>OZ005735.1:49422608-49735108 GCA_963930755.1 Eudasyphora cyanicolor
GTTGCAAAAGCCAAATTTTGCTGCTGCCATTTATGAAATTTTAAAGAGAGGAAAGGAGTCTCTTGAACCGCCACCGAATAGACACAGATTTAGAACAACTACTGTAATACTTTATTGGCCAAATAAGTTTGGGATCAATTGATCGTTACTTAGTTTTCTGAGAATAATTGAAAGTTCACTTTGGGCTAAATTGAAGTTATCCTAAATAAACCCTTATTCAGCGTGGCTGCATTGAAGTTATCCTAAAGAAACCTTTATTCAGCCTGGCTGAATTTAAGTTTTCCTAAAGAAAACCTTATTCAGCCTGGCTGAATTTAAGTTTTCCTAAAGAAAACCTTATTCAGCCTGGCTGAATTTAAGTTTTCCTAAAGAAAACCTTATTCAGCCTGGCTGAATTTAAGTTTTCCTAAAGAAAACCTTATTCAGCCTGGCTGAATTGAAGTTTTCCTAAAGAAAACCTTATTCAGCCTGGCTGAATTGAAGTTTTCCTAAAGAAAACCTTATTCAGCCTGGCTGAATTGAATTTTTCCTAAAGAAACCCTTATTCAGCCTGGCTGAATTGAATTTTTCCTAAAGAATCCGTTATTCAGCCTGGCTGAATTGAAGTTTTCCTAAAGAAACCCTTATTCAGCCTGGCTGAATTGAAGTTTTCCTAAAGAAACCCTTATTCAGCCTGGCTGAATTGAAGTTTTCCTAAAGAAACCCTTATTCAGCCTGGCTGAATTGAAGTTTTCCTAAAGAAACCCTTATTCAGCCTGGCTGAATTGAAGTTTTCCTAAAGAAAACCTTATTCAGCCTGGCTGAATTGAAGTTTTCCTAAAGAAAACCTTATTCAGCCTGGCTGAATTGAAGTTTTCCTAAAGAAAACCTTATTCAGCCTGGCTGAATTGAAGTTTTCCTAAAGAAACCCTTATTCAGCCTGGCTGAATTGAAGTTTTCCTAAAGAAAACCTTATTCAGCCTGGCTGAATTGAAGTTTTCCTAAAGAAAACCTTATTCAGCCTGGCTGAATTGAAGTTTTCCTAAAGAAAACCTTATTCAGCCTGGCTGAATTGAAGTTTTCCTAAAGAAAACCTTATTCAGCCTGGCTGAATTGAAGTTTTCCTAAAGAAAACCTTATTCAGCCTGGCTGAATTGAAGTTTTCCTAAAGAAAACCTTATTCAGCCTGGCTGAATTGAAGTTTTCCTAAAGAAAACCTTATTCAGCCTGGCTGAATTGAAGTTTTCCTAAAGAAAACCTTATTCAGCCTGGCTGAATTGAAGTTTTCCTAAAGAAAACCTTATTCAGCCTGGCTGAATTGAAGTTTTCCTAAAGAAAATCTTATTCAGCCTGGCTGAATTGAAGTTTTCCTAAAGAAAACCTTATTCAGCCTGGCTGAATTGAAGTTTTCCTAAAGAAAACCTTATTCAGCCTGGCTGAATTGAAGTTTTCCTAAAGAAAACCTTATTCAGCCTGGCTGAATTGAAGTTTTCCTAAAGAAAACCTTATTCAGCCTGGCTGAATTGAAGTTTTCCTATAGAAAATCTTATTTAGCCTGCCTGAATTGAAGATTTCATAAAGAAAACCTTATTCAGCCTGGCTGAATTGAAATTTTCCTAGGAAACTAATCATCATATCGCCCTCTCAATATAATAACAGCCTATAATACACTACGCATATAATATTATATGCTTTAATTATACTGAGGCGACGATATATAATTGTTAAAGAAATCTAGCAATCGGGTTGTATATATTAACAAATAGACATAATTTAAAGTCAATTTTATTATTATTATTTTGCCTTATTATTATTTGGCTGTTCCTTTCATTTACACTTCCACTTTTATTTGTTTGCCTTCTAAAAATAACTTCCAACCTAATTGTGTCTATTTGCTATTTTTACATTTGTTGTGGTTGAAAAACCCTAAATTAAAATCCTGCTCAACTCCACCCTTCAGCTACACTTCCCTCTCGTTGTTAATCAGATCATAACAGCTAGAAGATCAAAAACTGCTTATCAATTCACTCTTGTCATATAATCATCAAGATAACAAACGCAAATGCTATCGCCAATTGGGCAGATCCGAGTCACATCATCCTCGTTTGTATAACCACAGATTTGCGGACACGTGCTTTTCTCAGTGCAGAAAAAACAAACGCCAAACAACTGCATATGATGATGATGATGATGGTTGGAAGTGATGTGTAATTCATTCATACGTTGTTACTTTTGGATACATACACGCTATTGGATGTTCTTTTTTAAACGTATATATATGTATGTGTAGTATAAATTTATAATGATTTTTTGCACAATTCTTTGTTTTTTTGGATTGTATTTAGTTTTTCATGTTTTTATAAGCACGTTTTCTATGTGATTGTGTTTGGCATGGAATACCACAAGCGTTACTTCCGTTGCTAATATGGAACACTGTGTGTCTATAGATTACGTTATTGTTCGTGAGAGTTGTTTAATGAGCTGTTATTGTTGTTTGGAAAGGATTCTTAAGAAGTCGGCATATAGGTTATCAGATTAGACAATTTATATATATAAATCCTAAATTGTATTGCGACAATCTTTCAAAGTTTCCTTAAGAAATTAGAATATTATACTATACATTAGCCGTAAATAACCCTATTTATATAAATCCTAGAATGTTTTCTATTGTGACACTATTTTTGAGGAATTAGACAATTGCTTATTGAAATAGTTTTCTTTATAATTAAATCTAGATTGATATCTGCCTTTCAAATCAATTACATTATACAATTGGGTATTGAATAGGGCATAAAGTACTTTCAGAGGATTCGTATGAAGTACAAATATAGGACCTCAGATTAGCTATAAATAAACCAATTCTAAGATATATTCAATTGTGTTTTTTTTAAAGAATTAGACATTATTGAATATGAGTTCAGATTATCCACAAATAAACCTATTTATATAAATCATAGAATGTTTACTATTGTGACGATATTTTTGAGGAATTAGACAATTGAATAGTTTCCATTACACTCTACATTGATGCCTGCTTTTCGAATCAATTGCAATACACTATTGGGTAGACAATTTGTTATTGCTCAGCTTCCTTCATAATTAACTCTAGATTTATGTCTTTCAAAACAATTGCAATACACAATTAGATATTGAAGAGCGTTCTTCACAGTTCTATATTTAAATGATTCTATGTACATTTTGACAAATACATTCAAGAGTAAATCAATTGAATTTTATATTTATTATCCTTTAGAATTCCTGAATAATTATAGTTGTATTTTTCCTTTTCGCAATTATACAATTATAACAGTTCCTTTTAAATAGTTTCATTGTATATCCAATTTGCTATGACAACTATACTGACAAATATACTCCCATATTGCGGCATCGAATCAATTAATAGTAATTATTATATGTTCATATGTTACGGGCATTTATTTGTGTCTATTCCCACCCTACAATAGCTGTTCATGTTTGTTTGTAGCACTACATGCTTGTTTGTAGCATTATTGGAAGGATTCAAATGTATGTCAGTCAAGTGCTCGTATCAATAAAAGAAATTGCTATCTCCTAGAAAACAAGGAAATGAGAAATTTAATTGTATATTCCTTGTAACTGTAGGTGTCCTACGACTTGTTGAGTATTTGATGAGATCATAGATAACGAATAGCTAAAAAAATCGCTCAAAACACGTAGCACTGAGGTGGGAGCCCCTGGCCGAAGAATTTTTGCTTCGGCTCAGTATTTGATGAGATCATAGATAACGAATAGCTAAAAAAAATCGCTCAAAACACGTAGCACTGAGGTGGCAGCCCCTGGCCGAAGAATTGTTGCTTCGGGTCAATCCGGTACAAAGAACCGGCTGCCGTGGGATCGCGTGGGATTGACTGCTACTACAACAACAACAAAAAACTCTCACTAATTTTCCGAAATTTTTCATACTGTTGTAGACAAGTTTTTTTAATGCTTTTTGGACTTCTAAACAGGATAAGTAAGATTTTTATACAATTTTAAATATTCCAACAAATCTAAAACAAAAAAGATGCATGGAAATTATATGAATCATGGGTGAGTTTACCTCGTATTCCGTTTCAAAAAATAATTTTCGAAACTGTCCGGTGCTAATAAAACTAATTAGCTAAAAAAGCAGAGCTTGTTTTTTTAGCACGAATTTGGACATACCTCTCAAATTGTCGATTTTCTATTTAATATGATGACACACTTTTGTTTTTTTTCATGAAATGGTAAAATAACACCATTAGTTTTGTTTATTCGGTCATTTTAATACAACATATAAAAAATGAAAAACAAAGCTTTCTATGTCATGTAAATTTTACCAGTATAATAATTATTAAAAATTCAATTATTAGTTTTTGTTATTATTTCAATAGACAATGTACATATGTAGGTACATGTCGTGCTAATATAGAAACGTTCGATTTTTAACATCAAGGTGAAGGAGTGATTTTACCGAATACTGTCGATTCTGTGAGGATGAGGAGGAACTGGAGACAATCGAACTCCTTCTCTGTCAATGTCCTACTCTATCAAGACGAAGACATCGCTACCTAGGTGATTACACGATACAAAATCTGGAAACTCCATCATCTCACGATATTATAGAATCATGGGCTTCATAGATTGCTTGAGATGGATGGTTTGACATCAACTCATCTAAACCTCTCCTAACAAGCCATCTCTCCTCTTTCTTATCTATACTCATCACCTCCTTCGACCTCACCCTCTCCTTTCGCTCATCTTCTCAGGACGAACACAATGGACCAAATGGTCCATTAAATAAATTTCTTAGAAAATGTGTATAGAAACGTAACACAATGCAATATATACAGAATAATTCAGATTACATTCCTGAGGAAGTCAAATATGTTGTGTGTACTTCTAAATCTTGTAATTATTTTTGCAAATTACTTTCAATTTGTTACATTTGAATCGACTTTAGATGAACTTTAGGTGACATTTTCGATTTCTAAGTGGAATACTAGCAAGAAATGAGCTACATGTAGGCCAAGAACAACTAAACAAATATTAATAGGGAACATTACAAATGATATTATGATAATTTATGTTCAAGTTTCCAAAATAACTTATTTTTGTCACATTTTTTCGGGATATTGAATTGTTTCTTTTTTTTTAATTTCTATTTCAAGATGGTTTATCCTTTCCCTGGCCTCAAAGTTAGATAATTTGTGTAAATCTTTAAAAAGAATAGTTCTCTGTATCATTTTGTATCAGAACCTTACAGGTTTTTCTTACGAATTTTATTTGTACGATTACTTTTCCATCCATGAATACAAATAAAAATAGACCTTTATTTGTTTTTATCCTTTTTTGCTCTATATGAAAGCAATTTACACTCCAGAGCATTTGTCGTGTTCTTGATTCTTTTTTATTTCTATTTTTAGATGGGTTATCCCTTCCTTGGTCGTAATAATATGATAATTTAAGTAAATCTTTGAAAAAATCTAGTTCTCTGCGTCATTTTATATCAGAACTTTACATTTTTTTGATAAGAAATTTTATTGTTTCATTAAAAAGAATACTTTTCTATTCATGATTACGGCATAATAATAAGAAATAAGAAACCGATTTACCCTCCAGAGAATTTTTGGTGTCCTTGACTTTTTTAAATTTCTATTTTTAGTAGAGTTATCCTTATCCTTTGTCTCAAAATTAGATAATTTATGTAAATCTTTCAAAAAGCCAAGTTTCTTTCTATCATTTTATATCAGAATTTTACATTTTTTGATAAGGAATTTTACGCGTACTGGTCCATTAAAGAGAATACTTTTCTTTTTATTCATGATTATGACACAATTACTATTTTTACGTATTTTTCCTTTCCTTATCCTATAAGAGATAATTTATGTACATTTTTTAAAAACGTTTTTGCATTGTTTGTCTTATAAACATCGGTTTATATTATTTCAGTCTATGAACAATATCAATTTTCAGGAGGATACACCCCCTTTCTTTGTCCTTGATAAATAATGAATGTAAATTTTGAACAAAATCAACACATTTCCTCAATTTTGTTCTTCTTCTGTTGTTATCCTTCATAAATAATTTATGAAAATCTTTTCAAAAACCTTTTTAAATCGTCTTTTTTTTCTAGCTTTAATATATGCGTAGTAATATAAGGATACAGGTTTTCTTCTCCAAAGACGTCAATATTAAAAATATATACTTGACATTTAATTGTTGAACTTTCCCCAAAGATGTCGCTAGGGAAATATTTATTCAATTTTAAACTCAACTTTTTTGTACGAAAGAGCTCTTTAAAAATGCTACAATTTTCAGCAAGGGCTTAAAACGCATAAAGACTAAGCATGGCCAAAAAAGAAGTGACCAAATAATATCATCTCACCATCTTTGACACTGGAATTGTCTCTTTTTGAGTGGTTGTCAGATACAAATTATAGAAGTAGGTTCCGGTTGAACAAATACAACATTCAGCTTCTATTTCAACAATTACAATTACATGGCCTTCCACTGAGGGCCATATTTGTCAAAGATGATATTCCAATTTTCCAAACAAATTTGGTGATATACATATATTGCCTTTTCTTTCAACTTTCCTTAATGCTCAGTCTTTATGAGTTTTAGAGCTTTGTATGCAGTCTATTGTAATGTCATATTCATATAATAATTTATGTAAATCTTTTCGAAAACCTTTTTAAATATTTTCCCTATAATCTTCTGTTTTTATTACTTTAATCTATGCCTAGATATAAAAGGATGATGTATCCTTCTGCTGGGTAAATAATTTATGAATTTTTTTAAAAAATTAAAAAAATCTTCAAATTCGGATATTAAATTATATTTATAGACAATTATATAGAAATAATAATAATATAGAGTAGTAGCAATAACTCGAATGGTTTAACAAATAAAACCGAAATTGCACCTTTGAAGATACCTCTGCAGAAAAAATCGTTATATCTGTATCTTTTACTAAGTATTAATCCTTTTGGAAGAGAAACTAGAAATTTGTTCTTTTTGAGTTAGATATTTGTTCTTTTGAATTTTTCATCTGAAAGTATCCCATTAGGTCCATGAGATTTTCCCCAGCCAAAATCTTTTTCTGATCCCTTTTTTAAGAATGTTTTTGAATAAAATGTATTAAATTCAATTATTGATAAAATAAACGAATATTAATTGAAATTTACATTGCTCATTATTATTTATTAATTTTTTTTGCAACAGTTCAAATAATACTCCACATATACTTTTGGTCCATGAGATATCCCCCAACCAAAATCTTGTTCTGATCACTTTTTTAAGAATATTTTTTGAATAAAATGCATTAAATTCAATTAATTACGAAATAAATGACCATCAATTGAAATTTGTATTATGAAATATTTATTTGCATTGTTCATTATTATTTATTTATTTATTTCAATTTAAATTTCAATATAATTATATATCAAAAAAAAATATATTAAATTATTTATTTATTTTGCAACAGTTTAAATAATATTCCACGTACCTTTTAGTCCATGAGATTTTTCCCTACCAAAATCGTTTTCTGATCTCTTCTTCAAGAGTATTTTTGAATAAATTGCATTAAATTCAATTAATGATGAAATCAATGAGTTTGAATTGAAATTTGTATTATGAAATAATTATTCGAATTGTACATTATTATTTATTTAATTTTTTTTTGCAACAGTTGTTCAAATATTATTCCACGTATACCTTTTCACGTTTTCTTTTAATAAAGATTAAAAATAATGAAAGAAAAATTAAAAAATGAAATTGTGTTAGTAACTCAACCTTATCTATAACGTGCAAATAAACGAGCGACAGGCCGGCCGGTAGGCTCCCTTGACTGTGACTTTAGACATATCTTTTGGCAAATTTATTTATTGTTTTTCCTTTTTTTATTTACTGATAACAAAATTTATAAACGACAATTATTTGTGGTGTTTAGCATAAACTAATTTAGCTTTTTGGGATTTTTTGTATTTCTATAAAAAGCTTTAAGTTTGTTTATCTATAGACATTTTCATGCAGTTGTTTTGTTGTTGATGTTTTCAAGAATTTTTTTTCTTTCCCAAAAGGCCACGTATGTCTTTAATTTCGCTAGCGGTTAAGCAGAGGGAGTTCATCTTTGCACACCATCCAACCAACACCATACATTACGTGGCGTTTTACCGGTTTTTTAGTCACACACTCTCTCTTTCTCCATTTCCCCGCTCGCTTTATCCCTCCAGCTACCCCACGGGTTGTTGTTAACTTGTTGCTGTCTTTTATTATTATCATTAAATGGCTTTAGAGGCCAAAGACGTCGTCATCATCATAGCAGCTATATGAAATTACTCGTATTCAATGAAAAGAAGCAGTAGGAAATAGAAAAGTAAAACAATAGACACCCCTCCCCCCATTAGCAGATAATAATTGCCAGCACCATCACTTTCCATATTTGTACATATTTATAAATTATTGCGTTACTGAAGTTTTCTGGAATAAAAAAACTTGGTGTGGTGTACGTGGCTTTTTATTCTAATTAAAGAGGATTATTGTTTGTAAACCATTACCTTCAGAATATTATTTGAGCTTATGAATTTTTACATAAGTAGTTTCTATTTTTAGGTCTTATCCTTTCCTTGATCTCATAAAATGGATATTAATGAATAATTTATGTAAAAATTTCTAAAATAACTTTGTTTTGACACTTTGTGTTGGAATATTGATATTTTTGTATAAAATTAGTATATAAAAACAATTATTTGTTGGGATCTTGACTTTTTTATAATTACCTTTTTTAGATCGGATATCCTTTCCCTTGGAAAAGAGATAATTTTTGCAAATCTTTTAAAAGGAATATGTCTGTGCCAATTTATTTATTTTTTGTAAGATTATTATGTGAAAAAGATTAAGCTCCATGGGATTTACTGGGATCTTGAATATTTTACAATTTATGTTTTAGACGGGATATTCTTTCCATTACCTTAAATGAAAAAGACAACTTCTCAGTGTCATTTTATATCACAACCTATTTTTATTTATTTTTTTCTTTTAATCGTCCTATGTGAAAAGGGTTTTTTCCTCCTGAGCTTTTTTTGGGCTCTTGATTTGTTTATAGTCTCAAAATTCTGTGTCATTTTATATCAGAACTTTAAATTTTTTGCTAAGGAATTTTATTGGTCCATTAAAAAGAGATATTTTCTCTTCATGATTATGAAACAATTGCCGTTTTTATTCGTTTTTCTTATCGTATCGTAAAAAAGATAATTTATGTAAATTTTTTAAATACAGTTTTCTATAGGAATAATAATTTTTTAGAAGGATACACCTTTTCTTGTTCATGGTTAATAATAATTTTGGAAAGAAATTAACATATCTCTTCAATTTTGTTCCTCTTGACTTGACTAATTTATGTAAATTTTTTAAATACAGTTTTCTATATGAATAATAATTTTTTAGAAGGATACACCTTTCCTTGTTCATGGTTAATCATAATTTTGGAAAGAAATTAACATATCTCTTCAATTTTGTTCCTCTTGACTTTTTTGCTCCTTCATAAATAATTTATATATGTAAATCCTCTCAAAAACATATTTTTTTTGATTCATGTCATAATTTTCCTCTTAGAGCCTTCTGTTTTTTACTACTTACAATATACATATGAATTATAATAGTATGTATAAGATTACACCTTTTTTTTTTGAATATTTTATTTATCCATTTTTTTCGTTCTATTTTTAGATGCTCCCTGGTGCGGTCACTGCAAATCATTGGCTCCCGAATACGCTAAAGCCGCTCAACAATTGGCCGATAAGGAATCTCCCATTAAATTGGGCAAGGTTGATGCTACCGTTGAGGGTACTTTGGCTGAAGACTATCAAGTTCGTGGCTATCCCACATTGAAATTCTTCCGCAGCGGTGCTCCCGTCGATTATACTGGTGGTCGTCAAGCTGCCGATATTGTTAGCTGGGTTAGCAAGAAGACTGGTCCCCCAGCCAAGGAATTGACCACCGTTGAAGAAACTGAGACTTTCTTGAAGGATAATGAAGTAAGTTTAAATAGTTAAAAATGTCTAGAATTTAATAAAATATTTATAAATGAACAAAGAAAATAATCTAAAGGATTATCATATATATTTGAAAACACAAGATTTAAGTTTCCTAAAGACATACCAGTCTGTTCTGCAATCACGGCAATTTTAAATCACGGTGATTTTAAAATCACCGGCTACTTAAAATCCCTTTTGGAGTTCGAAATCACCCAAACATAATTTGAACCAAGTTTTTTTGGGAGACTATGAATAATAAACCAGGCGATTTCGAACTCCAACAGTGATTTTAAGTTGCCGGTGATTTTAAAATTACCGTCATATCAAATCGCGTTGTTACAGAACAGGCCAGATAATTGGCAAAAATTTAACAATTTTGTGTGTTCTGACACATAGTAAAATTATATGCAGAACTCCGCATACCTCGTTTTTAGGGGTGTTTTTTACGATTTATAAAACTAAATAAAAAAATTACCATTTTGTGGGGGAGCTAGAGGGTTAAAATGTTCCACAATGTTCCTCTTAGTGTTTTAAATAACATTGCTGAACATATCCTATACAGGAAATGTAAGGATCACAAAGTTTCCTATGCCGATTCATCATAAGAAAGTATAAAAGGGGGAAATATTGACAACGCTCTAAAATGACATCCATATGTATTGTTTCAATACGCCGTATATTCTTTTTTTACCATTTTTATTTGGTAAACTTTCCCAGTAAAAAAACAAACTTCAATGCTGGAGCTATCATGGTTTTGTCACATTTTTCTCCAAGAATGTCTATACACCTGTTCACCATTTTCTCATGAGCTATAACAGCGATCTAATTCATATTAACTGCTTCAAAATCGTCATAAATTTTCTTAAAAAGTATGCTTTTGCATGTTCCCAATGGGGTCACATTTTCAAGAGATATCTAATTTATTTATTTTCATCATTTAACTGAGCGTATTAGGCCTTATACAGTTACAAATATTCAACTTCGATTTTGACATAAGAAACCATTCGCACCTGTTCTTTATTCCGAATGTGGCTTTAGTCGGAATTTTCAGCTCTGAATCGAGTTTTTAAATTTAATCTGCGTTTACAGATAATCTTCAAAAGTCCTCAAACAGAAATTATGGACAATTTTATAAAATCGAAATTCAGATTCCATCCGCTCTCGAAATACAAAACAGTGGTGATCATTTTTTATACCGATACAATTTCTCTTTCTAATTCTTAATCAAAGTACAGGTGGCAAATATTAACCTATATTTACGAAAATTTTGAACATAATTTTTCCTTGGCTTTAGCACACAATCTCCACTGAAAATGGGTGAAATCGGTTCAAAGTTCTTCTTCAACTTGTCGTCATTATATTTTGCGTTAGATTTTATTTAAGCCAAAAACATTCCTAAAGAAAATATGCTACGATTTGATATATACCCTACGTAAGGGACCGCATGACTTGACCCTATGGAGGTCTAGTTTCTTCACCGGTCAGACATTCCAACGGAATTTAGGTATAATTTTACCTAAAATCTTTTTTAGCACCGGTGGCTTATATATGATTCCCTTTCTGCGAATGGTTTTATATGAATGCTACTTCTAATTCGACTTTTTGTCGCTCTAAAGGCCTCATTTTTTTTACCTAAAACCTCTATTAGCATGGATGGGCCATATTTATTGGCTTTCCTTTTATGATACAGACCTATATATAAAGGCTTCTTCGATTTAACTTGTTTGGCTTTCATTTTTCACCGATCAGGCTGAAATAGCTCTAACACAAGGGTCCGGATCATGGTGTGGACCCCCTTCCCTCGGTCGGAAGGGGCGAGTAAGAGTGGAGAAATGGAAAAAGGGGTCCCTTCTGGTTTGACTTGATAGAGCTCTGAAAGTCTAGTTTTTAAATTTTTGATTTGCATTAAATTTTGTCTAAAATCACTCTTTGTAAAAATGAGCCACCTTTTGATATAGTCCCAAATTAAGGGTCCCTTCCAATTTTACTTCTTAACCCTTTGAATGACTAATTTTTCAACCGATTTGACTGAAATTTTGAAATTTATATTTTGTTTTACCCTAAAAGAACTCATAGTAAAAAGTAGTGGCCTTCGGTAGCTCAGTGGTTAGTGCGTTAGACTTGGACCCCGAAGGTGCTGGGTTCAATTCCCAGCCAGGGCACTGGCAAAATTTAACATCAACATTTCATGTTTTCATCGTAAATCGAATTAGTTTTCTTGATAAGGGCTCAAGCTCTCAAAGCTATCAATAATGCTTTTAACTCAAAATTTGTTCAATCTTTTTGAAAATCCTTATAATTATTTCTTTTTCCTTTTTTTTCTCCTCTTCTCCAGATCGCCGTCGTTGGTTTCTTCAAGGATATGGAATCTGCTGAAGCTAAGGCTTTCATCTCTGCTGCCAATGCTTTGGATAGCTTTGCCTTCGGTGTGACCTCCAACGATGATGTCATTGCCAAATACGAAGCTAAGGATGGTGCTGTTATTCTGTTCAAGCCTTTCGATGACAAGAAATCCGTCTACTCTGGTGAAATCACCGTTGAAGATGTAAAGAAATTCTGCCAAGTCGAATCTTTGCCTTTGATTGTTGAATTCAATCATGAATCTGCCTCCAAGATCTTCGGTGGCTCGATCAAATCCCACTTGTTGTTCTTTGTCTCCAAGGAAGCCGGTCATATTGAGAAATACGTTGAACCCTTGAAGGAAGTTGCCAAGAAATACCGCAATGACATTCTCTTCGTTACCATCTCCTCCGATGAGGAAGATCATGCTCGCATCTTTGAATTCTTCGGCATGGCTAAGGATGATGTACCCACCATTCGTTTGATCAAATTGGAAGAAGATATGGCCAAATACAAGCCCGAAAGCAATGATTTATCTGAAGAGACCATTAGCGCATTCTTGCAGAAATTCATGGATGGTAAATTGAAGCAACACTTGTTGTCTCAGGACTTGCCCGAAGATTGGGACAAGAACCCCGTTAAGGTTTTGGTTGCCACCAACTTTGATGAAGTTGCCTTCGACAAGACCAAGGATGTTTTGGTTGAATTCTATGCTCCCTGGTGCGGTCATTGCAAGCAATTGGCTCCCATCTACGATCAATTGGGTGAGAAATTCAAGGATAGCGAAACCATTGTTATTGCCAAGATGGACTCCACCGCAAACGAATTGGAACACACTAAGGTCTCGTCATTCCCCACCATCAAATTGTTCCGCAAGGGAGACAACAAAGTAATTGACTACAACATGGACAGAACTTTGGATGAATTCGTTAAATTCTTGGAAGCTGGCGGTGATGTTAAATCTGTAAGTGTTGACAAATTAAAAACTAATAAATTTAAATATATGTATGAAAGAGAGTTTGCTTATTTTTCCATTTTTCTTTTCTTCTTGTTGCAGGCCGATGCTGATGAAGAAAGTGTTGAAGAGAAAGAAGACAACAAAAAGGATGAATTGTAAATTCCTACTCAACCCATTTTAGTTTCTACTAGTTTCTCCTCCTTTCTTTCCCCACTCCGCCCACCTTCACCATCAACTACAACAACACCATATATTCATTTCAATGTTTCTTCATACTTAATTTTTTATATTTAAAGAAAAAGATAAAAAGAAAATAAAACAAATGAAGTGAAAGACTCCAAAAATTAATTACCAATCCTTCTCCTTCTGTACTCACTACTTTTATCCTTTAGAAAAAAACAGAAGAAAAACAGCAACCAATTCATTGTAGCAAAAAAAAAAACATTTTCTGTTTTCATACCACAAATTGAAGAAAAATCCTCCCGGGTTTTTCTTTATATATATAAAAATTCCCCCAATTGTTTTCAAAAATAACTTAAGTTATTACTTCTATTGCTTTCCGCTTTTTTTTCTTAAATTAAGTTTGTAATGCTATTTTTTTATATAATATATATGTAATTGTAATTAAACAAAGAAAAACAAAAATTGAAAAAAATTAAACAAAAGTTAAGATAAAAAAGTACTTTAAAAACATACAAAGCTCTCTTTTTTATAAATATTTTAACTGTTCATACAATTTAAAGAAAAGTCGTTGTTCTTCTGGAACAAAAACACTTTTTTACAAAAAGTGTCGAGCGGGGCGCGCGCAACTCTTGATTGATCTATATCTTGTTGAGCATTTCGTAGTTTAATATAAAAAACTTCTTTAAAATGGCTTTAATTCTCGAGAGGTAAAACTCTTAATTTTTTAAAAAAAAATTTTAAATTTTAGTTCGTATAAACTAATCCGTTTTTTGTATAGGCGTTACATTTTTAGATGTGTTTTATTCCATTAAAAACAAAAAAACGCTATGAGAAAAAATCTTCCATAAATACACTTGAGAAATTAATTTTTATATAAAGAAAAACTTAAAAAATAATACAACAATCATATATATGTGTGTATAAATAAAGAACTGATAATATGAAATAGTAAAAAAGTATTGGTGTATTTTTTATGCTACAAAAATACAATGAATTTTAAATGGTTTTATTTCTAGAGTCGACCTCAGAGGTCTTCCTCTATATTAGATTCGACCTTAGAGGTCTTCCGCTATACTAGATTTTACCTTAGAGGTCTTCCGCTATTCTAGAGTCGACCTCAGAGGTCTTCCGCTATTCTAGAGTCGACCTCAGAGGTCTTCCGCTATTCCAGAGTCGACCTCAGAGGTCTTCCGCTATTCTAGAGTCGACCTCAGAGGTCTTCCGCTATTCTAGAGTCGACCTCAGAGGTCTTCCGCTATTCTAGAGTCGACCTCAGAGGTCTTCCTCTATACTAGAGTCGACCTCAGAGGTCTTCCTCTATACTAGAGTCGACCTCAGAGGTCTTCCTCTATACTAGAGTCGACCTCAGAGGTCTTCCTCTATACTAGAGTCGACCTCAGAGGTCTTCCTCTATACTAGAGTCGACCTCAGAGGTCTTCCTCTATACTAGAGTCGACCTCAGAGGTCTTCCTCTATACTAGAGTCGACCTCAGAGGTCTTCCTCTATACTAGAGTCGACCTCAGAGGTCTTCCTCTATACTAGAGTCGACCTCAGAGGTCTTCCTCTATACTAGAGTCGACCTCAGAGGTCTTCCTCTATACTAGAGTCGACCTCAGAGGTCTTCCTCTATACTAGAGTCGACCTCAGAGGTCTTCCTCTATACTAGAGTCGACCTCAGAGGTCTTCCTCTATACTAGAGTCGACTTCAGATGTCTTCCTCTATACTAGAGTCGACCTCAGAGGTCTTCCTCTATACTAGAGTCGACCTCAGAGGTCTTCCTCTATACTAGAGTCGACCTCAGAGGTCTTCCTCTATACTAGAGTCGACCTCAGAGGTCTTCCTCTATACTAGAGTCGACCTCAGAGGTCTTCCTCTATACTAGAGTCGACCTCAGAGGTCTTCCTCTATACTAGAGTCGACCTCAGAGGTCTTCCTCTATACTAGAGTCGACCTCAGAGGTCTTCCTCTATACTAGAGTCGACCTCAGAGGTCTTCCTCTATACTAGAGTCGACTTCAGATGTCTTCCTCTATACTAGAGTCGACCTCAGAGGTCTTCCTCTATACTAGAGTCGACCTCAGAGGTCTTCCTCTATACTAGAGTCGACCTCAGAGGTCTTCCTCTATACTAGAGTCGACCTCAGAGGTCTTCCTCTATACTAGAGTCGACCTCAGAGGTCTTCCTCTATACTAGAGGGTACCTCAGAGGTCTTCCTCTATACTACAGTCGACCTCAGAGGTCTTCCTCTATACTAGAGTCGACCTCAGAGGTCTTCGTCTATACTAGATTCGACCTCAGAGGTCTTCTCTCTATACTAGAGTTGACCTCAGAGGTCTTTCTCTATACTAGAGTCGACCTCAGAGGTCTTCCTCTATACTAGAGTCGACCTCAGAGGTCTTCCTCTATACTAGAGTCGACCTCAGAGGTCTTCCTCTATACTAGAGTCGACCTCAGAGGTCTTCCTCTATACTAGAGGGTACCTCAGAGGTCTTCCTCTATACTACAGTCGACCTCAGAGGTCTTCGTCTATACTAGATTCGACCTCAGAGGTCTTCTCTCTATACTAGAGTTGACCTCAGAGGTCTTTCTCTATACTAGAGTCGACCTCAGAGGTCTTCCTCTATACTAGAGTCGACCTCAGAGGTCTTCCTCTATACTTTTCTTTTTTTTTTTTCTTTTTTTATGGACGTAGTGATAGCGCGCTATCAACTAGTGGTCCTACGCAAGAACCACCACCCCGGGACCGCTTTCGCATTACTTCGGGGTGGGTTCATATTATGCTACTTTCAAGCCTCATCCTTCTCTTATTCCCCCGTCCTATTTATTTAGATTAGGGGTTCAGAGTATGCGTTTCTTGGTAAATCTGTTTCGACCGCATTACATTTCCAATAAACGTCGAGCATTTGGCCCAGTTTGTTTCATTTTCCAGCATTATGGCTACCATGTTTGTTGGGGTTATATTCATTTCAAGTGAACTATTCAATATTTCCCGTCGTTCCGACCAAAAATTGCACTCGAAAACAGTGTGTTCAGCTGTATCTTCCATATTGCCGCACATATCACACATGGGACTTTCTCTTATTTTAAATTTATATAAATAAGCTGCGAAATTTCCATGTCCACTCAGCGCTTGTGTAAGATAATAATTTACTTCGCCGTATTTTCGTTCCAACCATTGTTCTATGTTAGGGATTAGTTTATGCGTCCACCTTCCTTTGTCCTCATTATCCCATATATGTTGCCATCTATGATATAGGCGAGTCCTTGCCTGTCTCTTTATCCTATTTGTTTCGAGATGTATATTCGATGTGTTCAATAGTTTCCTCTCATCGTAAATTTCTTTGATTTCTCTCAGTTTTAGGTACATTGGTGGAATACCACTGAGTACCGATGCAGCAGCTGTGGAAACTGTGCGGTACGCCGAAATGATTCGCAGTGTCGACATCCTCTGTACTTTATTTACTTTTTTTAGAAGCGTGGTGTTATTACAAACGGTATCACCGAAAACTGGAGCACCATATAACATTTGCGCAAACGCTACACTGGCTATTAGTTTACGTGTCGTCTGACCAGGACCTCTCATGTTTGGCATTATTTGTGTGAGTTTCGATGCCGTCTTCAGTGCCTTTTCGGTGACAAGTTTAGTATGTACATCGTAAGACATTCTTCCGTCTAGCTCTACTCCAAGGTATCGCAAACTTTTTTTAAATTGAACTTCATGTCCTTCTACTTCCAATTTCGGCAATGAAAAAACTCGCTTGTCTGTCACGATTATCGCCTCCGTCTTTTCAGCTGCAAGTTTTAATTTGTTTGATCTCAGCCACGTGCTAATTCTGCTAAGGCAGTCATTGGTTGTTATTTCCACTACAGCTGTTGATGATTGCGTCACCACCAAAGCTACGTCATCGGCATATCCAACAAGCTTGCAATTTTTGGGTAATTTTAATCTCAACAACTCGTCATACATTAAATTCCATAAGAACGGTCCTAGTATTGACCCCTGAGGAACGCCTGCTGACACATTGTACTCTTCCATACCATTATCAGTTCGGTACATTAGTACCCTGTCATCCAGGTAGCTGTCAATTATGTTTATAAGATATTGCGAGAAGCTTTTCTCTCTCATTGAATTTTTTATTATATTCCAGTTCGCAGTGTTAAAAGCATTCTTAATATCTAGCGTTACTATTACGCAGAAATGTTTGTGCGCTCTCGATATCTCCGTAAATCGGACGACTTCAAAAATTGCATCAAGAGTTGATTTTCCTTTAACGAAACCAAATTGCATTGATGAAAATCCTCCTCTGTCTTTCAACTCTTCTTCGAGTCTGTCAAGTACTAGACGCTCTAGGAATTTCCCAGCTGTGTTTAACAGGCAGAGTGGTCTATAGGATGACGCTTTGTCCAAAGGCTTATCTCCTTTGCGCAGCAAAACTAGAATTTGTTTCTTCCATTCTTTTGGAAATATGCCATTCACAAGACATAGGTTGTATACATAAGCTAGTAGTTCAGGCCAGTATTCTCCCAGTACGGCTATGATTTCATTTGGTACTCCATCTGGGCCAGGTGCCTTCCGCTTTCTTAGTTTTCCACATTTTTTCTTGATTTCGTTATCAGAGATGGGTTTATTTACTGAACTCATTGAGATAGACGACAATGTATTATTATCTTCTACTTTGGGGAAAAGCGAATTTACAATTGTTTTTGCCCAAATTGGATCTGTTATACCTGGTATCTGTCGGTTATTTCCAACCTTCTTCATTACTATACGATATGGTAGGCCCCACGGATCACAGTTTATTTCTTTGCAAAGATCTTCCCAGGCTTTTCTTTTGGCATCCTTTATAGCGCGCCTTAGAATTTTTCTAGAGTGTCTGTATTGCTCCATGTAGTAGTCATTACCTCTATGTCTTGTTGCTAGACGTTTTGATTTGTGACAGTTTTTTCTCAATACGGCTATATCTCTGTTCCACCAGTATGCAGGTTTCCGTCTAATTTTGATAACTTTTGACATTCCGGCGTTACATGTATCATTAAGTATCTCGTTCAAGTATAATGATATTTCATCCACGTCTCCGGAATCAATTATTTCAGTGGTAGTTACTCTAGACTTATAATCAAGAAGTACATTTTTACATGCATGGATATCAATGTTGTTTGTATTCCATCGCGGCCTTGGTTCCATGGGTTTTGAATCACACGTATGCATATCAATTTCGATTGAAATATATTGATGATCACTTAACGTTTCGTCCTCTAAAACTTGCCAGGTAAGGGTTTTCCTCGCGACTGATGAAGACGCAAAGGTTAAATCAATAATTGAGCCCGTTGATCCCCTTCTAAACGTATGGGAGCTTCCTCTGTTTAGGCATATCAATCCAAGACACGAAATCATGTCTCCTACTGCTTCTCCTCGTCGGTCAAGGACATCACACCCCCATTCCGGGGATTTCGCATTAAAATCACCTCCAATCAGCACTGGAGTGTCACTTTTTCGAATGTCTGCAGCCAATTTATCAAGAGCCGTAATGAACTCTGATATCTCAACACTGGGTGAGAAGTAGCAACTATAAATCCTCAGACCTTTGGTTTGTGTTACCACAAAATATTCCAGCTCTTCGTTCACTTTCTTCACTATTATGTTGCTGTTCAATACACATATCGCAGCTTTTCCTAGTTTATCTTGAAACCATGCACTATTATCAGTTCTCCTATATTGCTCGCTAATTATCAATATGTCTATCTTCTTTTGGTATCCACTAGACATCATAAGGTCTTGGGCTTCACGTCCTCTGCCCAGATTTATTTGTTTAAGTCTAAGTCTCATTTTTTTTTTTTTTGTTTTTTTTTTTTTTTGGTAGCACCGCAGCATGCAACAACTCCTCTATACTAGAGTCGACCTCAGAGGTCTTCCTCTATACTAGAGTCGACCTCAGAGGTCTTCCTCTATATTAGAGTCGACCTCAGAGGTCTTCCTCTATACTAGAGTCGACCTCAGAGGTCTTCCTCTATACTAGAGTCGACCTCAGAGGTCTTCCTCTATACTAGAGTCGACCTCAGAGGTCTTCCTCTATACTAGAGTCGACCTCAGAGGTCTTCCTCTATACTAGAGTCGACCTCAGAGGTCTTCCTCTATACTAGAGTCGACCTCAGAGGTCTTCCTCTATACTAGAGTCGACCTCAGAGGTCTTCCTCTATACTAGAGTCGACCTCAGAGGACTTCCTCTATACTAGAGTCGACCTCAGAGGTCTTCCTCTATACAGAGGTCTTCCTCTATACTAGAGTCGACCTCAGAGGTCTTCCTCTATACTAGAGTCGACCTCAGAGGTCTTCCTCTATACTAGAGTCGACCTCAGAGGTCTTCCTCTATACTAGAGTCGACCTCAGAGGTCTTCCTCTATACTAGAGTCGACCTCAGAGGTCTTCCTCTATACTAGAGTCGACCTCAGAGGTCTTCCTCTATACTAGAGTCGACCTCAGAGGTCTTCCTCTATACTAGAGTCGACCTCAGAGGTCTTCCTCTATACTAGAGTCGACCTCAGAGGTCTTCCTCTATACTAGAGTCGACCTCAGAGGTCTTCCTCTATACTAGAGTCGACCTCAGAGGTCTTCCTCTATACTAGAGTCGACCTCAGAGGTCTTCCTCTATACTAGAGTCGACCTCAGAGGTCTTCCTCTATACTAGAGTCGACCTCAGAGGTCTTCCTCTATACTAGAGTCGACCTCAGAGGTCTTCCTCTATACTAGAGTCGACCTCAGAGGTCTTCCTCTATACTAGAGTCGACCTCAGAGGTCTTCCTCTATACTAGAGTCGACCTCAGAGGTCTTCTTCTATACTAGAGTCGACCTCAGAGGTCTTCCTCTATACTAGAGTCGACCTCAGAGGTCTTCCTCTATACTAGAGTCGACCTCAGAGGTCTTCCTCTATACTAGAGTCGACCTCAGAGGTCTTCCTCTATACTAGAGTCGACCTCAGAGGTCTTCCTCTATACTAGAGTCGACCTCAGAGGTCTTCCTCTATACTAGAGGGTACCTCAGAGGTCTTCCTCTATACTACAGTCGACCTCAGAGGTCTTCCTCTATACTAGAGTCGACCTCAGAGGTCTTCCTCTATACTAGAGTCGACCTCAGAGGTCTTCTCTCTATACTAGAGTTGACCTCAGAGGTCTTTCTCTATACTAGAGTCGACCTCAGAGGTCTTCCTCTATACTAGAGTCGACCTCAGAGGTCTTCCTCTATACTAGAGTCGACCTCAGAGGTCTTCCTCTATACTAGAGTCGACCTCAGAGGTCTTCCTCTATACTAGAGTCGACCTCAGAGGTCTTCCTCTATACTAGAGTCGACCTCAGGTGTCTTCCTCTATACTAGAGTCGACCTCAGAGGCCGTCCTACAACAGAAGTCTTGCTCTTTACTAGAGTCCACCTTAGAGGTCTTCCTCCATACTAGAGATGACCTCAAAGGGTATTGCTCTATACTCTGGTCGATCACTGGGTTTTAGTTTTCTGAATTGTGGATTTTTTCATAGGTGTAGCAAAGTGCAATAACCCTTTTTTTTTGCGGAAATAAAATCCGTACTGCAGATCCCCTCAATACTATTTTCTTATTTACCATATACATATGTATAATACAATGCAATAACAACAGTATAAACACATGATCGGAAAATATCAGTGAATAAACTTTAAACAGGTGTTCCAATTTTTATAAGTTAACTTGTCATTTTGGTTCAATAACCGCAGAATGGGTCAGATGCATGTAAAATTTTATGGATGATGAGTGAATTACAATTATACTTTATTTCTAGGTTACTTCTCGAGATACTGAATATCACGTCTAACAACATTTAAACGTTATCAAACTTATCGTCTTATACATATCATGTTTGCCCTAAACAAAAAATACCTTTTATAGCCCCTACAGTATTCTGGATTAAATCCCTAAAAATAATTTGCAAAGTATTCTGCTATAAATGTACCAAACGATGAGAGAATGAGCTATAAAACTGACACGACCATTGTGCACAGATTTACAGGAATTTAGTAGAAAAATGCGGACGAAGAAAATAATTTGTTAGTTAATCGTTAACTCTGTTAAGAAGTAGTCGATAGTTTCTGTTCTAAATGTAATTATTGTGATATTATTTTTGTCTTTTAAACATGTTTGTATAATTTGTTATTTATTTGTATTTTAAAGTGAATTTCCCTGAGGATGACTGTCGAAGACCATCGAAATATTGGAAACAAATAAAATTGAAACTATTTAAAACAACAAATCCATCGTTTTTTAAATAATACATGACCTTAAGCCAAACCATCAATAACTTCATAATATAATAAAGGTCAACAATAAATTATTAACATTCTGCTCAAATAAAATTTCCAATAATGATACAAATAGCGAGTATGAAAACCAAACAGATTAGCTAGAACAGCCCTACAGTGGAACCGCAAAGGTACACCCAAAAAAAAAAAGTTTGCTGTTAATAACAAACAACGTCTGCAAATTTTCAGCAAACATATTTTCTGCTAATACAGCAAATTTTTTGCTGTAATAGCAAGAGGACATCGCTTGAATATAATTTGCGTTTAATTTTATCGGAAACCAATCACATGAGCGTTGGACTGAACTTTGGCAATTTTATATTTATTTCACCCCAAATCATTTAAGCGAGCAATGGAAATTATTCAAATGCGTACAAACTTGTTGACTCCTGAGAATCCACAGTAACCAATCGATTGGGGCGAAATGTGGCAGTTCTTATTCTATTTTAACCAGATCGGTTCATAGGAGTAGTCGACTTCATTGGTCCACTCTTTGACATAGCATCCATAATTTGCCTGAAATTCGCCTAGAAGAAGTAGTCCACTTCGCCGAAGAAGTCATCCATTTATTGATATAGGCGAGTAATACGAGTAATAAAATTCAATGTTCAACATTTCGATATAGCCCCAATACAAAGGATTCACCAGATTTGACTTATTGACTCACCAGAAACCACAAATACCAACTGAATGGATGGAAATTTGGCAATTTGCATTTAATTTTACACTGAACCATTTAAAAGAGTAGACTACATGATTCGAGTAGATCCGACACGATTTTATAGATCTCCTATGTAAAGGTTTCGCCAGATTTGACTTCTTGACGCAGTATCACAAATACCAAATATTTGCGCTGAAATTCGCTTAGAACCATTTACCAAGCAGTGCCATCAGTTGTAAATTTTTTGATATAGATCCTATTACAAAAGTCTACCCATTTAAATTATTGACGCTGTAGAATCCAAAAATACCAGATGGGCTGGTATTGGTGAATTTGCATTTAATTTTACCCAGAACCACCCACTTTTTAATATACGGGTATGTTCTGTAGCAAGGTGATTTGAAATCACGGTGATTTTAAAATCACCGGCGACTTACAATCACTGTTGGAGTTCGAAATCGCCGGTTTATTATTCATAGCCTCCCAAAAAAGATTGTTCGAAATATGTTCGGGCGATTTTGAACTTCAAAAGTGATGTTAAGTGGCCGGTGATTTTAAAATCACCGTGATATAAAATCGCCGTGATTACAGAACAGACCCGATAGCCTCCACGCAGGGGTTTCGTCCGATTTGACATCTTGATTCCTTAGAAACCACAAATACCAATCAATTGAACTCAAATTTGCATTTAATTTTACCAAGAACTATTCACAGGTGTAGTTATAGTTCCCGTACAAAGTTTTGATTACACTATGCAACAACATTTTTGTCCAAGGGATGTGGATAACAGTTTCTGGTGCAATTAGGTGTCACAAACACGAAAAAAATATTAAAAAAAATTTTTATGGTAAATTTCGTAATCTTTGGTTTAGTAACAGTCGTCAAAAATATGAGAAAAAAAAAGATTTTTTTTTAAAAAAAAACACTTTCCTGGTACAAAAAACCATAAAAAATAGAAAAAAAAATCGAAAAAATTATTTTATCACAAGCCAGCATGCTAACGAAGAAAACACTGTCTATTTGAAAAAAATCTATGGACAGATGTAAAAATTATGAGCCATTTAGTAAATGTTAAATTAAACCAGTAAGGAAAGGCTAAAGTCGGGCGGTGCCGACTATATAATACCCTACACCACTCTCGTAATATTGAATAACTCTGATATATAAATTTTGTAATTCATGTATAAATTGTTTACATAAATTTACTTTTGGGACATTTTATACTTAAATAATACCCTGTACCACAGTGTGGTGTAGGGTATAACAACGATTCGATCTAAAGAGCCAAATCGGATGAAACATATATATGGGAGCTATAGCTAAATCTTTACCGATTTTCTTCAAATTCGGCAATGTTGGTTCATGGATCAAGAAACTCTACCATTCTAAATTTCAAAACGATTGGATGTAAAATACAGCTTTTATAGGACTAAAGGGCCAAATCGGACGAAACATATATATGGGAGCTATAGCTAAATCTTAACCGTTTTTCTTCAAATTCGGCAATGTTGGTTCATGGATCAAGAAACTCAACCATTCTAAATTTCAAAACGATTGGATGTAAAATACAGCTTCTATAGGACTAAAGGGCCAAATCGGACGAAACATATATATGGGAGCTATAGCTAAATCTTAACCGTTTTTCTTCAAATTCGGCAATGTTGGTTCATGGATCAAGAAACTCAACCATTCTAAATTTCAAAACGATTGGATGCAAAATACAGCTTCTATAGGACTAAAGGGCCAAATCGGACGAAACATATATATGGGAGCTATATCTAAATCTGAACCGAACCGAACCGTTCTGCAGAGAATATTGCTGCTGTAGCCGAGGATGTCATGGAAGCGCCGTCGACATCGACCAGACGACGTGCCACGCAAATGGGTACAAGATTTGAAGATGTTTCCGTACAAAGTCCAGACGGTGCATCAGCTGTTAGCTGCTGACCGCCAATCGCGTCTAACATAACATCGAAAGGTTACTTTTGCGCCACCTGTTATTTGGTTCCTCATTAGAGAAACCGATTCCGAAATCTACAAACGTCAACAAAGAACTCACAATTACTTCTAATGAAACTTCATGTAAATAAACTCAAATGTGCATAATATAAGTAAAAGTAATAAACAAAATCGCTGTGTAAACAGAAATTAAAAAAAAAGGATTTTTTGAAATTCTCTTACCTCTACCAAAAGGGCTATAGTTTCTACATTTATCCGTAGATTTTTTTCAAATAGGCATTATTTTCTTCGCTTGGATGCATACTTTTACAAAATAAAATAAAATATTTTTTTCTATTTTTTATGTTTTTTTTTTGAAAAAAATCTACTTTTTCCAATTTTTGTTGTTGTTTTTTTTTAAATCTACTTTTTCCAATTTGTTTAATGACTGTTACTAAACCACAGTTTCTAAGTGAAAGAGATATTTCCAACATTGGTAGCCCACATTAATAGCTTCAAAAATTATAGTGCAAATACTAAGGGTACCTTCGACGATAATAGTATTTTTAATTAAAAATTTGTTAAAAAAAATGTATCCATAAAAAAATTTTTGGTTTTGATTTTATATGACAGTATGCCACAAACTACCTATACAAAAAAAAATTTTTTAGTGGTAGGACACAAAAAAAATTTTTTTGTTGCGTAGTGTTATCAGTGCCTTAGAAACCACAAATACCAATCGACTGGACTGAAATTTGCATTTAATTTTATACAGAGCCATTCCCAGGAGTAGTGGACATAATTTTAGCCTAGCATTATTATTTATTATTTAAAAGAAAGGACAATTTGTTGAAATTGTATAGTTTCAATTTCAACAAATAGTTGAATTGCGGTGCCCCTCATAACTCCGGATCATCTTATATTAAAAAATAAATTTATTTAGTTAGAGAATTGTTATAGCCAGGTGACGCTCGTGACGTCGTGTATTTTTTTCGACATTTAAATGTTTCAATTTTTGGGAACACTGAAGTGAAAAATGCGATTTTTGCGAGAAAAAATCGACTAATTGGTTGTTGCAAAATAAAAAAAAAATGCTATAATAAACTGTTCACCGAAGTTTTGTGCTCGGTTCAACATATGTAAATTTGTGCGACATACATTTTAATGAAATTTAATGAATTTAATAAATTTTAATGAACGACGAAAATAAAATTGTCCACACATAATACGTTGCCTGAACGCAAATGCAACTTCAAAAGAGAATTGCATAAAAAAATTGCAAGTGTGAATCTGGACTAACGGGAATATTGGGTGTGAGCGATATCTATATCGATAAATATTTTTTTATCGGAATTTATTTCGGCGAAGAAAGCGTCGCATAAAATATTATTTTGCATATATGTATTGCATCTAGTAAAAATGTTCTTTCATATAGTGGACCTGAGGCCCCCTTTATTTAACCCTAGATACCTACTGGGTTAACTTTTCGTGATTTTTCATTGATGAGTTTCACCAAAAAAGTCCTTTCATATGTTTATAATTTCGATTCATGGACCAAGTGTCCAAATTTATTGGACTCCAAGGATCTACTCGGTCCACTTTTCGCTTTTGTATATCCTACATGGGGGACTGGGTTCGGCGGAAAGAAATTGGGCCCGAGGAAAGTACACCGCAATATTTTTATGAATATGGGCCCCAAAAAATAACTTGTCAAACAACAACATATTTTTTTGGGGCTTATTTTAATTTTTTGTCTGCTTTTTGGGCTTTAATTTCATTTCTTGTCTGCTTTCTGGAGCTTATTTTCAAATTTAGAAACAGGAGAGAATACGCATAAAAGATTTGCTCTACGTTGCTAACGTTTGATCCTGTCCATAGGAGAAAGTCTTAAACAGAGGTTTTAAAGTCTAATTAAAAGTTTTATAATTAGAAAATTGGTTTATTATTACGTGTATTATTACGTACTCCCCTATTTTAGGAAGAGAAAATGTCTTAGTTTTTTTGGGGGTTTATTTTCATTTATGCTGTGCATTTTCTTGGGTTCCAACTGGTCTGGTTTTTGAGGGTCACATGGGCGATTGCCCAAACCCTAATTTCAGCTTTCGTACCCCAAAATACATCGGATAGGCTATTTTTTAAATCGGGAGTGCCCAGAATAAACTGTAATATGGCGGGAATCACTCTTTTTGCTTCCCTTTTGTATTAAACGAAAGGGCTTCCTTCCAGAAACAATTTTTTGTTTTTTAAATTTTCGTTTGTCTTTTTTATTTATTTTTCGGCTGGAGAGCGCCAAAACCAAACTATCGTAACCAAATAAAATGCGCTCCACTTTGTCATGTGTCAAAATATCGATATCTTCGTTTTCAATTTCCCTCTCTGGGCTTTTTCCATTGTTCGATAACAGTTAATCGATACTCGATTATGACGATGCTGACAAGACTTGCCACCACTAATGTAATTTTGAAGTTTAGATGAGAACTGCCGAAACACGAAACAGGAGTTGATTATAATCGCGAAGATTTCTAAATGAAAGGCGTTCGTTGTAAAATAAACCACAATTTATTTAAGGTGTCGTTTCGCTTTTAAATATCCCCGTAAAAATGCCGTGTGTGAAATTGCAAACTTGTTTTGATTTTTTGTGTCGTGCCAATTGGGAAAATTCTCATATAAGAAAAAGAAGTGGCTGAGAATTGCAAAAATTGAAATTATTGCACCCCTGTTTCTTCGTTGTCCTGCGTGACAATGTAATGTGTGTCATACAATGTATGAAACAGTTTCATAAAGTGATTTCATAGAATTATTTTTTGGTGTAGTCGTCCTTTGTGCCCTGTGTTCTCCTTCGCCCCTCTGATTATTGTAGAATGTTCTAGCCTCGTTGCCGTGAGCGTGGGAGTTCTGGTAACAACAAAACAAAAGTAAGTAGCGTTATTTTTATATTTGTTTATCAACTGCAGTTATTTTGTTTTTCTGCTTTTGTTTTGTCTGCTGCTTCGCTTTTTTTGTTTGGGTTCATGTGTGTGTGTGTAATGTTCATATATAAAAAGAAGTATCTCGATTTTGTCATACGGGCCTGTTCTGAAATCACGCGATTTGATATCACGGTGATTTAGTACTATCAACGATTTTAAAATCACCCTTGGAGGGTTCGAAAATCGTCCAATTTTGGTATAGTTGGTTTAAATTGATTGTTGTTTACTTTAAATCGTACCATTTCCGAGCAGCAATAATGATTTAAAAATCGATGGTGTTTTGAAATCACCGTGATATCAAATTGCGTGATTACAGAACAGGCCCGATAATTTCGTTTTTCGTTTATTCTGGTCGAAAACCGCCAAATGCTTCTTAGTTTTAAGGATTGCTATTTTAAGAAGGAATTTCAGCGGAAAGTTATAAGTGTGACAACAGCCTGTTGCTATAAACTAAGATATGCTATATTATTTCTAGGTACACAATATTGTCTTCTCTCGTCTAGAATTTGATAATTGACCATGCTAGATAAGTGGATCGAATTAACGAGCTAATTGGGGAAAAATACTCATAATAATAGATACAACTAATCGCCTAACCGATTAGTATTAATGTGATATCAAATCTTAAATATGTATATATACATACATATATTTATATATTACCAATCAATTTATGAATGTTCAGAGAACTGCCTGCCCGAGCATAAGCGGTGCTTTAAGGACTACAGAGACAGAGTCTCTGCCAGTTGCAACCAGAGCGGCACTAAGATTAAACTGCCTGTCAACGTGGAAGAACTATGGACAAATGAGGATATCAGAATGTAATACTATGGTAACCGGACCGAGTGGACTATATACCAACGGTGTACACCTTCGAGAGGAACTTCACCACTAACAAACCTATCAGAGAGGAATTGATTGGCAGCAAATCGAAACCGTATCCACTTCTATACAGATAGTTCGAAGCTTGATGCCAAGGTTGGCTTCGGTTTACACTGTAACGATCTTACAGCCGTATTAATATTAATCGATTAGTGCAAAAAATATTCACACAAAAATCCCAATTATGATTTAAAGTACACATTAGTAAACAAATACTTTTGGCCTAATGAACGATTATTAAATATCGTATTTATAAACAGAATTCTTAGTATTAATATAGTTCAAAGACTACCGGATCCTTGGTTTAGGCAAGAGGCAGTCATGTAGTCTATTGAGAGAGGGACAGAAATTCGACACCTGTAGGGTAGCTGAATGCTCCATGGCATAGCACAACCTTTTCATGTCATATTATGTGGGTTAAGATAAATGGAATGTTCTCAATTTGAATTGAATCCTCATTTCAAATGAAAATTATTTCAGTGTAAAACCTCAATTTGAAGAGAAATTATGCCAACATAAAGTCTCAATTTCAGTCGAAACTACTTTCGATGTTGAATATGGTATAGAAAACATGTAAGAAAATTTTAGTCGGGTAAACCGACTAAGGTAAACCCTCACTTTGTGGGTAATGTAATATAAGGAAAGAGTGGGATATGCCAGAACGTTGGAAAAAATGTAATTCTTTGTAAGTCATTGGAAATGTTGTCTAAAATAAAAAATATGAAAACATTGAGATGTTCCAATGAATCTGTAAATTTTTTAAGGTGGTACCAGATGTGCCTTGGTGTATACTCCAATTTGCGCAGAACAGTAGATACTTCAAAGCCATTGTTTCTCAACTTGATAGCGACAAATAAACAATAACTATGGGTGGAATTACAGAGGATTTGGTTATTAGAAAATCAACATTTCACTAAAAATTTAACACTGTGAAGGAGGTACTAGAAGGATATGAACCATTTTCGAACTTAGCCTGAGATAAGAAAAAATAACACCAGACAAGCGGATATTGCTTAAATGACTTAAAATGTCCAAAAACGGAACATACGTATGTTACACTTTTGGCCGTGGCAAATGATATATACGGGTAATTCCAAAACAGTTCGACCAACTCAAAAAATGACACCTTGATTTTTTTGGTACAAAATGGTCAAACTACTATGAACTGACGATGAAAAACGCAAAATGGAACCGTGATGAACAAAAAAAATATATCAATTTTATTGAGTCAATATTATAATTTTTCTTTTAATTTTTATATATGGGGTGATCTAAGTAGATATACTTTTTTCAATAGCCTTTTTTTGACAGATCACGTGTGAGTCGTGTCATGCTGTCGTGTTATTTTTGTTAAGTATTGTTTGGCATTTCATCATGGATAGATTTACGCCTGAACAACGTTTACAAATTATTCAGTCTTAATATCAAAATAATCGTTCGCCAATTGCGCTAAGTCCATTTAAAAAAAAAAAAAAAAAACACTCCAGTCGACCCACGACCTTGACACCCATGAGCAATATTTTAGCTCTCGTTAAGAGCTCTCTTTTTGCCATTGACCGATCGCCGATCCGACGTACCGGAATCATCGGTCCATATTTCTTCGAAAATGATGCCGGTGAGAACGTAACCGTCAATGGCGACCGTTATCGTGCCATGATAACCGACTATTTGATGCCTGAAATTGAAGCTCGTGATCTCGGAGACATTTGGTTTCAACAAGATTTTTTCAATGGATTTTTTGAGAGAACACTTCGGTGTGCAGATAATTTCATGTTTTGGGTCGGTCGATTGGCCACCAAGATCATGTGATATCACACCGTTAGATATGTAACATCCTGTGGGGATATGTAAAGTCTAAAGTTTATGCGGACAAACCCGCTTCGATTCAGGCCTTGGAGCAAAACATCACACGTGTCATTCGCCAGTTACCAGTCGAAATGCTCGATGGACCATCTGAGACGTAGCCGCGGCCAACATTTGATAGACATAATCTTCAAAAAATAAATGCCAAAGAATGTTATTTCAAATGATAATAAACATTCCCCATTCAATTTGAATTTTCTTTAAAAAAGTAGGGAACCTCGAAATGGACCACTCTATAAATTAAAAAACTTCTTTATATAAAACTGTGTAATAATAATATGTTCAAAGTTTCTTTGAGATTGGACCATAACTGCGACCAAGAAAGAATACATGCACAGACGGACAGACATAGGTAAATAAATTCAGAAAGAGATTCTAAGCCGATAGGTAAAGGGATGTTAAATTGTAAGGGCCGATGTTGAATGTGAACTACACATAAACGTCAACGTCTGCGTTTCATTTGATATTTCTCAATTTCAGACACTCAATTTAAACCATGGAAAGATACACAATCGAGCAACGCGTTAATGTTTTTTAAGCCTTTTACGAAAATGGGCGTTAAACTCAAAATGCATTTCGTGCACTTCGCGATGTTTTTTTGATCAGCATAATCTACCAAATGTGTCCACAATCGGGAGAATTGTGCGCAAATTTCAGCAAACCGGGTCTGTAGGAGATGTGAAAACACCTGTGCATGCTCGCGACGTCATCGGGCCATACTTCTTCAAAATGAGGCTGGTCAGGCAATTACTGTGAATGGTGTTCGCTATCGTAAGATGATAACGAACTTTTTATGGCCCGAATTGGAAGATATGGATGTGGACAATATGTGGTTTCAACAGGACGGTGCCACTTGCCCTAACGAAACAATGGCTCTTTTGCGCAACAAATTCAATGGCCGTGTTATCTCACGTCGTGGCGATGTCAATTGGCCGCCAAGATCATGCTATTTGACACCGTTGGACTTCTTTCTTTGGGGTTATTTGAAAGAAAAGATGTACGTCGATAAGCCAGCAACAATTCAAGAGCTAAAGGATGACGGCATTGAACCTCAATTATGCCTCAGCGTCATCGAAAATTTGGACTATCGGATGGAGGTGTGCCGCCGAGATCGCGGCGGCCATTTGGCCGATATTTTTATAACACTAAATTTGCCGAGCGCCCCAGTAGACGAGTTGGTAGCGTACTCGCCTATGAGTTTGGGGGTCGTGGGTTCGATTCCCACCAGAGGCTCTGGTCTGTCGCTGCAAACATTTAGCCATATGGTCTTTGTAACCCGGCATTTCCCTGGACCTTAAAATTAGAATATAAATTTACTTTGTATTGTAATTCATATAAATAAATAATAAAAGTTGCCTGGCGCCATCTGACATTTCCATTGGAAAGTTTGACATTTTCTTTAGCATAAACGTACTCAGAACCTTTTGACGTACGACCATCATTTGTGTTGTTAACAGTGACTTGAAAAAAATCAATTTGGCAAAAAAATGGAATTAACTCCCGAACATTTTCATGCGATCATTTTTCACAACTTTCGACGTGCATTATCACGACAAGTGAGCATCAATGAACTTAAATCTTTGTATGGCGATGAAGCACCGTCCTAGAGCACTGTTAAAAACTGGTTTAATGAATTCAATCGTGACCGACGCTCGCTCAAAGACGAAGGTCGTTCGTTGTGCCAGAGAACATTGATGCCGTGCGTGAACTGATAATGCAAGATCGTCATGTGACATACCGTGAGATAGAGGCATTCTTGGGCATTTCTTCCACCAGCATACATTCGATATTGCATGAACACCTGGCCGCAAAAAAGGTTTGTTCTCGTTGGATCCCGCACAATTTGCCAATCGATCAAAAAAAGGCTCGTGTCGATTGGTGCAAAGAAATTTTGAAAAAATACGATCGCGGTGCTTCAAAAGACGTTTATAAGATTGTCACAGGTGACGAATCTTGGATCTATGCGTATGAGCCCGAAACAAAACAGCAATCGACCATGTGGGTCTTCGAAGACGAGCCAAATCCAAAGAAAGTAGCACTTCGAAGCAAATGGTCTCCTGTTTCTTCGGCAAAACTGGTCATGTGGCGACTTTTCCGCTAGAGCAACGTAGGACGATCAATTCTGAGTGGTACACCACAATTTGTTTGCCTGAAGTCTTCGGAGAAATTCAAAAAACGAACAAGAGATTACGAATCATTGTGCACCATGACAATGCGAGCTCTCACACATCGGCTCAAACCAGCGCCTTTTTGACCGGCCAAAACGTCGAATTGATGGATCATCTGCCGTACAGCCCTGATTTGACACCCAATGACTACTTCTTATTCACTCACATCAAGAAAAAACTGCTTGGTCAAAGTTTTTTTAATTTTCAACACACTGTAACCAAAAAATTCGAGCTCAAATGACAAAACGTTCTGAGTACGTTTATGCTAAAAAATGTCAAACTTTCCAATGGAAATGTCAGATGGCGGCAGGCAGCACTTAGTGTTGCCTAGGCCAGAAATATATATAGCAACCCTCGTATTATCATAATAGAAAGAAATGACAATAATTTCTTAAATAATTTGTGTTTTATTCAAACTAAACATCGGCCCTTAAAATTTAACCACCCTTTATAATAAACGATGGGTTTATTTCTTCTCCTTTTGTGTGTTACAAACAAATGCACAAAGTTATAATACCCTGTACCACAGTGTGGTGTATGGTATAAAAACTCCACTTGAAAAGTGTATTTTGTATTTTGCCTTCAGCATTTTGTCAATAGATAATCAGCTGACTCATTTTCTTGCGATATGTTTGCTCACTAATATTGTCCTTACTCAACTCTCATTGTCAGGGTTGCCATTGAAAGGGTCGAAATGCTCAGCCAGGTGAGAAAGTGTAAACAACTTTTCAAATATACTCTCAAAGTCAGTCAATTATGAAGATGTGCCGTCGCATAACGAGTAGCTGAGAGTGACGAACGAATAGGAATTTGATTTCAACGAGTATGGGTTTTTCTCGTATTTTTAGATTGATTTTCCCGATTTTTTTGTATTATCACGATTGTTGCCGCCGTAAAATTTATATATATTTTTATATCTTTTTATTTTCAAGTAAATTTTAAACTCATATATTTATATGGGGATACTTCCCCTTTGAATTCGCCAATTTCAAAATATTTCCAATTTCATACATATGTATGTATATACGTATGTAATTGTTTACCATTATTTACATTATTTTTTTTCCTTAAATATTGTACTAAAACCAGTTTTGTTATAGTTTTGGTTTCTTAAAGAAACATAACGGTCCTTTGCTATGTGTCACGTAGGCAAATTGCAACTGGCGAGCATTAAAGTAAAGTAATGAAAAACATTTAAAGTCAGTCGGTTTTTAAGGCACGGGCCAAAGACAAATTTATTTTTAAAGCGCTCTCGCTCCCCGCAAGTGTAAAATAAATTGAAATAATAAATTTATATATTATTTGCACAAGAGGTGCTATTAGAAAATTTGTGTATTTTATTTGAAGCCGGCTCAGATTAAACCGTGCCGCAACATTCTTTAAAAATAAATTTTACTAATAAATTAACAGTCGCGCGGATATAAACTTTTAATAGAGTAAAGTCAAGCGGACTATGTTAAAAAGCGTGCACTAAGTTAAAAAAGTTTAAAAATAAGTCAAGCCGACTAATTTAAAAAAAAATAGTAAAATAATTTCAAGCGGACTTAAAAGTTTGCTGTAATAAGATAGAAGTGTGTTTAAATGGCAGGAGGCCAAGAAGCAGATAATTATCACTGCGAGAAGTGTTGTAATTTAGATAATGATCGCATGGTACAATGTGACCAGTGTGATATGTGGTATCATTTTGAGTGTGTGGCAGTGAACAGTGGTGTGGCTGATATAAGTTGGAATTGTGATAGGTGCAATTCTCATGTACAAAGAGCATCTAATGATTGTGCCGTAGTTCCCACAGGGAACAATCGACCCGGAGAACCTTCTGTGAATTTACTAACGCAGCCGCAAGCAGCGTCGTCGCCGACCATTACTGGAGAGGCGCAGCAAAGGGCAAGTACAACAACAGAAGGAATCATGATAAGCCAAGCGTCGACAGATGTGCCCGGACCATCGTCGAAGTTTATGAACATTGTTCAAAATGCACCAGTTTATACTGCAGGTAGCAACAACACACAAGTGATACATTCTGTGACAACGCAAGCACAGTATACTCGGGTACCGATATTGTCTACTGCGACAACAACGTCGGCTGCTGCGGCGGGAATTTCATTTCCTTTTGCTAAAAAGCCACAACAGCAACAAAATGAGCAATTCAACGCACAGTGGGATTTGCAACTGAAGATGTTGGAAGAACAACAGCGAATTCAACAGGAATTTTTAGAAAAGAAGTACAAAATATTATCGCAGTTGGGACAAGGTGATTCTTCACACCACATCACAGCCAATAATACGTCGTCTCATTGGAACTTCATCGGTGGACCAACTCCATCACAACTTGCGGCAAGACAAGCTATCCCAAGAGATTTGCCACATTTTCAGGGTGATCCGGAGGAATGGCCGTTGTTTATAAGCAGCTTCGAAACGAGCACAGCGGTGGCTGGATATTCTCATGCAGAGAATTTAATACGGCTGCAGTCCTGTCTAAAGGGAAAAGCAAGAGAGCTTGTGAAAAGTAAGTTGATGCTGCCTACAATGGTCCCTGAAATAATTCAAACACTAAAGATGTGCTTTGGACGACCGGAACATATTTTGGAACGAGTTATCGAAAAAGCGAGAAAACTACCCCCACCAAAGGATAAATTGGAGTCAATAATAGAATATGCACTCTGTGTAAAAAATATATGTTCAACCATGGAGGCATGTAAGATGGATGCACATTTGAATAACCCCATGTTAGTGAAAGAGTTAGTGGACAAATTATCCAACCAATATAAATTGAATTGGGCCATGCATCCAAAAGACGATCGCGTACCAATAGTAAAAACTTTCAGTGATTGGATTTTTCAAATAGCCGATGCAGCGAGTACGGTCGTGTCATCAATGCCAAGTACAAGAAGTGCAAGTATGAATACACATACAGAAGAAAGGCCGCCGGCAAAAATCAAGTGTTATGTGTGTGAAAATGGTGAACATAAAATTTCAGTGTGCAGTGAATTCAAAAAGCTATCTTTGGATAAAAAATGGGAAGTAGTAAAAAAATATAATTTGTGCCGTCAATGTTTGAATAAACACCGTCGCAGATGTTTCATTATTAATGACTGTGGAATTGATGGCTGCAACGCTAAACATCATCGGTTGCTTCACAAATGTACAAACGAACAAACTTCATCGTCTTCAAGACCAAATAACGGTAATAATGGAAATAATACAGGCAATGCATCTATGAACTCACATTCAACAGCGGAACAAAATCAACATTCGCTTTTTAGAATTTTACCAATTCGTCTTCACAAGAAAAATGGTTACATCGACACATTTGCATTTCTCGATGAGGGATCTTCAGTGACATTAATCGAAAAAGATGTTTTTGATCTACTTGATCTCGAAGGAGTTGAGGAGCCACTTTGTTTGAAATGGACTGGAGATACTACTCGTCAGGAGGACTCATCTGTAAAGGCGTCAATAAATATTTCAAATACTCAAAATGGTTCGCGATTTACACTGAAAGGCGTTCATACAGTGCAGAGTTTAGATTTGCCAACTCAAACGCTGAACATGGAGAAAGTTGCAGAAAAGTATCCATACCTGGCAGGTATTCCCATACAATCATACTCGAATGTGAAGCCAGCTATTTTGATCGGCGTGGACAACTGGAAGATCGCAGTACCGTTAAAGATACGTGAAGGTTCGTGGAATCAACCGATTGCTACGAAAACACGACTAGGCTGGACAATTCAAGGTTGCAGTGGCAGTTATAGGCAAAGTGCATGGCTAAACATACATAATTGTGATTGTGATAAACAATACAACGAATTACATCAGATGGTAAAAGATCAGTTCAGTTTAGAAGAATCAAGTGCTAAGTGTTTAGTTTCACCAGAAGATGCTAAAGCCTTACAAATTTTGAAGACTACATGTCAAAAAGTTGATGGACGTTACGAAGTGGGCCTTTTATGGAAAAATAGCGTACGGGAACTACCAGAAAGTTATAACAACGCTTACAAACGTCTCATTTGTCTCCATAAGAAATTTCAGAAAGATGGAAATTTGAAGAATACGCTACAACAACAAATAGACAATTTGCTCTCAAAAGGATACGCAAGGAAGATAACTGCGGAGGAAATCAAAAGTACACCTGGTCCAGTGTGGTATCTACCAATATTTATTATAACGAATCCCAACAAGCCCGGCAAAATAAGAATGGTGTGGGATGCCGCTGCCAAATCAAACGGTGTTTGTCTCAACGACTACATTTATAGCGGACCTGACCTATTAAAATCATTGGTTGATGTTTTGCTGAGTTTCCGTGTGGGAAAAGTTGCAGTTTGTGGAGATATCGCGGAGATGTTCCACCAGATCAACGTAAGAAAATATGATATGCATTCCCAGCGATTTCTATGGTGGGACAGAGACGACGATCCAGAGCAGCCAAGTATTTATGTCATGCAGGCATTAACTTTTGGCATTTCCTGTGCTCCATGCATAGCGCATTATGTACGCGACTACAATGCTGATAAATTTAAAGAAAAATATCCACGAGCAGTAGAAGCTATACAACAATATCACTACGTAGACGACTTCATCGATAGTGTAGACGACGAGGATCATGCTATCGAATTGGCGAATCAAGTGAAATCGATACATTCTTCTGCTGGATTTCATATTCGAAAATGGTGTTCGAACAGCCCTGCAGTCATCAGCCATCTACAAGATGACCATTCAGAAGGGCAGCTGCCAAAAGATCTTGCTGCTACCGAAAAGGTTCTGGGTATGTATTGGGATCCTAATAAAGACTCCTTTGTCTATATTTTTAGATTTGCCAGACTTCGCCGAGAAGTTTTCACCTTTGATATAATTCCCACTAAGAGAGAACTGCTACAAGCGCTGATGTCGATTTTCGATCCCTTGGGTTTTCTATCCTGCTACACTACTACTTTGAAAATTCTTTTGCAAGAAGTCTGGCGATCTAGCATCGATTGGGATATGGAGCTATGTGAACCCCTATACATCAAATGGCAGAAATGGAAAACGGCAATAGAACACATATCTGGTGTTCAAATTCCACGGTGCTACTCTCCATACATTAACGAGTCAGCCGAAGTTGAACTTCATACATTTGTCGACGCCGGTGAAGACGCTTTTGCTGCAGTTAGTTATCTTCGTGTTGTGCATCAAGACAATTGTACCATTACAATTGTAGCTGGGAAGTCAAAGGTGGCCCCATTAAAACCGATGTCCATACCACGTCTTGAGCTGCAAGCTGCCGTTATCGGTGTCAGACTAGCCAACAAAATAGTTAATAATCGTCGTATGAATATCAAAACCCAACATTTTTGGTCCGACTCTAAAACGGTGTTGCAGTGGCTTCGAATGGACCCCAGAAAATTTCAACAATTTGTCATGCACCGTGTTGGTGAAATCTTGGAAACTACCAATGTAACGCAATGGAGGTGGGTGCCTTCAAAAATGAATCCCGCAGATCTCGCTACAAAAGTCCAACCACGATGGGATGTCGCAACATGGTTTAATGGGCCTAAATTTCTACACGAAAACAAATCGGAATGGCCAGTATGTACTAATTTTGGTGAATGCAGCAACGAAGAGATGAAGCATCACATTTTCCTTATAAACAAAGCTGAAAAAAGTATTTCATTCAATTTTGAATACTTTTCCAACTGGAAACGGCTGTACCGAGCAGTAGCAACATTTTTGCTATATATGCGAAAACTCAAAGCGCGTTCTGCAGGAAAGCCGCTACCAGAAGAGATTTCATTTGAGATGATACAACAGGCAAAAACCACTCTTTTCCGAAGAGCTCAAGAAAGCGAATTTCTAGAAGAAATATGCTGTTTAAAAAAGGGTAAGCGTATTGAAAAAGACAGTAAATTAATATCTTTGAATGTCTTTCTAGATGACGAGGGCATATTAAGAGCTAGAGGCCGTACTTCATATTTAAATCATGAAGATGCTATAATATTGCCTACCTCACACCATGTGTCATACTTGATAGTTCGATATACTCACGAAGGCTTTCATCACATATCACATGAGACCGTCATCAACAACATTAAATGTCATTACTACATACCCAAATTACGAGTACTTTATAAAAACGTACGAAAATCGTGCCAATATTGTAAAAATATATCAGCAGTACCAGTTATGCCACAAATGTCTACACTGCCTCCTGCAAGATTAGCAAGTTTTGAACGGCCATTTACATACGTCGGGATTGACTACTTCGGGCCTCTTTATGTCGCTGTGGGTAGAAGAAAGGAAAAACGATGGGGCGTACTATTCACATGCCTCACAGTACGTGCAGTACACCTGGAAATCGCCTACAGCCTAGACAGCAGTTCCTGCGTCATGTGCATTCGAAACTTCATGGCTCGAAGAGGGACCCCACAGGAAATATATACCGACAACGGCACAAACTTCAAAGCAACGGCAAAAGTATTTGGACCTGAATCGAAAAATCTCGATTTGGAATCTTTTGCTACGACATTTGATGACATCAGGTGGAAGTTCAACCCGCCAGCAGCCCCACACATGGGAGGAGCCTGGGAGAGACTTGTTCGCTCCGTAAAAACTACGCTTTACAAAATTTGTCCTAATATGAATTTAAACGATGAGACGCTGAGAAGTGCATTTGGAGAAGTCGAATTCATTATTAACTCTCGACCACTCACATTTGTCTCATTGGAGTCATGCGACGACGAAGCCCTTACGCCAAATCACCTGTTACTAGGGTCATCAAGCGGCTACAAGCCAATCAACACTGAAGAAGCTGACCTGCGTCTACGATGGCGACAAACACAGCAGTTTGCTGACCAATTCTGGCATCGATGGGTGAAGGAGTACATACCAATTATAACCAGAAGAAGTAAATGGTTTGACAAGACAGATCCACTACAAGTCGGCGATATTGTCATCATTGTGGATGAAAATCTTCCACGACATTGCTGGCCCAAAGGCAAAATAATTGATACAAAAATAGCTAAGGACGGTCAAGTACGCCAAGCCACGGTACAAACACAAAATGGTGTGTATCAACGACCATCAGCTAAAATAGCAAAATTGGATGTCGGCAATAACAAGGGGTAAACTCAACCACGGGCTCGCTTACGAGGGGGAGAATGTTGCCGCCGTAAAATTTATATATATTTTTATATCTTTTTATTTTCAAGTAAATTTTAAACTCATATATTTATATGGGGATACTTCCCCTTTGAATTCGCCAATTTCAAAATATTTCCAATTTCATACATATGTATGTATATACGTATGTAATTGTTTACCATTATTTACATTATTTTTTTTCCTTAAATATTGTACTAAAACCAGTTTTGTTATAGTTTTGGTTTCTTAAAGAAACATAACGGTCCTTTGCTATGTGTCACGTAGGCAAATTGCAACTGGCGAGCATTAAAGTAAAGTAATGAAAAACATTTAAAGTCAGTCGGTTTTTAAGGCACGGGCCAAAGACAAATTTATTTTTAAAGCGCTCTCGCTCCCCGCAAGTGTAAAATAAATTGAAATAATAAATTTATATATTATTTGCACAAGAGGTGCTATTAGAAAATTTGTGTGTTTTTATTTGAAGCCGGCTCAGATTAAACCGTGCCGCAACAACGATTAGAAAATTAATATCAATCGATACGCGCAAAAAAAGTTGAAGAAAAGACAGCGGAAAACTATTTTTTTTGCGTTTGAAAAATCATTTCTATTCGTTCGTAACTCGAGAAAATGTAAACAAACATGCGATGGCACATCTTCTATATTCATTGACTTTGTGTACTCTGACCTTGTGGGAGGTCTTGTTGCATATTCTGTACTCTCTCATCTCAGAGCGTGAGAATGTTCGAGCACTAGTCCTCAAAACATCCCCTATTTTTGTGGGAGTATGCGTTAAAGTTGACGGCAAATAAATTTAAGTTTACCGGCAAAATTCAGCTGCGTTTGTTGTTGTTTTTCTCTCAACTGTGCACACCCCAGGAGGGGAATGGAGGAGATGGCAAAGTTATGAATAGATAATAGTCCTTGACTCCTGTTGGTCCTTGGTTAAGGGTGAAAACGTGTTTAGTACAACAACGAATCAACAGCCTTCTTTTTGTGCACCGAAGTGTGATGGCGGATATGTTTACGGAACGAGTGTCAATACAAAAGTTTTGGAACATAACAACTTGATTTGGGAAAGGTTAGGGGAGCTGGATGCTAAGACCATTTCCTAATGTTGTGTAAGGAAAACGGAAATGCAAATCATTTAGAAAATGTTGCATATACCTCTGGCTTAACCGAAGACATTTAAGAGCAAGTTATACATGGGGAATAAAAAAGAAATACCGACATATGGTGAAATTCATGAAATATCTCCTGCCTAAAATATCTGCCAAGTTTTGGAAATTTCCGTTGAATATTGGCTTCTTGGGCGGTTGTCCAAAATGGGCTCCTAAAGCCTAGGCGATGATGGTTGAGTATTTTTTGTGCTTTAACCACCGAATAAAACAATATTTTGTTACACGAATATGAGGTCTTTTTTTCACGAGCTTTCAAATGATTGAATCGTTGTCCGCATAAAATTGTAAACTGACCTCAATAGCGCAAAAAAAAAACACAAAAAAAATTAAATTTCACGGATTCGGACCCATTTAATTTTTTCCGAAATATTTTTAAATTAAAAAGGATATTTTCCTCCACATGTATGTGTGCAGATTTTCAAGATGGCGTTTTTTTGCATTCCTTGGGGAAAAAAACATAAGATTTCTTTCTCTAAAAAAATTATGTTTTGACATTGAATGTTTAGATTTAGCATAAAATCTACTTCTGATACTCAAATCTTACGCATTTTTCGACGAGCTCTCAAGTGGTTGAAAAAATTTGCAAATTATTCGCGAAAATGCAAAAATAAGTTTAACCCCTAATTTTTCGCGGTGTTGTACCTTAAAAATGTATTTATTTTTCTTTCAAATAAATGTGCACATCTTTTCCTATATTTGCTGAGATTTTTAAAACGGAGACTTTTTTCCATCTCGGGGAAATTAAATTTTTTTTGTGTCCTAGACCTAAAAATTATTTTTTTGGTATAGATTGTGGCATACTGTTGTTATATAAAATCAAAACCAAAAAATTTTTATGAATAAGTTTTTTTTTTTCAAATTTTTTTATTAAAAATCCTATTATCATCGAAGGTACCCTTAGTATTTGCACTTTAATTTTTGGAGTATATGCCCGATCAGGTCACCTTTCGCCATGTTCGTCCCTTACGTCGCCAAGATTCTCGGGGAAAAAGTTTAACTGAGAATGCATGAAATGAATTTTGAGGGACATATTTACACCTGTTGGAATACATAAAGCGAAAAATAAGTTAGAAGAATACATACATACATATGTGTTATATACATAAATATAGAAAAATATATATTTCTTACCAATTTTTTCATAAATTTTTAACAAATCATAAATCATTGTTTCGTATTGCGAGCTTTTATTGGATCCAAGGAAATTTGAAATCACAAGCTTAAACGACCTCCATGCTGCAATTTCATCCGACGTCAAATATGATTCGAAATTTACATCTTTCATCAGTTTCCTTATTTTAGGCCCATCAAAAACGCCTTCTTCGATTTTTTGAAAAGAAAGACTTTTAAATAAACTTTTTAATTATGCGAGTGAATTGCCATCTTTCCTTAAGGCTTTTACAAAATTTGTAAAGAGCTTAATATGCAGTGGTGGCAAAACAATGTTTTTTTTTTTTTGGACGAAGGTGTGTATTTTATGTTGTTTTCACCCAGTGTTTATTGTTGGCCATTTCTTTCTTTTGTAATGATCTTCGCGAGTACGGCTATCCCACAGGCATAACATACCAACTACAGGTTGGCTGATATGTATTGCAACCAACTTCAGGTTGCTATAATTTCTAAACCGCTAGTCTGATAGCTGACAGATTTATTTCAGTGACAGTTCATTTTATTGTTTCCAAGCTTACAAAACCATTTTGATCTATTGCATTCAGAAAATAGTTATTCGTGATGGAATTCAGGCGTGATAGTGTGATTGCTTTATATTTGGGTGGAAAAACACAAGTGGCTATCGTTAGAGCCCTCCATCATTTAAATGTGAATAAATCTTTTGTTTCTCGTACCATTGCTCGTTACCGTGATACTGGCAGTGTTGCATCGCGTCCAAAAAGTGGACGAAAAAACGGTAACAACACCAGAAATGATCCGAAAAGTGAAGGCCAGATTTGATCGAAATCCACGCCGCAGTGTTAGAAAAATTGCTCGTGAGCTGAACATATAGCGAGAACGGATACAACACATATTAAAAAATGAGCTTGGACTAAAGCCATTAAAGTTCCAAAAAGTGCAAGAGCTCACCGATGCACAAAAAAAAGTTAGACTGGAAAGAGCCAAGGAGTTGCTTCGCTTGCACGAAAGTGGCCAGTTACCGAATTTGGTTTTCTCCGATGAGAAGCCATTCCAAATTGAGCAGTTTGTGAACAAACAAAATGATCGGGTTTACTTGCCAAAGAGGTCAGCTGAAAATTTACACCTTCGATTGGTCACCAGAACTCAAGCGCCGCCGATGGTGTGGGCCGCCGTAACGGCCGATGGTCGCTCCCCGCTCGTATTCATCGACCATGGGGTCAAAATAAATGCCGAATATTATCGGGAAAATGTCCTAAAGACAGTATTGAAGCCCTGCGCAGACAAATATTTCGGCCGCAGACCATGGACATTCCAACAGGACTCAGCACCATCGCACTCAGCACGCGTCAACCAAGAATGGCTTAAAAAGGAGCTTCCTCGCTTCATTTCTACCACACAATGGCCACCAAGATCTTCGGATCTCAATCCGTTGGACTTTTGCGCCTGGGGCATTTTAGAGAGTAAGGTTCGCACTAAAAATACCAAAGTATCGATCATCTCAAGACGGCGCTTCGCCGGGAATGGGCCAAAATACCGCAGAGCCACTTTCGTGCAGCGTGTGATGGCTTTGTCGGCCGTTTGAAGGCCATAATTCGTGCCAAAGGTGGCCAATTCGAACAAATCTAAACTGTTTCTAAAATGTTATGTTATTTTCGACATTTTTTGCTTTTGAACAATAAAATTTAAAAAAAAACATTAAAAAAATATAGCGCTTTACTTTGTTGCATTACATATCTGCCACCCTGTACTTTTAAATCGTAAAAAATTTTCCAGTCATGTTCATATTTTATGTATTTTATCAATTAAGCCAATGTTTCGTATGATTCCTTAGTGTTGACAGCATGAGCAATGGGAGTCGACGGTTTCTGATTTCCGTTGTGTAAAAATACTGCTTTCAAACTTTCTTTACCGCTGTCAAGAAATAACCGCCATTCCTTTGAATTGTATGTTTGATTAAGGTCCTCGAACACAGTTGTATAAAATTGTTTGTTATGTATATCACGGACTCTGTAATATGATATGTTAACACCTGGGGCCAAAATATTGTACTGTTTCATCCGAGATGCAAGTAGTTCTGCCTTATCTTTGGTCAGTTCCAAATCTCTCACTAGATCATTGAGTTGAAACTGAGTTAAAAGCGATGACTTCTGACTCAAACTTGAATCGCTCAGAGTTGAGTACTCAGTTGAACTTGATGATGTTTCCGTAATTAGGCTGTTAGCTATACTTTGACACTTGGGAATTGGTATTGTTTCCGAATGTGCAACTGGCAAAGTGACAGATTTTACTTCAGCGTAATTCCAGCGAATGCTCCTTCCTACTCCAATCTGTTTACTTAGACAAAAATAGCAAACCGTATCGTGAATGAAGGGTTGTCTCCAAATCATTGGTATTCCAAATTTCACGTGATGTCTAAAATTAAAACGTTTTATTCCACAAAACATTGTAATACATTAATTTTAAAGTACTTACCGCATTCTTCCACCAGTCCATCGAGTTAGATTTAAATGGCACGAATTGCACAAAATACTAGGTGTCCACGGTTCGTTCATATTTTTAACTCGTATACCAAAATATTGCGCATATATTTCTTCTATTATTTTACTAAACGTACGTCGATTTTTTTTAATTAAATATTTTCCGCAGATGTAGCAGAAATTGTCGGTATCATTTACACATTGAAAAGTTCTTTGCCTTTTACTCATACTTCGAAATATAACTTTGTAATATTTTTCAGAAAATCGACTTATCTCTTTAAGGCACTGAATTACACTAATTTATTAATAAGAATCTTCATTCATAAATTAAGGTTCATAAGTTGCAGTACTCGTACCTGTAGCTGACATATAGTTTGCTTCGAACGTAGAAAGCCAATATTTTCAAGACTGCCGCGTACTACTTTGTATTGCGTACATATAATTGTACTACCTATATATATAACTGCCCCTAAAAGGCGTAACTGAATGGAAACCTCATAAATAAAAAAACACAAATATTGTTGATCCATCTACCTGAGCGGATCTCATCCAATATAGCTCTCACATTGCATATAATGTTTTATGGAGGGATACGAACGGCCATAAAACCTCGTCCTCTCTATAATTTTATAATGTCTGACATCAATCCTCATAAAATAAAATGCAAGTGCAATGTCTCTTATATGACTCTCTCACATATCGTCGGCTTAATGCTATTTTGGTCCATATGCCATTTTTGTGTTTTTTGAGTTAGGAGTTGATAATGTGGGTTCCAAGCATGCTCTTTCAGAATCTGCAATCATTTTTTTTCCTATCTCGCCTAGTTTTCGAGATATTGGTAGGGTAGGTTTAGGTTTAGGTTAGGGTGGCAGCCGTATTTTTTTGCAAGCTCACATAGACCAGTTTAGGTCCCTAGTGTTACCACGGGCCGAAATGCCCCTCATCGAAACCAACCTGTTTGATATATAAATTTATCGATAGTACGAATATCAGTACTTGAAAGATCTGTTAGGCTGCCTAAAAAGCGGGACAGTCGCAAAGCAAGTGCTCAATGCTCTCCACTTCTCCCTCATCTCCACAGCTTCGGCAGAAGTCATTGGAGTCAATATGCAATCTTTTGGCGTATTCGCCGATCAAGCAGTGTCCCGTCAGAACCTGTACTAACGTAGGCAATCGTTTCATCTCTAGTGCGAGGAGATATTTTAACTAGCTACCCTGCAGATGCCGATTTCTGTCCATCTTTCGTTGGACTGCCTGATTGCCTCTTGCCTAAGCTTGCACGTGGATAGTGGCGCACCAATATATGCAAATTCTTCGAGAATTTGTAAAGTCGTCCCTTTCCTAGCAAGTTCATCGGCTTTTGCAGTTCCCCGGGATATCCCTATGCCCAGGCACCCATATGAGGTGTATATTAAACTGCTCAGCCATCTCGTTAAGAGATCTGCGGCAGTCGAGGGATTTTTGAGAATTTAGGGATGTGGCCTCCAGAGAATTGATGGCAGCCTTTCTGTCCGAGTAAATGACAACGCCAGTGTTGGTTACTATGTTCCGACTCAACCACTTGGCGACTTCCCATATTGCCATTATTTCGGCTTGATAGACACTGCAGGTATCTGGTAGTCTGTGAGCTATATCCAAATTAAGTTCTTCACAGTGTACTCCGAAGCCAATCTTTTCATTAAGCTTCGAACCATCCGTATAGAAGTGGATATGGTTTCAATTTCCGGGTATTCTGCCATCCCATTCATCCCTGGCTGGTATCACAGTGATGTAGTTCTTCTCAAAGGTGCGCACCGTTGATATATAGTCCACTTGGTCGGTTACCATAGCACTACACTTTGATATCCTCATGTGACCGTAGTTCTTGTACCTCCACATTGATAGGCAGTTTAATCTTGCAACCAAAGATCTTTAATCTTTGGTTGCAACTTCTCTCGCCACAACATTAATCGGCAGTATATGGAAAAGGGCTTGTAGAGACTCAGTCGCTGTAGTCCTTAACGCTCCGCTTATGCACAGGCAGGCAGTTCTCTGAACCCGTGATAGCAGTTTTGGGATGGTTAGTTTGTCAGTTGCCATCCACCATACCACAATGCCGTATTACAGTATTGTAATACGGCATTGTTCGTATATTATACGAACCACTGCTATATATATCCAATGGACAATTTTAGGAGAGAGGCCCCAACGCGACCCTACAGCCCGTTCCAGTACGTTTAGTCTGAACGGCAGTTTCCTATCCAAAATTATTCCTAAAAATTTTGCACTTTCAGAAAAGACTAGATCTGTTCCATTTATACGAGGAGGAGGGTCCACATGAGGGACATTATTCATCCTAGAACCAATTCTGTCTTGTTTGGGTTAACACCCAAACCGCTGCTTCTGGCCCATCTAGCCAACTTGTTCAGAGCCACCTGTAGAATATCTCGGAGGATGTTTTCGAATTTGCCACTCACTGCGATTGCCAGGTCGTCCGCATATGCCACGACCATGCAGCCACAACGTTCTAGATCTAGCAGGATGTCATTCACCGCTAGGTTCCAAATTAGTGGAGACAGTACTCCTCCTTGTGGGGTCCCTCTGTTGCCTAGGCCAGAAATATATATAGCAACCCTCGTATTACAAATGGGCCAAACGTCACTTCAAAATCATATCATCCCCATTGGAAAACCCTTTATATGCGGTGAAATCCCTATCCCTACTGCAAAATTTAATTTGCATCATCTTAAGGGTTCTCGTCTGTGGAAAGTTGTAGAGTTTTTATTATACCACGAAAGTCGAGTGCATTTTTTTAATAATTAACTTATTAAAAAAATATATAATTATTTATATATTAATTACTCACTCTGCATATCTTTGGTGAAAGCTTATTACACAGATATACATTTAATTTTTATTTCAACAAAATAAAGAGCCGAAAAGTATATCACAAAAATTAATAAAGCCCTTTTGTTAAAAATATAGGGAATTTTGAATTATTCACAGCTATTTCTTTTTGTCACACCTTAAAATGTACAACAACAAAAAAGAAGCATATCATATGGCGAAGATCCATGATGAATTTGCAAACAATGCAGTTTCATACAATGCATCTTTTATTTGAAGCCAAATGAAAGAAATTTCAATTACAGAATTATAAATCCACGCTAATATGTAAGTCAAAGCATGAAATGATAACAGATGTCTAAAATCAGCAGACAAGTGGTGTAAAATCAATTAAAATTCTATATAATTGTGCAAATACCAGAGAGGGAGAGATGAAAGGGTTGTGCTTTTGTTATGATTAGGGTTGCCAGATATCACATCAAACGGAAACAATCCTCTTGTAGTAAATAAGAGTAGCCAGCCAAAGGGGGATATTTCCCCACAATGCAGACAATTCAATTTCTACTATAATTTGTAATAATAAGAGGGAAATTAAATTTCCCCTTCCCTTCGCAAACAGAAAACGGCTACGGAAATAAATAAATTAATTGTTTAACATATTTAATGGGAAACCAGGACGAAACGCCTAATGATACTTGTATGGACATAATGCAGTTAGTTATTTTTAATAATCATCTATCTATATATGTTGTTATAATAAAAATAACTAAATTGCAACAACCATCCATCCATGGTTCAGCCTTCCATTTGAAACTCAAAATCACGTTTGTCTACAAATAATCTCTTATTTCCCTGGAGACGCTGAAAGCCGTTGGTTGTTTGTTGAAGGACCTGCTGTGCAATTTAAACACTACACTTGGGGGAAGATATTTTTGGGGTGGGCGGCTCGATGAGGAGGAGTAGGAAATCAACATCACTTGAACAATTTTAACAATGTTATCTGTGGCGTTAGGTTTGTCAAGTACTTGTGGAGTTTTTAGTTTTACCTTTTTTGTTTATAATGTATTTATAACATAATTGTTTACCTTGCCAAACAAATTGAGAAAGTTTGCTGCCGCTCATCGAAAGTGTGTTACTTATTTGTTAAGTGTGCTAATGAAGGTAATCTGTAAATACTACTTTTGAGGGTTGTACGATAATTTGGTTAAAATTTAACAAAAAAATTATATTTGGGAATAACAGAGGTGCTCCTTGCCGATAACGGAAGGATGTATATATTTTAGTTTCGCTACAGCTGACAATGTGCAAAAATTAGAATTTAACTTTAAATTCTAAATACATCTGCACAAAATTATTACTAAAGTCTTGTTTCGCAAATGCAACCAACAAGGAGGAGTTCTATCTCCACTAATTTGGAATCTAGGGGTGAATTGAATCTTGTTAGATCTAGAACGTTGTAGCTACAAAGTCGTGGCATATAGACCGATTTTTATGAAATTCCATTTTTTTCTTAATGTACATATATAATTTTCTTAATAATATGTAATGCTCGGTGCCAACTTTCACTGATATAGGAACACTCCTACTACATATCTACTGTGCGACGTTGCAATCGCAGTAACTAATGGCTGTAAACAAATTGAGTGGATGAGCCAGAAGCAGTGGTTTGATCGTTAACCTAAATATATATCTTAACGAGACAGAATTGGTTCTTTTTACTAGGAAGTATAAGGTTCCACATTTGGGGCACTCCTCCTAACTAACTAGAACTGAACAAGTTTTTTCTGAAAGTGCAAATTTTCTAGGTACAATCATAGACAGGAAATTGTCCTTCAGACTTAAAGTATTGGGACGGGTAAGGATGGCCAATGTCTTTTAATAATAATCCTATAGAAAAGCTGTAGGGCTACGTTTGGAGCTCTCTGCTTAAATCGTTCATTGGATATATATGTATAGGGTGATCCAAGTAGATATACTTTTTTCTATAGCCTTTTATAGATCACGTGCGAGTCGTGTCATGATGTCATGTTATTTTTGTTAAGTATTGTTTGGCATTTAATCATGGAAGGACTTACGCCTGAACGACGTACCAGAAGGTCTATCCATTGAAGGCCGGGTTAGGCAAACTTATTATTATTTATTATTTATTAATAGATTTGTATTTTAACAATGATAAATAATTGTATAAATTACATAATAAATCTATATATGACTTAGCATAATTGCTGTAAGCCAGAATTGTGTTTACAATTGTTTGTTCACTTAAATAGTAAATGTACATTAATTAAAAATCAAATTTACTATCCAACGCCTATATTTAATACATGTTTCAAGGTATTTATATAGTGAGGAAATATTCGTGCCATTTAATTCATATTGCATACTGAGCATAAACCGTCTAAGTTACTTCTAAAACATCTCGAATTTAAATCTAGCAAGCCACCTCTAGCTCTTACAATTAAACTTGTAGCACGTGATGATAGCTCTCTAGTAAGTGTTGGTGCTATACCGTAATCAAGCTGAGGGTAGAGGTCGTGGAGTTGTGATCTGGATGCTTGAAGGCAAAAGTCATTATGTTCCTTAATTTTCAAAAAATAAATTATATCCTTCCAATACATACAAGTGGGAACATTGTTATTGGGAGGAGAATAGTGTATAATTTGCACAAATCAGACCATTCTTTTGCCCAATATACGTTTAATTCAATTATTTTCTCTGCCAGAATACGTGTTAACCTTTGTGGGCTAAGATTTAAAACATTTTTAATATAAACAAAGTGTAATTTCAGTGTAGAAGAAAATAGGAAATTGAAGCCAGTTTCTAGGTATAACATGTAATTTGGTGTATTGTTAGGCAAATACAACATTTTTTTAATAAAAAATCTAAACAATTTCTCTACATCATCATAACTCTGGTAACCCCATACTTGCGCTGCATAAAACATTATTGATTTTGCGCATGCATCAAAAATTTTTAATATATTTTCTTTTGATATTTTTGGGTGAGCTATATACTTTGACCACGTGGAGTTTACAGCCATTTTGGAAGAAGATAGTCTGTTTTGCAAGTATTTTTTAAAGGAAAGGTTATACGTTATACCGACGCCAAGATATGTGTAGGAATTGAAAATTTCAATTGAATTGTTTTCAAATTGCCAACTTAGATCTGTGGCGATTCGTGGGCCATTGCGAAAAATAAGTATTTTTGACTTGGATAAATTCACTTTTAGGCTCCAGGTTTTACAATACTCTTGGAGGGTGTCTATCATATCATGCAGACCAGTTGGATTGTCGGATAGTATGACAATATCATCAGCATACAATAAGATTTTAATATTTGTGTCCGCAATATGTACGCCTCCTGGCAGTATTTGAGGTAGATCGTTTAAATATAATGAAAACAATACTGGACTGAGAATACAACCTTGCTTAACTCCCGTCTCTACAGTAAAATATTCAGAAAATGAAATACCATCCCAAATTCTACTAGATGTATTTTCATAAAGTAGTTTTAAAATACGTATACTTTTTGAGGACATTCCCATACAAGAAAGTTTATAGAATAAACTATTTCTTGGAATAAGGTCAAAGGCAGAAGAAAAGTCCACAAAAAATGCATATGTGTATTTGTTATTTAATTTGTTAAGATGTACAATATTGACAAGATTAAAGACGTTATCTATCGTTGAGTAACCTTTACGGAACCCCGCCTGGAATTCATTAAGAATGCTATAACTGGTTAACCAATTAGTAATACGGTTCAATAATATATTATTAAATATTTTACAGATGGTGTCTATTAAGGATAAACCTCTGTAGTTTGTTGTGAGATTTGGATCACCTTTTTTAAATAGCGGTATTAAAATCGATTCTTTAAAGGACGAAGGAATTTGTTCTTTGAGGAAGATGTTATTGAAAACAGACGATATCTCTTGTAAAAAGCTATGAGGTGCAAACTTGTAAAATTCATATGGGATTCCGTCCTGCCCTGGAGATTTATTTAGTTTAAGCTTCCTTATAACCGTATACAGTTCGCAAAATTCAAAAGGTGAGTCAAGGAAAGGGTTGACAAAACAGGGTAAGCACCAATTTATGTTTTGTTCATCTGTGGGTTCACAAAACACTGTTCGAAATTGAGAGAGAAAATCATTCGCTGTAAGATTTCCTCTAGTGTAAGATCTCCTAGGGTTAGGCAAACTTAACCGTAATTTAACTTTAGCGCCGCCGTAACGTTGCCCGCTGGAGCAATTACCCAAAACTTCAAAAACGTGCTGTATCACACAGGCATTTACAACAAAAATAGCAACAAACTAATTTTATTTTATATTTTTTTGCTACTAATCTATAATTTTATTACTTAGTTTTCATCACTTTTCAAAAGTTTCGCATAAATGTATTCTCTTTTTTATTATTTTACTAATTTTGTTTGCAAATGCACGTAAACGTACCGTCCAAATCAAATTTCTGCAGATTCGGCCCTCCGTTTACGTTTAGTTTCCGTTGGCTAATCGTTTACACTGATTTCTATATGTCAGACGTTACGGTTACGTTTGCCTAACCCAGCCTTGAGTCCAATTTTGGATGACTCGATTATGTTGACCATAAGTTGAGCGAAGTGGTCTATCCATTGTAGTGCAATGATAACCAAATATATACCAACGGTGTACAACTTCGAGAGAAACGTTACGTTTAAGATACCTGCCAGAGAGGAATCTTTTGCACAAAAATGTATGAAGTCATCCCACTGTGCGACGTTGTAATCGCAGTGGTTTGATCGTTAACCTAAACGAGACTGAATTGGTCCTCTTCACTACGAAGTATAAGGTTCCACATTTGGGGATCTCCTCGGAACTAAATAGAACTGAACTAGTTTTTTCTGAATGTGCAAATTTGCTAGGTACAATCATAGACAGGAAATTGTCCTTCAGACTTAATGTATTGGAACGGGTAAGAAAGGCCAATGTCCTATAATATTCCTATTGAAAAGCTGTAGGGCTACGTTTGCAGCTCTCTCCTAAAATCGTCTAGACTACTAGATACTAGCAGTGTGTATCAAGCTGAAATACTGGCAATATAGGAAGTCACCAAGTGGCTAAGTCGCAACATAGTGACCAAAACTGGCATTGTTATTTATTCGGACCGTGCGGTTGTCATTAAACATCTGGAGTCTTCATCCCTAAACTCACTAACAGCCATCGGTTGCCGCAGATATCTTAACGAGATTACAGAGCAGTTTAACATATACCTCTAGGGATATATCGGGGAAGTGCAAAGTGGATGAATTTGTAAGGCCAGGCACGAAGTTGAATATCGAAGAATATATTGATGCGCAACTGACCACATACACGCTTTGGATTAGGCTAGAGACAGTCAGACAGTCACAATGAGAGATAGGCGTAAATTGGCACCTGCAGGGTAGCTAGACAAATCTGTAAGTTCTGAGAAGCTAAAAATATCTCATCGCCCTAGAGAGGAAAGAGCTGTCTACATTAGTGTCACTTCTGACGGGACAGTGCATGATTAGCTAACACGCCAGAATGTTGGGTATTGACTCCAATGACTTCTGCTGAAGCTGTGGAGATGAGGAAGAAATGGAGAGCATTGATCACTTGTTATGCGACTGTTCCGTTTACTCAAACTAATAAAGCCTACAAGCCATACTCCATATATTGCCGATTAATATTGTGGCGAGAGAAGTTGCAACCAGAGCGGCACTAAGATTAAACTGCCTATCAATGTGAAGGTACAAGAACTACGGTCACATGAGGATATCAAAGTGTAGTGCTATGGTAACCGACCGAGTGGACTATATACCAACTGTGTACACCTTCGAGAGGAACTACAGCACTATGATTCCAGCCAGAGATGAATGGGTTGGCAGAATACCAGGTAATATAAACCATCTCCACTTCTATGCGGATGGTTCGAAGCTTGATGAAAAGGTTGGCTTCGGAGTACACTGTGAAGAACTTAGTTTGGATATAGTTCACAGACTACCAGATACCTGCAGTGTCTATCAAGGCGAAATAATGGCAATATGAGAAGTCACCAAGTGGCTGAGTCGCAACATAGTAACCAACACAGGCGTTGTCATTTACTCGGACTGCCAGGCAGCCATCAATTCTCTGGAGGCCACATCTCTAAATTCACAAACAGCCTTCGACTGCCGCAGATCACTTAACGAGATCTACGAGCAGTTTAATATACACTTCATATGGGTGCCTGGGCACAGGGAACTGCAAAGCTGATGAACTTGCTAGGAAAGGGACGACTTTTTATTACAAATTCTCGAAGAATTTGCATATATTGGTGCGCCACTATCCACGTGCAAACTTTGGCTCAGGCAATCCAACGAAAGATGAACAGAAATTGGCACCTGCAGGGTAGCTAGACAAATCTGGCCTAGGTATGACCCGAGAAGGTCAAAATAGCTCCTCGCACTAGAGAGGAAAAAATTGTCTACGTTAGTATCAGTTCTGACGGGACACTGCTTGATCGGCGAACACGCCAAAAGATTTGGTATTGACTCCAATGACTTCTGCAGAAGCTGTGGAGAGCATTGAACACTTGCTATGCAACTGTCCCGCTTTGACACACTGGGGTCGGCCCTTCTAGTCAGTCTAACAGATCTTTCCGGTACCGATATTCATACTATCGATAAATTTGTGTATCAAACAGGTTGGTTTCGATGAGGGGCATTACAGCAAGGTGGGGATTTCGATAATAATAACACCTTTATCAACTAAGGCATGACTAACTGTGAGGTCCGTCTCGGTGCAGACAAGAGCTACATAGGTCCTCAATCCGAGAATATCCAGAGTTTGTGCCTAACGGAAGGTATTGTTGACCTAGTCGAGTCAATGTAAGTTCCGCGGATTATTTTATTTAAAAATCAATTGGTTAAACTCCCAATATGATCTCTAAGGATATTGTGGTCGTGGATTTCATCGTTCCAGTCAGATAACTAACTTGTTCACCATACTCAATGCCTTTACATGTGCGTCGTACCTTGTAATGGTCCACCATATGTGACAACCATAGATCAGGACCGACCTTACCACGGCTGAGTAAAGCCAATAGATAGTTTTTGGTTTTAGGCCTTATCTGGAACCTATGAATAGAATCCACAGAAGTGGTGAAATAAATCCTTCTTGCGTGGTGCCTCTAGTCGGTTTTCTCATCACTATGGGCATAATTCAGTTAACAACAACAATTTCTATACCTGTCTCAGCCAATACGGCCTCAATGTCTGACGCTAGGACATTATTAAAATCACCTTAATATAAAGACGTAGCGTCATTAAAAGCGAAATCATTAAAATCTCAGGCCCTTTCAATATTATGAACCGCACAATGTAGAGCAGAGTCTACCAATCTACATTTATGTAAGCATGTTGACTCCGAGAGAGGAAGTTTTTTCCAAGCTTGCTTTTAATTTTTTCATCTAGAATACTCTCTAATGTCTTCACAAAGAATGAAGAGTGACCTGCAGGCCTGATCTGTAATCGGAGTCTGAATAGCTCGACGAGATATTCTGATATCACCTTAAATGATTCCTGTAACATTATGGGATCAATTTCATCGAAGCCGGGGGATTTAAATGGTCTGATAGTGTGAATTGCCCATGTAACATTATGATGATTAATCATACTATCGACATCCGTTGTGACCGACATGTGTTGGTGATATCTACAATGAAAGGGGCAATAGGGTTGAACTGTTCTGAGTCTCATTCAGGAAAGTGCACTCTTAGCAAATGCGGCAGTGTATCGTTTGGGGGATTTAGTTCAGGCACCTGATTCATTTTAGATGATACCCACGAAGTACGGTTCTTTTGATATCAGTTTCCTAATTTTAGGGGTTTCCTTAATATTGGATAACTCCTCAATAAGATTACAAAAATCCTCTATTTGTAATTTCCTAATTCCTTTCCTGTATACGATTGCAGCTTTAAAAGCTTTCCTACCTGGCTTTCTTAGAATCCTAAGATTCCTATTCCACCATCTTTTATGTTTCATTTGGTCCAGCAATATGCTTACGGAACTGTCCACGTCGCCAGTGTCTGCCAGAGAGCCCACAAAAATGATCGATTTACTTAAGAAGTTTCAAAATGTATCCCATTTTGTCCTTTTTGGAGTGCTGAAGAAGACATTCGCCCTTATTCCAGTTGGCGTCGTCGCATCATTTTCGTCATATCTATGAAGTTCTAGCTTTGTCATCTTTACGCCAAAACGATAGTTTTTGGTATCCATGAACTAAAAAACCCTTTTTATAACTTAAAAATATTTAAAAAAATTTCAAAATTTATGAAGTCGTCAATCTAAACAGTGTCGACTAAGAATCGGCGTCGACGACGCCAACTGGAATAAGGGCGATTGTCATACTTTTTAAAACTGTTAATACTAAATTCAATGAACTTATGATCCGAGAAAATGACTTCTATAGACACTTTCCAATCGTCAGTTGCATAGCTATAGACAGTGCAGAAGGTCAGGTTTAAAATCTATTTTACGTTTCTGGTTTCGAAAGTGGGGTCTAAACCCCTATTGTCAAGGATCAACCCATAATCGAGTAATCGAAAGTACACCGAGGAAAGCATTTCTTTAAATTCTTGTAACAGGGTGATCATTACCAGATGTCGATCACAGAAGCCTATTTTATAGAATAGCCCCCAAGATGAAAACCCTTTCCTAGGTAGTTTGAGTATTTATTTTTCCGGTATCATCCTTAGCTTTGACCTTCCCATAACGTTAGTCTTGCTAACCAACTTTGTTTGAGCAAAGTCTCCTTAGACTTGCAGGAGCGAAGTTGGTACTGGATGTTGACGAAATTACCTTCTCTGATGCACTTTGAGACTTTCTATCGGCCTCGTCTATCGAGCCATCTTCATGCAGCCCTCGTTGAAGATATTTGCTGGCCGATCAGTTTTCGGTCGTTTAAAAATAGTTTTGTTAGCCGAAATAGTGTCCTTCCTATTTGGCATCACTAGAAGTATACCTGAGCAAAACCGGATGTGTATCTAAAGGGTTTTCCAACAATAGGTGTTATTTTGGTATTAAAAGAAAAATTCCATTTTTTGAGATAAATGATCGGATGTTTATTTCATAATAAAGAGAAAGGTATGCCGTTAATAATGAAAAATAACATCAGCCAAATGGCCACCACGACCACGCTTACAGGACCATATCATTTTCATGAAATTTTCCATAACCAAATCGCAAAGTGGCTGCCCTATGTCCTCGACAGCCTCACGAATTCTATCTTTGAGGTCTTGAATCGTAGCTGGGCTGTTGGCGTAGACTCCATCTTTCACGATGGCCAATTGTGATCACCTCTTCGAGAGATAACACGGTCCGGAAACTTTTCCCGTAACAGATCAATGGTTTCGTTGCTTGTGTGGCACGTAGCGCCGTCTTGTTGAAAGTAAATGTTGTCCAGATCAATACCATCCAACTCCGACCATAAAAAATCATTAATCATCTCTCGATAGTGCAATCCATTCACTGTAACTGTTGATCCAACTTCATTTTCGAAAAAGTAAAGTACAATGACCCCGCCGGACCATAAAACGTACCGAACAGTCACACGTTTCTCAACAATAACTCTTGGGTTTTCCTAGCCCCAGATGCGACATATTTGCTTGTTGACGTAGCCACCGAGGTGGAAATGGGCCTCTTCAGTCAAGATGATTTTGTATCGTACGTATCGTTTTTTGATCGTTTTGTATCGTTCGATGATCGTGTATCGTTCCATTTTTAGTAATGGCGTAGTTTCTACTTGTCAAATGTCAAAGAATAAAATCTTCAAAGGTGACAGTTACCGAAATACCGGGTGATTCAAAATAACACCTCTTGTTGGAAAACCCTGTATGTTAGATTGGCAAAAGTGGCCATATTTCAAAAATAAAAATCTTTTCTAGAATCCAGTTTGGCATCACTAAAGTCGTTCTTGGACAAACCAGGAGGAGTGTATCTATTTTGAAATTTAAACAAATATAATTTAACTTAAAATTTTAAATAGACGGAATTCTAAATACAAATGCAAAAAAAAAGTTATTAGAATCCTATTTGGCATAATCAGAGGTATTTATGGACAAAATTGAAAGGGTGGATCTATTTTAGGTTGGTCACAGTTTAATTTAATAGTAATTCTAAATACATTTGAACAAAAAGCTTACTATAATCATATTTGTGATGGCAAATGTGATTCTAGTAACCTTAACCAAAAAATTTGTTTCCTATCTCATGGACAGAACGACTGTTTCGCTCATAGGTATACCTAATCTAACATTTTGGCTCTCCAGAACATTTTGATTTTGTGAGATAGGCGGTTATTCCAGAGAACCAAATACATATAATATAAGGATACATATTTGACAATCTGATTAAATTTTTATAATCATAAAATCATAAAAGTCAAACTATAAACAATGAAATTCAGAAGCAAAGAATGGCCTTTCCTTGATAAAGAGTATTTGATATCCATCAAATGATTACGAATTCATCTAAAGAATGTTTCAAAATCCTATTTGAGTACGATACAATAAATATTTTTCTCTCTTCAACGTCGATTATTTTTCAACTTCCTCTTATAGTGTATCTATAACTTATTTTTGTTTTTTATCTTCAAGGTTTATGTAGATTTTTTATGAATCGAAAGAGTAAATGAAACAGTAAACGGTTTTGCCTTATCCAATTTTGTTATTCAAAACAAGAGGAATTAAAATCTGCATACGACGAGTCTGAGACACATGAGACACTGTAGCGGATATAAATTATTCGTTATGTTGAAATTGCCATGGATCTAATTTTCCTTTCCCGTATACGACAATACACTCCCGGTCATATTAATAGATACACATAATCACACCTAATCGCTTAGTATTAAAGTGATACAGAACCTTTAACTACTTTTCTGAATACAGTTTATGAGAAAACTGTGGCTAGAATGTATTATCATATTAAGAGTATTATAATTGATCATGAAAATAGATACCTTTGAATAATTTGTCATTTTGTTTTAGCCTTGTGGTCGTTAATACGAATATTAAAATGTTATTATTATTTATTTATTTATTTATATGAATTACAATACAAAGTAAATTTATATTCTAATTGTAAGGTCCAGGGAAAGGCCGGGTTACAAAGACCATATGGCTAAATTTTTTGCAGCGACAGACCAGAGCCTCTGATGGGAATCGAACCCACGACCCCCAAACTCATAGGCGAGTACGCCACCAACTCACCTACTAGGGCGCTCTGTTATTATTATTATGTTATATTTTGTATACAAATTTAGAAAATGGGGAGAAACAAACTTCCCTACGGGTCAGTATGAATTTACCCCACACTTCTGATCCCAGTAATGGTTATATTGAGACTTATTCCAGATCTGATCACGTAGGGAGTGATTGGTATCAGTTTATTAGGGTTAAATCCACCAAACATTTTTGATGGATGTGGTAAGTCAACATACGACTGTTACAGAGAAACCTCCCTCTTATTATCCAACAATTTGAGTTATCTACTCCCTAGCAGAGGACGACTTCGGTTTTGTATTCGTTAATAGAGGGCTAAATGGATTATCTATTACTTAGTAAAATGCCTCTTGGTTTATCTACTGCTTAATAGACATCCAGTTGAGTTTTAAACTCCTGGAAAGGCGGCCAGCTACGTTACCTTCTTCTTTGCAGACGGTCAGTTGGGTTATCTATTGCTGAGTAGAGGGCCAGTTGGGTTATACATTGACGAACAATTGGTTTATGTACCCCTTAGTAGATTACCAGATGGGTTATCTTCTCCTTAGACGACGGTCAGTAGGGTTATCTACGCCTTAGTTGACTGCAAATTTGGTTATCAACTCCTTAGTAGGCGACCGGTTGGGTTACTACTCTTAGTACAGGGTTTTCCAACAAGAGGTGTTATTTTGAATCACCCGGTATTTCAGTAGCTGTCACTTTTGAAGCTTTTATTCACTGACATTTGACAAGTAGAAACTACGCCATTACTAAATATGGAACGATTCACGATTCAACAACGCATTGAAATTATTAAAATTCGAAAAATCGAAAGTCATTGAAAAATTATCTTGACTGATGAGGCCCATTTCCACCTCGGTGGCTATGTCAACAAACAAAATTGTCGCATCTGAGGCTCGGAAAACCAAAGAGTTATTGTTGAGAAGCCTGTCCATCCTCAACGTGTGACTGTTCGGTGCGGCTTACGGTCCGGCGGGGTCATTAGACCTATCTTTTTCAACAGTTACGGTGAATGGATTGCGCTATCGAGAGATGATTAATGATTTTTTATGGTCGGAGTTGGATGGTATTGATCTGGACAACGTTTACTTTAAACAAGACTGCGCTAAGTGCTACACAAGCAACGAAACCATTGCTCTGTTACGGGAAAAGTTTCCGGACCGTGTTATCTCTCGAAGAGGTGATCACAGTTCGCCACCGATATCTTGTGATTTAACACCTTGCGACTTCTTCCTTTGGGGCCACGTGAAAGATAAGGTCTACGCCAACGAGGACATAGGGCAGCCACTTTGCGATTTGGTTATGGAAAATTTCATGAAAAGGATATGGTCCTGTAAGCGTGGTCGTGGTGGCCATTTGGCTGATGTTGTTTTTCATTATTAACGGCATACCTTCCTCTTTATTATGAAATAAACATCCGATTATTTATCTTAAAAATGACATTTTCTTTGAATACCAAAATAACACATCTTGTTTACTACTACTGCTTAGTAGAGGGTCAGTCGGATCACCTTCGCCTTAGTTGACGATAAATGGGTTTGTTTACTTCATAGTAAACGACGAGTTCGATTATCTACTCCTTAGTATAGGGCCAGTTGGGTTATATATTCCTTAGTTGACTACAAATTGGGATATCTTGTCCTTAGTAGACGACCAACTGGTCGGTTTTAGGTTTATTTACTCCTTAGTAGAGGGTCGGTTGAATTATTTAAGCCTTAGTTGACGACACGTTGGTTTATCTACTTTTTAGCTGAGGACCAGTTGGGTTATCTACTGCTTAGTAGGCGTTTTGATGGGTTATATACGCCGTAGTTGACGACAAATTAGTTTATCTACTCCTTAGTAAAAGACAAATTGTGTCATCTACTCTTTAGTATAGGGATAGTTGGGTTATATATTCCTAATTTGACTACAAATTGTGTTGTCTAGTCCTTAGTATACGACCAGTTGGGTTATCTACTAGTTATCTCTAGTTTATCTACTCCTTAGTAAAAGACAAATTGTGTTATCTACTCCTTAGTAAGCGGCGAGTTGGGTTATCTACTCCTTAGTATAGGGATAGTTGGGTTATATATTCCTAATTTGACTACAAATTGTGTTATCTAGTCCTTAGTATACGACCAGTTGGGTTATCTACTCCTTAGTAGATACCCAGATGGTTATCTACTCCTTAGTAGATACCCAGATGGTTATCTACTCCTTAGTAGATGGTCAGTTGTGTTATCTATTTTGGATTACCTAATCTTTAGTACGAGTCCAATTGGGATTTCTACTTCTTTGTAGATGACCATTTGGGTTATCTCCCCCTTAGGAGAGGGCCAGTTGAGTTATCTACTCTTTAGTAGACGACCAGATAGATTATATACTCTTTAGTCGGCTGCTAGTAGGGTTATATACGACTTTGTTGACTACATATTGGGTTGTCTACTCCTTAGTAGGCGGCTAGTTGGGTTGTATATTCCTTAGTAATCGACGAGTTCGGTTATGTACTCGTTAGTAGAGGATCAGTCGTGATATAACGGGTGATCCAAGTAGAGATACTTTTTCAATAGCCTTTTTTTGACAGATCACGTGTGAGTCGTGTCATGCTGTCATGTTATTTTTGTTAAGTATTGTTTGGCAATTCGTCATGGAAAGACTTACGCCTGAACAACGTTTACAAATTATTCAGTTTTATTATCAAAATAATCGTTCGCCAATTGCGCGAAGTCCATTTTTTAAAATCCCAAAAAAAACACTTTCCAGTCGACCCACGACCTTGATACCCATGAGCAATATTTTAGCTCTCGTTAAGAGCTATCTTTTTACCATTGACCGATCCCCGATCCGACGTACCGGAATCATCGGTCCATATTTCTTCAAAAATTATGCCGGTGAGAACGTAACCGTCAATGGCGACCGTTATCGTGCCATGATAACCGACTATTTGATGCCTGCAATTGAAGCTCGTGATCTCGGCGACATTTTGTTTCAACAAGACGGCGCCACTTCGCACACATCGCATCAATCAATGAATTTATTGAGAGAACACTTCGGTGAGCAGATAATTTCACGTTTTGGGCCGGTCGATTGGCCACCAAGATCGTTTGATATCACACCGTTAGACTTTTTGCTGTGTGGATATGTAAAGTCTAAAGTTTATGCGGACAAACCCGCTTCGATTCAGGCCTTGGAGCAAAACATCACGCGTGTCATTCGCCACTTACCAGTCGAAATGCTCGAACGAGTCATCGAAAATTGGACTCAACGGATGGACCACTGAGACGTAGCCGCGGCCAATATTTGATAGACAATGCCAAAGAATGTTCTTTCAAATGATAATAAACATTCCCCATTCAATTTGAATTTTCTGTGTTTTTTTCTTTAAAAAAGTAGGGAACCTCGAAATGGATCACGCTATATATATGCCTTAGTTGACGACAAATTAGTTTATCTTATCCTTAGTAAAAGACAAATTGTGTTATCTACTCCTTAGTAAACGGCGAGTTGGGTTTTCTACTCCTTAGTATAGGGCTAGTTGGGCTATATATTCCATAGTTGACTACAAATTGCGTTATCTAGTCCTGTTGTGTTATCTACTCCTTAGTAGAGAACCAGATAGGTTATCTACTCCTTAGTAGGTGGTCAGTTGTGTTATTTACGCCTTAGTTTACTAAAATTTGGATTATGAACTCCTTAGCAGCCGACCAGTTGGGTTATCTGTTCCGCAGTAACGGAGAGTTTGGTTATCTACTCCTTAGTGGAGGGCCAGTGGAGTTATCTACTGCTTTGTAGACGACCAGTTAGTGTATCCACTCCTTCGTAGATGGCCTCTTGTGTTTTCTGCTCCTTTGTAAACAATTTGTTAGGTTATCTACTCCTTTGTAGAGGGCCAGTTGGTTTATCTACGCCTTATTTGACTACAAATTGGGTTATTTACTGCTTAGTAAACGACGAGTGGGGTTATCTACTCATTTAGTAGAGGGCCAGTTGAGATAAATACACCTTAGATAACGATGGGTTGGTTCATATACGCCTTAATAAACGAGGAGTTGGGTTATCTACACTTTAGTAGAGGGACAGTTGACTTATTTACTCCTTAGTAGACAGCAAGATGGGTTATCTACCGTTTAGTAGAGGCTCTGTTGGGTTATCTACTCCTTAGTAGATGGCTAGTTGGGCCATCTACTCCTTAGTTAACCACGTTTTGAGTTGTCTATGCTTTACGTTTTGAGTTATCTAAGCTTTTTTGACGACAAATTGGGATGTATACGACTAGTTGTGTTATCGATTCAGTAGTAGACATTTGATTGGTTTTAAATGTGACTTATGTTGTCTGACAGTGAAGGTTCAAGTACTGTAGGTATTCGACAATACTATCCGATTAGATGTATCTATTATTATGAGCAATTGTGTATGTAACATGGTAGTTATGCGGTGGATGTATATATTAGGTGTGTTTTTAGGCATTTGGATAACATCTCTAAGGGAAGAGGTAATGATTCAATTAGTTTATGATTGTTATAAATTGTTTAATTAACTTCAAATATATACAATTCCTAAGGTGATTTTCGCAGTGAAAACAAAGTACATATTAAAAACGCTAGCTTTGATTTGCCGTCAAATACAATAAAATATTAAAAGAAGCGTATTTTGTGTTTACATTTATATATTTTATTACACATATTTTTTTTTTAATACGATGAACTGCCCTTAGCCTAATGCTTTCCTTTGCCATTGGCACCAAATCAATGTCACTGTCTTTAATATTACTCGCATAACATTTTTTTTACATAAAATCATTACTTCATAACATTCTTGTTCGAAAAAAAAGTACTATTATTATTCGTTAAAATTTAAAGTAAATTAAATCGTATTGGTTTCATCTTTCAACACGTGTCTTAATGAAGCCTCAGTCGGTCTTAAAAAATACCAAATTTACAGTTAAATTCTGACTGGGTTTCATTGAATAATGGAAAATGCTAATTTCAATTTGCAGTGGGAAAATTTTTTTTCAGTAACAAGCTATTTTTGTTGTTTACTCCCGTTCTGTTCAAAGAGTTTTTAGTAAATTTAAAGGCATTTTAAGTGTGATCGACAAAATTTGCTACCCCAACAAAATATCTCTCGATAAAATGGTATTAGTATTTCCAGACCTAATTCCTATGTGTACTAAGAAAATATCCTGATTTAACAGATATTACGCTAATGTCGTCGTAATCTTCAAATTAAGCACATTTCATGTTTACAATATAAACCATTTCCTTATTAAGAATATTTTTTATTTCCGGTATGAACAATTCTTCTTTTAAAGATATCTGGACTAAAATCAATAAAATTAGGATCTGTCTTTCTAAGCGTAATTTCAGATCTAGTTCCTATGCTGAAAAATGGGAGTAATTTCACGGATTTTGCGATTAAAACTTTGTAACCTTTAAAATAAGTACTTTTCATATTTAAAATTATGACAATTTACTAAATATAAAGAACACACATAGCAGCGCCCTAGTAGGTGAGTTGGTAGCATTCTCGCCTATGAGTTTGGGGGTCGTGGTTTCGATTTCCACCATAGGCTCTGGTCTGTCGCTGCAAAAATCTAAACACATGGTCTTTGGATCCCGGCTTTTCTCTCGACCATAAAATTTGAATATAAATTTACTTTGTATTGTAATTCATATAAATAAATAAAGAAAGAAAACTGTCATTATTTTAAGTATGATAAAAATTAAGACATTTTTCTTCGTATAAGAATATTTTTTTTTCGGTAAGAATGTTGATAGTTTTAAGATATTGTCCAAAAATCTTTAAAATTAGGAAACATATTTCTAAGTCTAATTCCAAATCTAATTTCTATACTGAAATGTTGTCCTTATTTTACACGCCAAAGATCTCGTAGTCTTTAAAATAATTCCATATCATACTTAAATTTAAGACATTTTACATAATATTAAGAAAGTTTTCATTATTTTAAGTATGTTAAAAATCAAGAGATTTTATATTAAGAACATTGTTTCATATTCCATAATTATTGACATTATTTCAAAGATCTTTGAACAACAAATCTTTAAATTTAGAAAAGTTTGTTCTAAATGTTAGTTATTCCAGACCTAATTTATATTTTGAAAAATGTTCCTCACCTTATAGATTTTGTGCCAAAGGCATCGTAAACTTTAATTTTACAATTCCTAAGCTATTTCACTTAAATTTAAGAATATTGTCATTATTTTAAGTATTACATGCACTTTAATATAAGTACATTTCCTACTTAAAATAAAGCTATTTTACTTAATATGAAGAATAATAATCAATTATAAGAATAATAATTAATTAATAATTAATTAATAATTTTAATGTCAATTATTTTATTAGTTATTACTCTTATATTTTTTATTAGATTTACAATTAATTAATTAAATGTTAAAATTTTTTTTTATATATTTTAGGTACTTCAGTTATGTAGATTCAGCAACAATGTAGCTGCACAAACCTCGAATCGGTGAACCTGATATAGAAAATAAGGTACGTTTTTTAATTTCTTAATAATAAGAGCAAATCATACTTGCCCTTTAATATCAAGTGCATTTCTTAATTTTAAATATAGAATGTCCTGTACATAAAGATGTCGCCTCCGTTTCTGCACTAAAAAGGACTGAATTTTAAATACTATTAGGGTCTAATATTGTAAACAATAACCCAAATATTTGATTTTTCCTCTAAATATTAACAAATAGTGCGTTTTTCAAGTTCCTACTTGGCGGGGTTAATATAGGACAACAAATGCCCAAATGTGGGATTCTCTGGTATAATCTAATATTCATACTTGTTGCTATTTGCACCCTACACCACTCTGTGGTGGAGATCTACGAATCCTGTGGTTCCCATATATTCCCAGGATGGGGACTGGACGGTGATCTTAGACTGGTCACCAGTCCTAGATTTTCTGAAGCCTAAATGGTAGTATCTTCGGCTACGCAGTCTGATCAGAACACTCAATGTGGTACCATGGAGTCAGGAATGCCCTCGGATCGCAGGTTCCAGCCTCACTATTGTTGAGGACCCTATTGGGTGCAACGTGGTGGCTGTGGTTGAAACAAAAGTTGCAAACCAACCGGGTGCCCCGACTCATAGAATGGCAAGGAGTTTTAGACGGGCTCCGCTCCTAACAAAGGAGGAGGGCATCATGCACAGTGTGCGTTGGGGCGTTGGTCGACGCATGTATTCACCCAAGTGTTTAGAGCACGGTGGGTTAAGACTTATGGCAGGAACTCACCTAAATCCAGAATTCCTACCACTCTATGGTACAGGATATTATAAGTTTGTTTTAACTCAGACGTTTGCAAAGCCCCAAAATATTTGAGCCAGATCGAACTAAAAGTATGCCGATCGACTCAGAATCACTAGCAGAATCGATCTAATAATCTGTCTACCCGTCCATCTTAAGTTGCAAAGGTCGCAATTTAATTCCGAACTTAATGAAATTTGGCAGAGGCTAATTTCTTGCACCAAGGCAAAAGCCTATTGAAATTAGGCAAATTCGGTTAATACTTAGATATACAGGGTTTTCCAACAAGAGGTGTTATTTTGAATCGCCCGGTATTTCGGTAGCTGTCACTTTTGAAGCTTTTATTCTTTGACATTTGACAAGTAGAAACTACGCCATTACTAAAAATGGAACGATACACGATTCAACAACGCATTGAAATTATTAAAATTCGAAAAATCGAAAGTCATTGAAAAATCATCTTGACTGATGAGGCCCATTTCCACCTCGGTGGCAACGTCACCAAACAAAATTGTCACATCTGGGGCTCGGAAACCCCAAGAGTTATTGTTGAGAAGCCTCTCCATCCTCAAAGTTTCAGGACCGTGTTATCTCTCGAAGAGGTGATCACAATTGGCCACCGAGATCTTCACCTTCTGATTTTGGGGCCACGTGAAAGGTAAGGTCTACGCCAACAGCCCAGCGTCGATTCAAGACCTCAAAGATAGAATTCGTGAGGCTATCGAGGACATAGGTCAGCCACTTTGCGATTTGGTTATGGAAAATTTCATGAAAAGGATATGGTCCTGTAAGTGTGGTCGTGGTGGCCATTTGGCTGATGTTGTTTTTCATTATTAACGGCATAAACATCCGATCATTTATCTCAAAAAAATGCATTTTTTTTTGAATACCAAAATAACACCTCTTGTTGGAAAACCCTTTATGTATGTGCATCCAAATTTGGCACATACACGGTGTAGAAGTCATATTTAGCCTCAAATCTTTACGAAATTTGATACAGAAATGTTGTTTTTGCCGACAATAATCCATGCCAAATATTAAGAAAATTCGTTCAGGTTTAAATATGGCCCCAATATATGTCTATATCCCGATTTTGCATATAAGGGCTGTAGGATCCGCATTTCTGAAAATAAATTTATAAAAATTGAGCAGATAACAGTTTTATGAACCAAGAGCGTTACTTGGTAAATTTTACAAATATCGTTACAGATTTAGATAAGCAACCAAGGCTATATAATTCGCTTTTAAAAAAATTTAAAAATTAGTTTTTTTTAGCACGTTATCAAATTTGAAGAAAATCGCTACAACCTCAGTATATATGTATGTACTTACATCCTGATGTTTAATATAAGCGCGTAAAATATTGCTAAATTGGCAACATTTCTACTTATTCTGCCCCGTTAGTGTTGTGTAGGGTCTCATATCCGGCACCGCCCGACTGGTTACTGGGTTTTTTTTAGCTAATGTAGCCGAGGATCTGCTTCAATATGAAGTAAGTCTCGGTTTACACGAGGCAATTTTTCCAAGCAAGTCGGGGAGAGAGTCGGTGTTTGTAGAAGTGAGAGGCAGGCGGAAATATGGGAAAGAAACTCTATTGTACTGGTAATCCCTTTAGTATTTTTCATTTGCACTTTGAAACAACAAGAATTCACACGGGAATTTCCGAAACAGAATAACGTTGTGGGGACGCAACAGGCAAGTTCAAAAGATAATTAGAGAATAAGCCTTGGCTAAAATTGCCTCGTGTAAATCGGCATTAAAACCGAACGCCAGCAATTTCTGTACTAGGATGCTTGATACCAATTAGTGATTTAAAGTGCTGATAGGTTTTGTTGCATCTGGTCATTGTGACGAAGATTGGATCGCCTTTTTCTACGTTGTCCTTCTGTGGGCTCATACTTATATGCCTTTCTAACTGGGCAACGTTTTCCATTTGACATGTGGTCGAGACAGCGCAGTTGTTGAACTTTAATATGTCTGTCTATGCCGACGTCTACGTAAAGTTGGTACAGCTCGTTGTTCATTCTAATAAGGAAACCATAATTGGCATCTATGAGGTATAATATATCCGCGCATTGCGACTGTCAATATTGTTTGCTTATGCAGTCTACATGACACTTTTTTTTGTAGATTCAGTCGTTGCTTTTAATTTTTGATTCTTGCAATATATTTTCCGTTAGTAATGAAGGGGTCTGAGATGTTTGCTCCAATTATGACGGAGCTTCTAGTATTTTCAGCTTGGAATGGAATTTCGGACGTTCCTTGCAGTGATAAACATTTCAGACAAGGCGATGTCAAACTTTTTCCTGAACGGCCTGTCAAATGCATCTTTGTACCACCAAATAGATTTTGAGTGTCCATTTGTTTCTCCTGAGGCTTTCCATGATGTGGCTTCACGCGAATATCTGGCCTATGGTGGTTCTACCAGGTCGAAAGCCAGACTGATATTTTCCTATGAATTAGTTGGTGTAAGGCTTGTGTCGTACACATGCGACTTATACCTCGATAATTGGCGCAAATGGTAGGATCTCCTTTCTCGTAGACAGGACAGAGGACACTGAGGTTCCAATCATCGGGCATGTATTCTTTAGGCCATATTTTGTATAAGAAAAGGTCCATGGTCCACCTTACCAAGACTTCTCTACCGGCTTTAAAGAGCTCAGCGGGCAGGACTTCGGTTTATTACTCTTCAACCATGCTATAGCTGTTACCACCACTACATGTTCGGGTTGCGGAATATTAACTCCGTCGTCGTTGATTAGCATTTCATGTGCAGATTCTCCATTGCCGATTGATTATCATAATTACCAGCGAAAGGCTTGGACAAATGTTCCCTCCACAATATCAGTGGACCTTTTGCGTTTGTTGTTAAATTTACTATCTCTACTGGAAGACGGCGCACACTTGTATTCTTCTGTTTGACGCTTTATTTTCTGGAAGAACTTTCAGGTTTCATACCTTTCGTAATGTACCTAAATTTCCTCATATGCATGCCTTTATTGTTCCAATTTTTTGGGACTGAATAGGCGTCGCTCATCCTTTCTCAACCCTGGCTGCAGGGTTGTTCGGTATGAGACAATTTTTCGACAGTAGCGTCGCGGCTCTCCCGGTCGTGTCAGTGATTTCTACTCAGTCAATCCTAATTGAGTACCTCTTCGGCAGCTCGATTTGAGTGGGACATATATACGAGGGTTGCTATATATAATTCTGGCCTAGGCAACACTAAGTGTTGCCTTGCGCCATCTGACATTTCAATTGGAAAGTATGAAATTTTTTAGCATAAACGTACTCAGAACGTTTCGAAGTACGACCATCATTTGTGTTGTTTACAGTGACATGAAAAAATCAATTTGGCAAAAAAATGGAATTAACTCGTGAACATTTTCGTGGGATCATTTTTCACAACTTTCGACGTGGATTATCACAAGAGTGCATCGACGAACTTAAATATTTGTATGGCGATATAGCACCATCCTATAGCACTGTGAAAAACTGGTTTAATGAATTCAATCATGGCAGACGCTCGCTCAAAGACGAAGGTCGTCCAAAAACGGCCGTTGTTCCAGAGAATATTGATGCCGTACGTGAACCGATAATGCAAGATCGTCATGTGACATACCGTGAGATAGAGGCATCCTTGGGCATTTCTTCCACCAGAATACATTCGATATTGTATGAACACCTGGCCGTAAAAAAGGTTTGTTGTCGTTGAATCCCGCACAATTTGACAATCTCTCAAAAAAAGGCTCGCATCTTGGATCTATGATGAGCCCGAAAAAAAAAACAATCGACCGTGTGGATCCTCGAAGACGAGCCAAATCCAACGAAAGTTGTTCGTGGAAGGAAGCACTTCGAAGCAAATGGTCGCCTGTTTCTGCGGCAAAACTGGCCATGTGGCGACTGTTCCGCTTGAGCAACGTAGGACGATCAATTGTGAGTGGTACACCACAATTTGTTTGCCTGAAATCTTCGGAGAAATTCGAAAAACGAACAAGAGAAGACGAAGCATTGTGGACCATGACAATGAGAGCTCTCACACATCGACTCAAACCAGCGCCATTTTGACAGGCCAAAACGTCGAATTGATGGGTTATCCGCCGTACAGCCCTGACTTGGCACCCAATGACTTCTTTTTATTCCTGCATATCAAGAAAAAAATGCGTGGTCAATGATTTTCGTCGCCAGAAGATGCTGTTGAAGCGTTTTGGAGGTGTCTCAATCGGAGTGGAAAAAGAGCTTCGACAATTGGTTTGAGCGCATGCAAAAGTGTATAAATCATGCTGGAGAATACGTTGAAAAACAATAAAACCATTTTTGATGATAAATATTCGCATTTTCATTATTAGACCAGAAATATATATAGCAGCCCTCGTATGTCTATTGTTCGCCTCTTGTAGGAGTCGTGTTTTTCTAGCTTTATTGTGTTCTGACATTTGTTGCAACAAGTTAGTGGTCCGAGTTTATGTCTTCCATCTAACACATCATGATCAATTTTATTCTGCGTGTTCTGTGTTACTGAGAGCCAAGTAGTCTTGTGGATATTTCAATGCTGGAATCTAGTACTACTTATCAGAATGTTTCGGGCCACGGAGGCTAAATATCCCGACTACGTGGCAAAACAGGATCTCATTGCCAGTTTTTGCGTTGAAGTCACGAAGGACAAATTTAATGTAATGTTTCGGGCAGCCGTTGTATAGTTTGTTGTGTCGATCGAAGAAGCTTTATTTTACACCTTCGTATCGGCATGTGGCCACAGATCAGGCAAATGTTGAAAATGTTTACCCTGATGTGAAATGCGACAAGGCGTCCTTAAAGGATATAAAACCGGTGAGCTTGTTATCTTTGCTCACACCAACAATGCTTCTCATAGCTCCTTATTCTACTAGAGCCGAACTTAATACCAACATTTTTTCATTTCTTCGATAAGAATATTGGACTTGGAAACTATCCCAATATTTTTTTAAGTGTTAATGGGATGTTACCTCTCAACACTTTTGATTTATGTACAAGAAAAACCGGTCATTACGAAATAAAAAAAGGGGAAATCAACCCCTTACCATAACACACTCCGCAAAAAATTGATAAATCCCTCAGTTATCCGGTTTGTTCCTCGCTTTCATAGTGGCAGAATTATTTAACAGTTCGTCCGGTAGATTTGTGTGTCCCCCAAGGGAATGGAGCATTTTTTCTACACCACAAGCATTTAATATTCAATCAATGCTTGTGTATTTACCATAAAAATGTGACCACTTTTGTGATGAGGGCTTCATTTGCTTAACGAAGAATAATTTGTTGTGGCAGTTTCCTCCTCACTTCAGCGACCAATGGCAAATATGTATATCAGTCACATGAATGCATAAGAGATAACTGCAATCAGTCTATTCCAGCATCTACCTAAGAGGTCATTAGTGCCAACGAAACCCTTCAATTATTGATGAATGTGATTACTCTACCTACATACATTGAATACAATGTTTGCTCATGTTCTTAACTTGTAGCGACTGTATCCAGTCCTTTTGAAATTTCAGTTATTTAACCAAACAATTAACATAAGAGGATTGTCCTTTTGCATTTAAAGTCCTGCCATCTCGATTTGTAAACAGAATTTGTCTATTTAGTTAATGGCATACTGTTAAGAAGCAGTGGGTAACATAAATTGGAAATTCAAATTCGTATGAAGTGACGTTTCGTGGCTAATATGTAGGGTCAGTGTGGTCATCGAATGTGAGCGTGGAGCAGATTTGTCAAAATACTGGTCTACGAGCAATAGACCAGTACTGCATGGGGAGACGTAGATCTTACTCGTGCGAAGTCATAATTACGTGTAATCGTAGCAGTAATTGCTGGGATGCTACCATTGTAGGCAGCCATCCAAATATTTATCTAATTGAAAAGTAGGCCAGGAGAGATCTTCATGATCTAGATATTGAAGTCCTAACATGCAATAGAAAACCTCTTGAGTGTGCCAGGAATATCGGAAAAAACTTTCTGATGCAGACGAATCCGCAGAACTACTACTATAGAATGAAAACTACGGCAACATGCCGAGGATGAATATACATACTTCCGTGACTAACTAAGTAGAGCCGGTGTGTTCATCGAATGTGAGCGAGGAGCAATGGAGAATAACAAAAACTGGACTTTGAACAGGCACCCTCGAAGAACCGTTTGCATGAGGAGATAAAGATCGACGACACCACTTCCTGTACGTTGAAGCAGTACCTGCTATGGTGCTAGTGCCGTAGTTATCCGAACTTCCATATAATGGAAACTCAATTAAGTTAGTTCCAAAAATACAATGCAGAACTTCAAGATTGCGCCGGACAGGGCTGAAAAAATCTTTCTAACGCAAACGATCCCGAAGAACGAACTACAGAATTAAAACTACAGCGAAATTCAGTGGAGGAATACACAGACATGCCAAAATGCTACCAGATAACTTTGAAAGAGTGTCGTGTCCACGGATGACAAGAGGACCACATGCATGAGGAGTAGGTTTTGGAAAATTCACGCATTTTTTGATTCCCGAGAATCGGGAATATTTCTTTTTTTATTCACAGGAATTCTCGAGGATTTGGGAATTAAATAACACATTATATAGGGTGATCCATTTCGAGGTTCCCAACTTTTTTAAAGAAAAAAAAAAACAGCAAATTCAAATTGAATGGGAAATGTTTATTATCATTTGAAAGAACATTCTTTGACATTTATTTTTGAAGATTATGTCTATCAAATGTTGACCGCGGCTACGTCTCAAATGGTCCATCCGTTGAGTCCAATTTTCGATGGTAACTGGCGAATGACACGCGTGATGTTTTGCTCCAAGGCCTGAATCGAAGCGGGTTTGTCCGCATAAACTTTAGACTTTACATATCCCCACAGGATGTTACATATCTAACGGTGTGATATCACACGATCTTGGTGGCCAATCGACCGGCCCAAAACGTGAAATTATCTGCTTACCGAAGTGTTCTCTCAATAAATCCATTGACTGATGCGATGTGTGGGAAGTGGCGCCGTCTGGTTGAAACCAAACGTCGCCGAGATCACGAGCTTCAATTTCAGGCACCAAATAGTCGGTTATCACGGCACGATAACGGTCGCCATTGACGATTACGTTCTCACCGGCATCATTTTTGAAGAAATATGGACCAATGATTCCGGTACGTCGGATCGGGAATCGGTCAATGGCAAAAAGATAGCTCTTAACGAGAGCTAAAATATTGCTCATGGGTGTCAAAGTCGTGGGCCGACTGGAAAGTTGTTTTTTTGGATTTAAAAAAAATGGATTTAGCGCAATTGGCGAACGATTATTTTGATAATAAAACTGAATAATTTGTAAACGTTGTTCAGGCGTAAGTCTTTCCATGATGAAATGCCAAACAATACTTAACAAAAATAACATGACAGCATGACACGACTCACACATGATCTGTCAAAAAAAGTCTATTGAAAAAGTATCTCTACTTAGATCACCCTATATAATCTATAAAAACATTTCAGTGTAAAAAATATACGTCCACTGTTTTTGTTAAACTTCAGCCATCTTATTCAGAAATATCCATCATTTAGTATTTGATTAAAAACAAAAAACCTACCCCATAGATTTTTTTAATTTCCACCAAATGTCGATGTTTTCTATTTAATTACCAGTTGTTTATTAGCCGACTGTGTTGAATTTATGCGTCGATAATGGAAGAAAATTCCAGAGAATCTGGAAGTGAAAAATCCTCAAATTTCCCTGAGATTTTGTTCCGGATCTTCCGACATCCAAACCGTAATGAGGAGACATAGATCGTTTCGAAGCACTACCTGAGGTTATGTAACTACCGTATCTACCCAATTTATCATCTAATGGATAGGCTTCGCACTCCCAGACAGGCCAGGAGTGACCTTCATGTAGAATAGAGAACCTCTAGAGCAGCGAGCGTACCAGGCGGGTCTGAATTATATTCATTATGACGTAGTAGATACCCAAGTAATAAACTACAGAATACGTTTTGTAATCGCAGACCACTCACTAGCAGGATAGGCTCCGCACTACGATGTATGTCCGAATTGACCTTCATGATCTAGGTCGTGCGTTCAAAAGGTACAATACTCATTCTGCCGCAGTCGAAACAACAGAAACAAAATTTGAAATGAATGAATATTGCAATCGCAGACAACCTATCATCAGCGGCGTCAGTGTGGTCATAGAATGTGAGCGAGACTATGAGGATGAGTACACAAAAAGCTGTCCTGAGAACTGTGACAGATGTCTCCTAATGTCCTGGGAGCACCACTTGCTTGATCTTGATCTTATCCGTGCGACGAAACAACTTCACGTTGTAAGCAGTACCTGCTGGATGGCTAGCGTCATAGCCATCTCACCTTGCATATTATAGATATAGAAAGGAAGATTAGGAGTGGTTTATGATCTTTACCGGGCGGCTCAAAGTTATAATAGACAACCTCTAGATTATCGAGTATGCCAGGTACGTTTGAAGGCATTCTTTCTAACATAGACGAAGACTTAGAACGAACTAATGAATTACTATTTTACTCGGAGTCGCGCCAGCGTCTTCATCGAATGTGAGCGTGACGAAGAGAAGGAATATACAGACATGCCAAAATGATCGCCTGAGAACTGCGACTTCTCACGTTCTCGGCGGAGTTGTGAACCACTTTCATAAGTAGAAAAATATCTTACCCAAGCGACGACACAACATCATATTGTCGAAGCAGAACCTGTTGGGATGTTACAGCCGTAACCATAAAACTATTATTTATCTAATGGATAGACAGGCAGTTTAGGAGTGATCTGATGATGTAGACCGTGAGGTCCAAATCTACAAATCTGATGTTACAGCCGTAGCCATCAAACTATTATCTAATGGATAGACAGACGGGTTAGGAGGGATCTAATGATGTAGACCGTGAGATTCAAATCTACAATAGTGAACCTCTAGATCAGCGTGCGTATCATGCAGGCCTGAATTACATTTATTCTGAGGCAGTCGAAGTTGACAACAAAATACTGAAAGAATGTGTGCGACTAGCAGTGGAATAGAATACAGACTTATCAACATAGTGCCTGAGAACTGTGACAAGTTATCTTCTCACGTCATCGAAGGGTCACTTGCATGGGGAGACAATGATCTTATGCGACTACAAAATATGATGTTGTCGCAACAGTACCTGCAGGGATGCTACCACCGGAACCATTAAGACTTCCCTCTATTTAAAACGCAGGTCAGTTGTGATCTTCATGATCTAGATTGTTATGTCAAAAGGTACAAAAGATAACGCCGAGACAATACTAAGCCTCAGCAACAAACTGCAGAACGAATGTTGTACGCAGAGCGAGACGCATAGAAGAATTATACAGACTTCCCAAAATGCTGCCCTGTGAACTGTGGACGTGTGGACCACTTGCTTGAGGAGGTTAAACATCTTACAGGTCCGCCTATTCAAGTTCATGTTGTCGAATCAGTACCTGTTGGAATACTACCACCGCAATCATCTAATGGATAGGCTCCGCACTCCAAGGCAAGTCAGGAGAGATCTTGAAGATCTATGTGGTGAGGCAAAATATACAATAGATAACCTATATGTAGATCAGCAGTCATGAAGAAATTCTACAGAACGCAGAGAAGGATTATACAGACTTGCCAAAATCCTGCCCGGTGACATGATTTTACCCATGCGACGACACAACTTCATGGCCGTAGCTATTCTAACTATTGGGTGATTTTTTGGCAAAACTGTTTTTGGCAGCTCAGCTGTTTTCGTGTAACATGTTCAGTTTGGTATATAATTTAAACATGAATAGACTTAAAAACGAACAACGCTTGCAGATTATTGAATTTTATTTATTTTTCTAAAATTCTGAGTTCGGTGAACAATTTATTTCGCATTTGGGGCCGGTCAATTGACCGTCTAGATCGTGCGATTTAACGCCTTTAGATTATTTTTTGTGGGGCTATGTTAAGGCTCATGTCTATAGGACAAGCCCGCAACGGTTGACGCACTGGAAGCCAATATTGAAGAATTTATTCGTGAGATACCGGACGATATGTTGGAGAGAGTATGACAAAGTTGGACCCAGCGTATGAGGCGCAGTCGCGTTCGAAATTTACATGAAATCATCTTTAAACATTGAATTATATAGACCGTTCTATCGACTCAAAAAAAAGATTTCATACATTTCAGTAACAAGAAATTCAAAAAAGAAAATTCTATAAAAAAATTGGCGAAAACAAATTTCTATATCCACATTTGCGTTACCCATAGGTAAGATAGGCCTGTAATTAAGGCTTGTTAACCAATGAAATACTTAGCTAGTGATAAGTATATAGATGATTCGTCGCTATCGGATCACAAAGAAAATTTCTGATGAAGGGCCGACGACTGAAGTTTTATAACCAGTTTTATATTTTTCATTCAGGCCCCCTAAAAAAACACGGGAAATTTGTATTAAGAATTAAGGATACATTTAAACTCAAAGACCATAAATTTGCAAATTGTCTTCAAATTTTCTTCGCCATAACTGTGAACATGTGCGTATTAAAACATTATTCCACACTTTAAAATGAATACCTACAAATGCTGTAAATTTTTTTGTATTAAATTCCCCCCTCATTATGTTTCTCTTCCGCATTAAATCCCAGAGAAAATGAGTCTAGACATTTATGTATATAATTTTAAAGTCTACCCTTGTACTCGTACATGACATTGGAACAAAGTCAGTCAAAAGCGCTGGCAGGGAAGTTTTTCAAGAAAAATAACCAACACTGTAATCTCCCAGCCATGAAACGCATGAACTACTTTTTCCATTTCAGTATTCCATTTTCTCTTTAGCCAAAATGCACTCAAGCGTATCAATTTTACTGTGGATACTCATACACCACCATGTCCTATTCCAAGAGTCATTCTGAGAGTCAGGGTTGTACTTTAGCGCCTAAATATATGCATTAACAATTTTGCCAACCAAACACATTGAGAAACACCCAGAGTTGTAAAGTCGTTATGTGGTAAAATATCTCAAATCAAAGAAAAAAACTTTAAAGGGCAAAACCATTTTTTTTAAATTCGAATTCAATAGTTGGATTTTCTAATCTGGAGTTTGAGAAAAATTTGGCATGTTTAATAAAAAAACGGGCACAAAAATCTGGGTCGCAGTCATGGTTTATAGATTGGAATTAGTTCAAAATCTACTTTTGGTGCAGAGCACTAAACTCTGACAATGGAATCAGTTTTGGTGTTATGATTTGCAGATTGGAATTAGTTCAAAATTTACCTTTGGTGAGAATCACTACACTCTGGCAATAGATTCTCGGGATGACCAGAAGAGAAAAGGTTTGGCAGACCGCCTGTGGAATTTCCAGGACCAGAGGCGAAACTCACGGGACGAATTTATCCGAAACTTTCGACTCTAGGAAGTACGACTCTGTGATGTACATTATATATTAAACTTGGAAACAAGCTGAGTGGGATTGGCTGGGCAAAGGAAAAGGTGTAGTGTATCATGCGGTTCCTGATAAGGCAGGTACGAGTATTCTCCATATTACTGAACTGTACCTCACTTGATTAATTGTGTACACCGACTTGACTGTCTCAAGTCAACAAAGGGGGAGAATATGTCGGTACTTCATAAAAATAAAATTTCCCTATTCTACCTCACATCCCTGCTTCTGACCGGCTGTTGGAATTCCCATCATGAAATCCAAGACCAGGACGTGACTCGACGGCAAGCGGGACTCATAGCTTTCAGTGACGCCGGGCCGGTAGACATGTATAAGGCTTTTTGAGGACGTCGCCAACACGTCCCTCGAATATGTGTGGGCGTCAGTCCTATGTGGAATTCAGAAACAAGAAGTCCAAACCCCGTAGAGTGAAACAGGCACTGCTTAACCTCTACCTTTCTGCAATTCCATCTCCTCTTAACGGCGTTGAAATTGTATCATATGCTGATGACTGTATGATTCTGGCGTCGGGCCTCTTGATCGATGACATGTGGAAGACTGAATGTCTACCTGGCTGAGATTGCCAATTTCTTCGCTGCGATGAACCTGAAAATATCCGCCAACAAGTCATCGGCCACACTGTTTGCTGAATGGACAGCGCAAGTGAAGGAGCAACTCAATGTGATAGTCGATGGCACAAGAATTCCGACCACCAATTAGCCCAAGGTTCTTGGCCTCTCTCATGTTTAACGCGTACGCCACAACTATCAGCAATAAGAGGAGAAGTATGAACAAGGTCCTCAAGACGCTAGACGGCAGCGCTTGGGGAACTTGCAAAGAAACCCTGTTGACCTCTTAGAAAGCAATAGGTCGATCTGTGGTAAACTATGCAGCCCCAGTTTGGTTACCGAATGTGAGCGAGACGAAGTGAAAGAACATACAGACCTGTCAAAATGCCGCCCTGAGAACTGCTACAGGGTGCCTCCTCATGTCTTCTGCGGATCATCTACATGAAGAGATGAAGATCATAACCGTGCGGCGACACAACAACCATCTTGTGGATAGGCTTCCACCTCCCAGACAGATCAGGAAAGATCGTCATGATCTAGAGCGCGAAGTCCAACGCTACAAGAGAGAACCTCTAGATCAAAGAGCTTACCAGGCAGGTCTGGTAGACATACTAACATACACTCTGACGCAGTCACTGAAGCCGTGAATAATTACAGAGTCAATGTCGTGCCAGGAGATTGCCATCCATCAGTGCCCTCGAAGGAAATAGAATTACCCCGACAGAAAAGATTACTTTTGGTCCAATTAAGATCAGGCTGGTGTAGTCGCCTCAATTCATACTGAGCCAGGATTGATGGCAAAATGTCGAACACAAGCTTGTAACCAGGGGTGTCGTGTGGTCCCTGTGGTTCCTACACCTTTTCAACTACCCTATCAAACTTACTCATCTTCTTCCCATGTCTCTTTGGATGCAACCAGTGCAAGCAGCCACCTTGCTTGGCCTGGAAACCAATACAGTAGAACCCACTACACTAGGCGAATAAAACAGCACCTAATGGACAACAAACACCTATACTGTTTCTACAACAACAAGGCTGTTCTGAGTGAGTGAAGTCTTGTCGAGAAAACCGACATCTCTAGTCGCCCAAGAGCCCTCGCCTGAGTTAAAGAATATCCATATGACTCGGCTGATATTCGTAAGCTGCTAAGAGTTTGCAATCCTGGTCTGCCCTCTTATAGTTGGAGAATTTGCATGATTGGTAAGACGGATAGTCAAAAGTCTGCCTTGATCCTTAATCCTGAATCCACCTCTCACTTTTGAGAATAATAACAGGGCAGAAACAGCGAACAGTCATTAAAGGTACTGCTCGACTCACATTTCCCGGGAAATTCCCAGACGGAACTCGAGAAACAGCTGAATCGATAAAGAAGCAAGTGAGCTACAAACTTCGCCAAATTGTTGACCGAGAAATCCAGACATAACAGGGCGATTTGCTGATTTTAGCCCTTTAAACCAGATGGCATTTCTCCAGCAGAAATACAGAAGATGATAAAATATAATTTATATTGGTGGGAGATGATCTGTCGCCATATTAATCACCAGTTTCACAGTGTTAACGGTAGACCTTACTTGTCTGAAGCCCAAATTTTGATTGTTTAAAGCGCCGCTGTTTTCTACTATTGATATGTTTTTCTCCAAGATTTTGCCCATGGTATCTAGAAGACAAATTGGACGATACGACGACGGCGGCTTTATTCTTTTGGGGATTAGAACCACCTTTTCCCCTTTCCACATGGTCGGGAAATATCCATTCTCGAATGCTCCTTTAAATTGTTTGCAAGAATAGCGGGTCGATTATGGATTGCAAGCAAAGTTTAATTGCTTTGCCAGTTGCCAAAATTACATTAGGGTTGGCAACTACAGACAACTTCAGTTGTTAAATTGGGGATTTTTTGGCAACCATTTATTTGTGTTTGCTGTGTATTTTTTAAAAGAAATAAAACGTGAAATTAAATGGTAGTTATATTTTGTTATCATATATTTTTTTTGCGTGTTTGTTGGTTCCATGATGGTTAAAATCACCACAAAACGACAAATCGTGATGTTAATAGAGAAAATGGAAGCTATCCCAATTCTAGCTCGCGGTGTAAACCAAAGTCACTACGGATGAAGTGTGGGCGAGATGCAGGGTTACCGTTGAGAATTTTGAAAAGGTCGCACAAAAAGTCGTTTTTTAAAAATAAAGTCGCACAAAAGAGTCGTAATTAAATAAAAAAGGGTCACACTTCTTATGTTCATAAGAAGCGTATGTTCTTTTCCTAAAACACTTAATAATGAGAAATTATTTGTATGTAATAAGAAGTTAACATTTTTAATTTTTGTGAATTTTTTTAATTTATAAAAAATTTTAAAAACTTTAATTTAAAAAATGCTCCGCATTCGATGCAGAATATGCAACAGACTCTCACAAATCCAAAACAGTAATTGGAGTTTTAGAGACTTAATATTAGTAGAAGTTATAGGGAAATACTAAGGCAGATCTGGTACATTTTGTAATTTTTTTGGAAGCGGTAGCATTTTTTTAAATTAAATTTAAAAAAAAAATCCAGAAAATATATGAGTTAAAAAATCCAATTAAAAATGTCTTTCCAACGACTTAAACGTTATAAAGCTCGGTTCAGCCGTCAAGACCAATTAAAAATTTCGTAAAAACAAAAATACATATTTTTTTTAAATTTCAAGCCCCATTAAAATTTTTCCAAAAAATAAATGACAGCTAAATCTTATTTTACCATTTAGAAAATTTTATAAACATTTTAGTCAAAAATAAAATTCATAGGTTAATATTAAAAATTCTGACCCAGTAATGAAAGAGTTTAAAGTATTATTTTTGATAGACAATTATTTGTTCATTGCTTTTTAAATAACACAGCACTTTGCTCTGAGACTTTACTTAAAATTGGCAGATTTCTATCCGTTTTATTGGATTAAAACGTCAGATAATTGTATTGAGAAGGCTCTATGTATGATGTAAAGTGATTCCTTCGAAACATCGACATGCTGAGCTTGTCCGGTGCACGTTTTTTTTTTAATCATAAACTCAAACACTCAGCACAATGCACTTATAATATACACAAAAATGATTTTTTGTGCCTACGATTTCACAACAAATTTTTGTTGACAAAAAAGGGGAAAAGGTCACAAAAAGGCCAAAAAGTCGCAAAAAAGTATCAAAATGAAAAAGTCGCACAAGAAGTCGCAAGCCGTCAAAAAAGTTGCAAATTGCAACTTTAGTCGCACAACGGTAACACTGGCGAGATGAATGGGAGAGACCGAGTTTGCAGAATGTCAATACTGCCACTCTGGGGTCCGAAAGTCTCCGGGTGGCCTTCTCAGCCTGTATGACCGCCATGCTAGCTACACGCAAGGGAGCACCCTTGGGTGGAATGTACTGGACGACCACTCATTCTCAGATCACCATTATATAGAGTTCAAACTCGCCGAAAAAGCGCCTAAACATGCTGTCCACAGAAATGTGAGGAAGACAAAGTGGCACCTGTATGAGAAGAATTTTAAAAAGGTCCTCAACACTAAACTTCTGTACGAACCGAATGACAAAGCCGGTCTGGATAATCTGGTCGAGCATATCACCACATCATTCAATAGTTCCCTTGAAGAAGCCTGTCCAAATATAAGGTACAAGGGAAAAACTAAACCTTAATGGTGGACTTCTGAGCTAACGGCAAGGAAAAAGACCTGCAACAAGGCGAAATCTACTGGAGTCGCTAATGATTGGGCTGCATATAAAGGGCAACTCAAGATCTATAAGAAGGAGGTTAGGAAGGCGCAAAGACGCTCTTGGTATTCCTTCTGTGGCGAAGTGGAAAAGGTCTCCGACGCCGCAAGGCTGAGGAAGGTACTATCCACTTCTCCTTGTACAGTGGGGTATTTGCAGGACGAGGCAAACAACTGGACAAAAAACAGCGAGCAATCTCTAAATGTACTGCTCGACACACATTTCCCGGGGAACTCTCTAACAGAACCAGAGGATCAGCAGGACCAACAATAGTGCGAGTGGACTGCGAGCGTCGCTAGCTTGTTGACTGAGAGATCCAGAATAAGCTGGGCTATTAATAGCTTTGCGCCCTTCAAGTCACCTGGACCAGACGGCATCACTCCAGCAGAAATGCAGAAAATGTTGAAGTACATTATCCCCTGGCTGGAGAAAATTTATGTAGGCTGTATCAGGCTTTCATACATCCCGAATCGATGGAGGGATACCAAAGTGGTATTCATACCTAAAGCGGGGAAGATATCACACACTAGGCCAAAAGACTTCAGACCAATTAGCCTATCCTCCTTCCTATTGAAAGGTCTGGAAAGACTTTTAGATCATTTCATTAGGGAAAACCTGGTTACAAAACTCCTGTCGGGGAACCAACATGCTTACAATAAGGGCAAGTCTACAGAATCAGCCCTGCACGAACTTGTGAGCACTATCGAATCGTCCCTGCATTTCAAGGAATTCACCATGGTGGCATTTCTTGACATAGAAGGGGCTTTTAACAACATTCACTCAGATGCTGTAATTGCGGCACTATCACATCTAAAAGTTACCTCTAGTTTGATTAGACTAATTCAAAGTCTGCTCAACAGAAGTCGCATAACAGCATGTCTTGGGTCCACAACTCTAACAAGGTTTGTAAACAGAGGGACCCCACAAGGAGGAGTACTAATTTGGAACCTAGCGGTGAATGAAATCCTATTAGATCTAGAACGTTGTGGCTGCAAGGTCGTGGCATATACCGACGACGTTGCAATCGTAGTGAGTGGCAAATTCGAAAACGTCCTCCGAGACATTCTACAGGTGGCTCTGAACAAATTGGCTAGATGGGCCAGAAGCAGAGGTTTGGGCGTAAACCCAAACAAGACGGAATTGGTTCTCTTTACTAGGATGAATAAAGTCCCATATGTGGACCCTCCACCTCGGATAAATGGAACAGATCTATTCTTTTCTGAAAGTGCAACATTTTTAGGAATTATTCTAGATAGAAAACTGTTATTTAGACTTAACGTATTGGAACGTGTAAGGAAGGCCAACGTCGCCTTATATTCCTGCAAAAAGGCTGTAGGGTCGCGGTGGGGCCTCTCTCCTAAAATCGTCCACTGGATATATATAGCAGTAGTTCGTCTTATACTGCTATACGGCATTGTGGTATGGTGGACGGCAACTGACAAACTAACCATCACCAACCTACTAACAAAGGTTCAGAGAACAGCCTGCGGAGCCTTAAGGACTACAGCGACCGAGTCTCACAAGCCCTACTCCATATACTACCGATTAATATTGAGGCGAGAGAAGTTGCAACCAAAGCGGCAATAAGATTAAACTGCCTATCAATGTGGAGGTACAAAAACTACGGTCACATGAGGATATCAAAGTGTAGTGCTATGGTAGCCGACCGAGTGGACTATATACCAACGGTGTACACCTTCGAGAGAAATTACATCACTATGATTCCCGCCAGAGATCTCCACTTTTACACGGATGGTTCGAAGCTTGATGAAAAGGTTGGCTTCGGAGTACACTTTGCAGAGCTTAGATTGGATATAGCTCACAGACTACCAGATACCTGCAGTGTCTATCAAGCCGAAATAATGGCAATATGGGAAGTAGCCAAGTGATTTACTCGGACAGCCAGGCTGCCATCAATTCGCTGGAGGCAACATCCCTAAATTCACAAACAGCACTCGACTGTCGCAGATCTCTTAACGAGATGGCTGAGCAGTTTAATATACACCTCATATGGGTGCCTGGGCATAGGGATATCCCGGGGAACTGCAAAGCCGATGAACTTGCTAGGAAAGGGACGACATTACAAATTCTCGCAGAATTTGTATATATTGGTGCGCCACTATCCACGTGCAAGCTTTGGCTTATGCAAGAGGCAATCAGGCAGTCCAACGAAAGATGGACAGAAATCGGCACCTGCAGAGTAGCTAGACAAATCTGGCCAAGGTATGACCTGAGAAGATCAAAATATCTCCTCGCACTAGAGAGGCAAATATTGTCTACGTTAGTATCAGTTCTGACGGGATACTGCTTGATCGGCGAACACGCCAAAAGATTGGGTATTTACTCTAATGACTTCTGCAGAAGCTGTGGAGATGAGGAAGAAGTGGAGAGCATTGAGCACTTGCTATGCGACTGCCCCGCTCTGAGTAAACGACGACTGGACATACTGGGGTCGGCTTTTCTAGGCAGCCTAACAGATCTTTTCAGTACCGATATTCGTACTATCGACAAATTTGTATATCAAACAGGTTGGTTTCGATGAGGAGCATTTCAGCCCGTGGTAACACTTGGGACCTAAACTGGTCTATGTGAGCTTGTATAAAAAATACGGCTGCCACCCTAACCTAAACCTAACCTAAGGGAGCACCCAACGCTGTGACATTCCCTAAACGAATAGCTTACACAATCTGAAGCTACTACTCTTGCATTTCGCCTGGGAACGTACTTCCCACGAAGATGCTGGTGGTCGCCGTGCCCAATCGAATAACCATTTCGTTCCCTACTTGCTCTTGTACGTTGTGTATCTGCTGATCTCCTCACGCACCGCTGCACGAGTCAGCAAAACTCTTGTCAAATATCTCGCGACTCCCCGCCATCAGAAAAATGACAAGAGATTGCCTTCGAAATAGAAGGTCCTCTTTACATGTCAACCGTGTCTGTGAAATTGCACTCTCATGAAAAATGAAAGAAACATCGTATAGCCCATTTGAAGCGTTTGATCACTGTGGCCAATGTCAGCCAGGTATCTTCTTCGTTGAATCATCCAGGTGAATGGCGAAGAGTGCAGATTCAAGGCTGGGTTAGGCAAACGTAACCGTATCGCCCGCGTAGCGTAACGAATCAGCTGATTCAATCAGACATATGGAAATCAGTGTAAACGATTTGCCAACGAAAACGAAACGTAAACGGACGGCTGAAATTTAATTTGGACGGTACCTTTGCGTGTATTTGCAAACAAAATCGGTAAAATAATGCATAATGAAGAGAAAAAGATGCGAAAATTTTGAAAAGTAATGATGAATAAGTAATAAAATGATAAATTAGTAGCAAATAAACATAAAATAAAATGAATTTGTTGCTATTTTTGTTGTGAATGTCTGAGTCATATGGCACGTTCTTGAAGTTTTGGGTATTTCTCCAGCGGGCAACGTTACGGCGGCGCTAAAGTTAAATTACGGTTAAGTTTGCCTAACCCGGCCTTTATTTTAAAGCAAACCTTAACGTCAAAGGTTGTGGGCCATCTTTATCGTCATCGGAGCAGGCGGCAGTAGACCTATTGCATATTGATTTGGCTGTAAATCCAGTATGTAAAATTTTTAACGTTGTAGAGACATTGGATTTCTTCATCAAAAAATAGTTCCACTGAGCTAATCATTAAAAATAGAATTTTTAGTTGAAATTTACTTTTTTTGTTGAATTGTTTGTTTACAATATTTTTAGTTACCGAAGTGTCAAACACTATTATCGACCGTAACTGACAAAGGTTGTCATACATAATACCAATTTTTATTTCAGTTGCGTTACCAGTGGACAACTCAACTGAAGTTGGGTTGCAATCTATAATCGATCCATATGTCTTGTCTCCTCCTAAGGATTGCAGAATTTAGTGCAACGCCTGTCGTTTTGTTGTTGCCTAGAAGAGAAGAGATATCTTACTTTAGTTTGTCCTTCCATATCATCATAACGGGGAATATAACTTTTGTAAATGCATTGAACAGAAAGTTGTTCTTAATTAATAATTTTTCACAAATTTGTTTCTAATGCAACTTTATATTTACACTCATAAAGGGGTCTTAACGCATAGCGTACTGTATCACCTAGGCAACAGCTGATTGATGTCACTTTTGTTGTCAGTTCTCTTAATCTATTCTAATACTCTCATTTAAATGCATAATTATACAAGAATAAGAGACAAAAAAAAAAAAACATTGAACAAATGTCAGCACATGCGACAGCTTCCAAAGATAACAGCATTCAATTGTCAGTTCGCTATCCCACCCTCAAGGCGACTACTGTTGCTACATCAAATCAGTTACTGTCATTTCACATTTTTTGTGTGTTTTTCTGCTTTAATTTGGATGACAAAGGAAATTGCTACAAATATACTCAATGCTCGTACACAAGCCAAAGTTTATTTATTACACTTACACACAGAAATACATAAACATAAAATAAAATTATCATAAAGGTCCACCTCCCTCCCTTGTAGCAGTAGTCAATTAATGACATTTTGTGGCGAGAAGAAAAAAAGAAGAAGACAATAACAATCTCCCCCCTTGACGGCGACAAAAGCAGAGCAAAGATATCATGAACCATTGTTGACACATCTATGGTTTGTCGTTTTCTCACCACATAAAGTACAACAGATAGAAGGAACCACGGTTAAGTCCGGTTGGCGGGTGTCACTTTGGTATAATGTTATGCTTTCCTTTCTCCGTGTTTTTGTTGTTTTTATCTGCTCGCCAAAGAGTATGTTCCGGCAATTTACTTTAATGCGTGCGTACGACTCTCGAGTATACTGTGAGAGACAGACACTTCTCAAAATGTGCTGTGTGTGGTTGGCAACTCTGTTTGAAAAACGTAAACAGACCGTAACAGTTACGCATGACTAGCATTCGTCTGTGTTGATTGTGTACTCGCTTACAGCAGCAGTTTCCTAAATGTCAAGGACTTGGGTGAATAACAAAGATATCTTTAATATTACATAAGTATTTGTTTATGGAGTTGGCTTAATTTAAGAGAAGGAAATCGTTGAAAAGTTTGGTTCATTGACACATGAATTTGATTTTTATGCTCTGAAATGTGATAGCAGTTTAAATAAGTAGCTCTAAATGATTAAATCCATCTTTAAAATATGATGAACAATTGTATAGGGTGATCCAAGTAGAGATAACTTTTTCAATAGCCTTTTTTGACAGATCACGTGTGAGTCGTGACATGCTATCATGTTATTTTTGTGAAGTATTGTTTGGCATTTCATCATGGAAAGACTTACGCCTGAACAACGTTTTGACAACAAATTGACATATTAATTAGTGTAATGTTATAACGGGTGATCCAAGTAGAGATACTTTTTTCAATAGCCTTTTTTGAACAGATCACGTGTGAGTCGTGCCATGCTGTCATTTTATTTGTGTTAAGTATTGTTTGGCATTTCATCATGGAAAGACTTACGCCTGAACAACGTTTAAGCGTGTCATTCGCCAGTTACCAGTCGAAATGCTCGAACGAGTCATCGAAAATTGGACTGAACAACATTTGATAAACATAATCTTCAGAAAATAAATGCCAAAGAATGTTTTTTCAAATGATAATAAACATTCCCCATTTTTTGAATTTTCTTCCTATATTTAACATTATTAATAAAAATTTTCTCAACCTGTGTTTGAGGCGGAATTAACAAATTAAGAAGAAAAACATATACTAGTGTTAAACATCTCAAAAACTGCGATGACGGTTAGGTTAAGGTGAGCAGAAGTTACCAGTTCACATAGACCTGTTAAGGTCCCTTGAACTACCACAGGCCCAGTTGAACCTCATCGGAACCAACCTATTTGAAACACAAAGAGTACCAATATATGTACCGGCCAGAACTGTCAGAATTACTAGAAAGTTCAACCTTAGTTTTGTCCACACGTCGTTTTAGGCTTAGGTTAGGGTGACAGCCGCAATTACCAGCTCACATAGATCAATTGAAGTCCCAAGTGCTACTACGTGCCCTAGTTATTTTTTTGTTGCATAGTGTAATTGGTTGCTAATGGATCGTTTATCAGTTGCCGTCCAACACACCACAATGCCGTATAACAGTACGAACTACTGATATATATGTATGTATATCCAAAGGACGTTTTTATGAGTAAGGTCCCAACGAACCTGCATGATTAAAAGGCAACGTTGTCCCTTCCACTACGATCTCGCTACAATTAGGCATAGAGGCAATCCCATGGATCGGTAATAATAAACTATCCATTACTAACAATTATTAAAGGTTTAGAGAACTGTCTGACTATGCATAAGCGTAGCTCTAAGGACTACAGCGACTGATTCTCTACAAGTCCTACTCCATATACTGTCGACAGATATTGTGGCAAGAGAAGTTGCAACCAGAGCGGCATTGAGATTAAACTGTCTATCAATGTCTATCAAGAACTACGGCCACATGAGGATTTCAGGGTGTAGTGCTATGGTAATCGACCGACTAGACTATACCAAAGGTGTACGTACACCTTCGAGAGGAACTAGTAAATTTCGTCGAAATTTGCTGTTTATAGTAAATTTCCTCGAAATTTTATTATTTATAGAAAATTTCATCGAAATTTTAGTATTTATAGTAAATTCCCTCGAAATTGTTACTATTTATAGTAAATTTCGTCGAAATTGTTACCATTTATGGTAAAGTTCGTCAAACTTGTAACTATTTATAGTAAATTTCGTCGAAAATTTTACTATTTATAGTACATTTCGTCGAAATTTTTTACTATTTATAGTAAATTTCGTTGAATGTTTACTATTTATTGTAAATTTCGTCGAAATTTTGCTATTTATAGTAAATTTCGGACAAATTTTACTATTTATAGAAAATTTCGTCGAAATGTTACTATATATAGTAAATTTCTTCGAAATTTTACTATTTATAGTAAATTTCCTCGAAAGCTTACTATTTATAGTAAATTTCCTCGAAAGTTTACTATTTGTAGTAAATTTCTTCGAAATTTTAGTATTTATAGAAAATTTCCTCGAAATTTTAGTATTTATAGTAAATACCCTCGAAACTTTTACTATTTATAGTAAATTTCGTTAAAATGTGACTATTCATACAGCCCTGTTCTGGCTCTCACCAAATATTCAATTCACTTCACAAATTCACTTCACCCAACGAATGGAGAGGTGTTCTGGTTCTCACGTGAATTCTCTTTTTCGAACTTCTGCTCAAAAAAATCGAAACATATGTTTTTGTCTGCAAAGCCATAATTTGCAGACAAAAACGTAAACAAAACAATTTATTCTCGCGAAGAATCAGACAAGAAATTAAAAAAGAAAATCTGAAGATTTATTAATCATATTTTATAAAAAACACAACAAACAAGTAAGAAAGTTTCAGTCGGGTAAACCGACTAAGGTATACCCTCACTTTGTGAGTAATGTAATATTGAATATTACACAAATTATTCTGTCAATTTTTGTGGGAGGTACCAGAAGGGGTTTAAGAAATACACCTATATTTCGCTGAATAGTAGATACTTTAAATACATTGCACTGTGCTGAATTATAACAGTTTATATGGACTGGTATATTAACGTTGAGATATTAAATTGTGGTATAATTTGGCCATTTTGTGTGGGAGGTACAAAAAGGGGCGTGGTGATAACGCTCATTTTTCCCTGGACTATAGGCATTATAAAAGCATTACACTGTACAAAACTGCAAGTAATTGTAAACACTGATATTAATGTTATAAACGGTTAATTTTTGGTGCAAAATGGTACCTTTGTGGGAGAGGTACCAAAAGGGGCGTGATAATAACGCCCATTTTTCAACGGACTGTAGGCACTATAAAAACATTACGCTGTACAAAATTTCAAGTATTTTTATACACTGGTATTAATGTTATAAGTTTTTAACTTTCAGTGCAAAATGGTGCATTTGTGTGGGAGGTACCAAAAGGGGCGCGGCAATAACGCCCATTTTTCACTGGACTGTAGGCACTATAAAAGCATTACACTGTACAAAATTTCAAGTATTTCTTAACACTGGTATTAATGTTATAAGCTTTTAACTTTCAGTGCAAAATGGTGCATTTGTGTGGGAGGTACCAAAAGGGGCGTGGCAATTTCGCCCATTTTCCTCGAGTTGATAGCGACTAACAAACTAATACTATGTGTGGAATTTCAGAAGATTCGAATACGTTTAATAGCAGTTATTAAAGAAACAATATTTCACAACATTTTAACCCTTTGTGGGGGAGGTACCAGAAGGAGTGGACCAATATGGCCCATCTTCGAACTTAGCCGGAGATAGAAAAAAATATTACCACATACGAAATTTGAAGTCAATCGGTTAATCCTTTCGAGAGTTATCGTGCGCACCAGCCAGCAGACAGACAGACAGACAGGCAGACAGACAGACAGACAGACAGACAGACAGACGGACGGACATTGCTCATTCGACTTAAAATGACCCAAAACGAATATCTGCCGAACATACTTAGGGTCTCAGATCACTCCTTCGATGTGTTACACTTTTTTTCGTAGCAAATGATATATACCCTCGTCACACTAAAGTGAGGGTATAAAAATATGCCACTAGCTTTTCTCTTAGCCATTAGGGATTTAAGTTTTAAGAAATGAAGTTCTTGAGGAACGTATCAAGGCGGCACTTGCGTGACTACTCAAATCCAATGAATATTCCAAATTCGTGGTAAGTTACGTGTCGTTAATCTGTTTAACATAATAATTTATGCCTTTAAATGTTTTATAGCTTTTTACCGGCTTAATAAAGACGGATTTTCAATGATCCTTGATCAAATTGCACCCTTCATTAGCACAGGATCAATACCACAAAAAATACAATTGGCGGCAGCTTTGAGATTTCTTGCGGTGAGCGCTTTTCAAGGTATTGTAGCAAACGACATAAATATAAGCATGGGAAGGACTACATTGTGCAAAATATTGTGGAAAGTGGTAAATGGAAATGAGTCAGGCGGAAGTCAGTGCTTCAAAAATGCATTTTTACCAAAAGCATGGAATTCCCGGGGTTGTTGGTTGTGTCGACAGTACTCACGTTCGACTCATAAAACCTCCAGATGGAGAAGCGCTTTTTTATAACCGAAAGGGATATTTTAGCATAAATACCATGATTGTAAGTAAAAATACACATTCATTTATATTTGTTTGTGTAAACGCTTTTTTTATTAAGGTTTGTGACTACGAAATGAAAATACGGGCCGTTGACAGCACTAGACCTGGATCGTGTCATGATTCATATATATGGAAATCAGGTATAGCAGAGAATCATTACGCCGAGATGTATGCACGTTCCCGAAATTGCTGGCTTTTAGCTGACGGAGGTTACGCTTTGGAACCATACCTTATCACGCCATATAGAAATCCTACATATAACTCCAGTGAACACAAATTCAACAAAGTACACTGCTCAGCACGGAACATTGTTGAGAGGACTATAGGCAACATAAAATCTCGTTTCTGATGCCTACAAGCGACCCTCCACTACGAACCAGCAAAAGTAAGCAGAATTATTAATGCGTGCTGCGCACTGCACAATATTTGCAAGCATTTTAATTTACCTATGGATGCTGAAGTTCCGATACCTGACGATGACAACATTGAAGATGTAGAACAATTAAGTAGTGGTAACGATGGCACACGAGTAAGAGACGAAATTGCACGTTCAATAGTTCAATAAAACACAGTCTTTAGAATGAATAAACTAAAAATACAAAACAAATTTTATTTGCTGCAGTCTTTTATGAGATCAATTAGATATATATGTATTTATTAACTATATTGTCAATTTAAAGTCCCATCTTCAATTGTTCCAGCTCGATGGACTTCAATTTCAGCTCATTTCGGGTGAGCAAATGCTTCTCCATTTGTATGTGGTGCCTTTTGTTTTCTTTTATTTCCTCCTTTTTTAATGAGACTAGTTCATCTAGCTTATTTTCAATGCTTATTAATGTTTGACTATTGGCAACCATCACTTCCTTTATTGCACTAATACCACCCGAAACACACTTAACATTTTTCGTTTCCTCCTCCATTAAGTACTCCACGTCCGATGGTTTCTTTCTCTTTGGTGCGGGTGGCTCAACGTCGGGAGAGGCAATTGGCGAATCGGGTATATCGCCGTAATCAGGAGAGTGGCTGCGTACACGCTTGGATGCAGTCACTGTATTTGCAGCTGATGATGTGGCAAGTTTTTCTGCTGGTTTTGCACTTGACGTTTCTTTGGGCCTAATACGACTTGCAAGCGATGTAGATGGTGCATCTGCGTCAATATTTTCTTTATTGGGGCCACCTAATTTCTGGGTGTTATTTATCCCATCCGCGCACATATAAAGGTCGCACAAAACAGCAACACGTTCCTCCAAAGGTGTCATTACATATTTATTATATTGGCCACCACCTGTTGCCCGACATTCCCTTTTGTTATGTGTAAGCTTGGATTTAATGTTCCGTTCTTGTTTGAGGTCCGCATGAATTAAGGTTTGTTGCCAGGTCTGACCACAGTTTATCCTGCTCTGCTTTATCCATCTTTGAGTAGCCCATGGCCAAGTCTGGGTGTAAATCCATGAACTGGACGAAAATCTCATTGTGAGAACTATTTATTCGTGGGGACCTGTAGGATAGTAATGCAATGAATTTGAACAATTAGCTTCAGCAAAAAGCTCAGCATACTTACATCTTGTAAAATCTAAATCCTTTGGTTATTTTCCGTCCAATTTTTGTTTTATGTTTTTTTGTTTTGTCAAGTTGGTGTTAATTGTTTTATGTTTGTTGTTTTTGTTACGTTTTAATAGACGTCAAACATTTGACACTTTGCAGAAGTAGCGTTGCCACACGGTTCATAATAGGCAAATTGACGATCATTTTAATTATTTTATTTATATTTTTGTTAAATTTAGTAAATTTTTAAAATGGAATAACATTTCTGTACCAAAATTAAATTATCCGATGCAAATAACCTTGAGGTTACTCCATTAAAATGGTTGTATTTCAAACTAACAAACATCTTGCATCTCTGATTTTTCGAAGTCAAACCAAATCAGCTGATTTGCCAAGAATTCACTTACTCACATCACAAAAGAAAAAAAGTTGGTTGAAATTTTGGACTTATTTTATAAAAGTTAATTTACTAATTAATTGTATTATTTTATCGTACAGAAAATTGTAATAAAGTAGTAAACATAACAAATTTTGTCACGGCACAGTTAATTGGTGATTGCAATAACTATTCTTTCCAAAAAATGAGAACTCACAGCGCTCTCACAATGGAAACATGGTGAGAAAAAATTGCATGAAATGGGGTGAAAGTGAGTTGCAGAACACCTCTCGGTGAATACTTCTCACTTCGCCACCACAAGTGAATTCCAGAACATGGGCGATAGAGAATTTCGTCGAAATTGTAACTATTTATAGTAAATTTCGTCGAATTTTGTTTTATTATTTATAGTAAATTTCGTCGGAATGTTTACCATTTATAGTAAATTTCATCGACATTTTTACTATTTATAGTAAATTTTATCGAAATTGTTTACTTTTTATAGTAAATTTTATCGAAATTTTTACTATTTATAGTAAATTTCGTCGAATTGTTACTATTTATAATAAATTTCGTCGAAATTTGTATATATATATATTAAATTTCGTCGAAATTTTTACTATTTGTAGTATGTTCGTCCAAATGTTTACTATTTATAGTAAATTTCGTCGAAATTGTTACTGTTTAGTAAATTTCGTTGAAATTTTACTATTTACATAAATTTAATTTTTGTCGGCAAAACTTATTAAATATCTTCGTCGAAATTTGCTATTTATAGTCGAAATTTGCTATTTATAGTCGAAATTTGCTATTTATAGGCGAAATTTGCTATTTATAGTCGAAATGTCGTCGAGATTTGTTATTTATAGTCGAAATTGGCTATTTATAGTCGATATTTCGTCGAAATGTGCTACTTATAGTCGAAATTTGCTTTTTATAGTCGAAATTTGCAATTTATAGTCGAAATTTGCTATTTATTGTCGAAATTTCGTCGAAATTTGTTATTTATAGTCGAAATTGCGCCGAAATTTGTTATTTGTAGTCGAAACTTCGTCTAAATTTGCTATTTATAGTCGAAATTTCGTCGAAATTTGCTATTTCGTCGAAATTTTACCATTTATAGTAAATTTCGTTGAATTTTACTATTTATATTTAGTTAATTTCGTCGAAATTTTACTATTTATATTAAGTTTTGAACAAATTTACTATTTATAGTCGTCGAAATTGTTACTATTTAGTAAATTTCCTCGAAGTTTTAGTATTTATAATAAATTTCCTCGAAATTTTACTATTTATAGTAAATTTCCTCGAAATTTTACTATTTATAGTAAATTTCCTCGAAAGCTTTCTATTTATAGTAAATTTCCTCGAATGTTTACTATTTATAGTAAATTTCATCGAAATTTTAGTATTTATAGAAAATTCCCTCGAAATTTTAGTATTTATAGTAAATCCCATCGAAATTTATTTGTATTTTGTATTTGTATTTTTATTTGTTTTCCTATACACAAGACTTTAATTGTCTCATATTTTAGTATAGGAAGTAACTATCATTGATTAATAAATGTTGTATTACAATAATGAAAATTAACACAATGGGTATAACTAATAGATTATTAATAATTGATAAAAAAAACTTAAAAAACTTAATTATAATAAATATAGAAATGAAAGTAATAAAGCAATCTATAAGTTACATGGATTACGAGAAAATGACAGAATCTGCAAAATAATTTTAATGGTTATTCATCAAGTATCATTTAATATAGAAATTGTTAATATTAGCTTAAAATGAAGAACAATGCATAATTATCAGGAATTAACCGGCAACAAGAAGGTGGACAACGTTTTTCTTAAAGTGGGCTGCGTTACATATAGTTTGGATTGTATAAGGAAGCAAGTTCCAATTGCGAGCTGCGTTAATAAAAAATTGCCATTCGGATATCAGACAGTATAAATATAAATTGTTAATATTTATAGTAAATTTCGTCAAAAAGTGACTATTCATAGAGAATTTCGTGGAAATTGTAACTATTTATAGAGAATTTCGTTGAAATTGTAACTATTTATAGTAAATTTCGTCGAAATTTTTACTATTTATGGTAAATTTCGTCGAAATGTTTACAATTTATAGTAAATTTCATCGAAAATTTTACTATTTATAGTAAATTTCATCGAAATTTTTACTATTTATAGTAAATTTCGTCGAAATTGTTACTATTTATTGTAAATTTCCTCGAAATTTTTACTATTTATAGTAAATTTCGTCGAAATTGTTACTATTTATAGTAAATTTTGTCGAAATTGTTACTATTTATAGTGAATTTCGTTGAAATTGTTACTATTTATAGTAAATTTTGTCAAAATTGTTACTCATTAGTAAATTTCGTTAAAATTTTACTATTTACAGCAAAATTTTATTTTTGTCGGCAAAAGATATTAAATATCTTCGAATATTGCACTTTTTTCCTCCAAATCTGCCGACAAAAGTGAATATTTTTTTTTGATAATGAATCTGTTTTTGTCATTTGAAAAATCTCTCCGAAAGTGTTTACTTTTCAAGTTACGGCTCTTCTAGTTAAGCCCTAAATCCTCTTTACTTTTAAGGGCGATTTAAACGGATATGCCGATGACATGTTTAGTCTGGCTTGAGGCCAAAATACTATGTTTGTTTTTCTTATAATTTCCCCATAAAGTGTGGCCTCACACATATTTCCTTCCCCCACCCAAAACAAACCTGGTTAAGGGATGTTTATTTAAAACATCCACCCGCGCAGTAACGAATCAGCAACCGAAAGGGAAATAAATACCAACTTCCAAAACCATCAAATATTCGCCTGTAATACTCCCACCGAAACTGAGAGAATTATCTCCATGTCCTAATGATACGCTCTCGTTCGTTTATTCGTGTAGAAGGCAATGGTATTTGTTTTCGTAGCCAATCGGCACAGCTCGTTAAACACGTCAAGTTTTGTTGTTCCTTGGGGGGGAACAAGGCCACACACACATTGTTGGTTAGTCTAACGGGGAAAAATCTTGTTGGGTGTGGGAGTATGGAGGTTCGCTCTCTCTCTCGTCTCATTCCGTATTGTTTGGCCAGAGACGATAAAAGTTCTGATTGAATTTGCAACATTTCCCCCCAAAGGAGTTATGCATGAATTAACACGAAAATAATACAATCTCTGCCAGTTTATGTGTGTAAGAGATTTATTTCCAAAAAAGTCTATAGCCATTAATTTTTATTTTATAGTCTTTTCATGTGTATTTAATACAAATGAGATGATTTACAAATTGTTTGGGTTTTCCACAAAATCTAGTGATAAAAGGATAACAGCATTTTGAATATCATAATAGGATTCCTAGAAATATTTGTATGACCAGCAAGATATTATGCTGTACAGTGGACGAATTTCGGTACTGAAAACACGATGTCCACATACAAGTTTTGGCTTAGGCAAGTGCCAGTTATGTTGTTTAATGGCAATATAGTACTCTATATTTCAATTAAAATTACATTTATATTCTTGTTTTCTTATTTTGATCATTTTCAAATAAATTGGCAATCATAATTCAAACTGTTAATAAAGACATTACCAAAAATGTTTGTTATTAAATTCTTGCATGTAACAGATTTTATCGGTAACAATATCTATATTCACAGACACATGCCGGGATGGCACGTGCCAAAGATAACTTACCATTGTTATCATCAAGTTGGGTCGATGAGAATGGCAATTTATAAATTGTTACACTTCGAAGGGGGGGTTGGTATTATGAGAATATTATTAAATATTGCTTAAGAAGCGATGCTGTGAAAATTTGAGGATAATAGGAACTGGTTAGGCTTAATGACCATATCATTATTGTAGTTAACGGATGGAATGTTCAATAATATTTTTTCCGCCTTTCAAATGATGGTGCTAATAGTAAAAGAATTTTTCTAAATATCAAATTTTCTATTTTTGTTCAATGAATATGCCCTTTTTCATAAATGTTATAAAAAGTATTTTTAAAAATTTCTATAAATATTTCTGAGAAAGACCCTTAGTTGGTACGACCGTTCTATAGGAAAAGCTCTCTATGGATATCTTTTCTATACGAAAAGCTCTCTGTGGAAATCTTTTCTATACGAAAAGCTCTCTATGGAAATCTTTTCTATACGGAAAGCTCTCTACGGAGATCTTTTTCTATACGAAAAGCTCTCTATGGAGATCTTTTTCTATACGAAAAGCTCTCTATGGAGATCTTTTCTATACGTAAAGCTCTCTATGGAGATCTTTTCTATACGAAAAGCTCTCTATGGAAATCTTTTCTATACGAAAAGCTCTCCATGGAGATCTTTTCTATACGAAAAGCTGTCTATGGAGATCTTTTCTATACGAAAAGCTCTCTATGGAGATCTTTTCTATACGAAAAGCTCTCTATGGAGATCTTTTCTATACGAAAAGCTCTCTATGGAGATCTTTTCTATAAGAAAAGCTCTCTATAGAGATCTTTTCTAAACGAAATTAACATGATATTTGAAATCGTGACTTTAGGGTCACATAGAGTTCTTATTTTATTTTTTTTTTATATTTTCTAAATGTCTTCACTGCCCTAATTACTTAGCCTCTTTTTCTGGAAACCATGGTGCCTTCTTAGCAAAACATTATTTCATGGTCATGGCCATATAAAATTCCATTTTGATATTCACATAATGCTTACTCAGCTTTCTACTCCAATTACCCATCCATCCAGTCAGCTAAAAAGGCAAACAAGAAAACGAAATACTGATGTTTCTGGCAAATTAAAAAGACAAACAATTTGGTTTTTGTTTAACACAAAACAAATAAAAATGTTTTTAATTAACATTTAACGGTTGTAAAGGCCTTTCACTTATTTTTCGCCATTCCCACAAAACTTTAGGTTTTTTTTCAATAAAAACTTCAGCATATACTTACATAGACAGCCCACATGCAAAACCTGCTCTGGACTGTGTCTGTCTGCCCGTCTGTCCAAAGGCAGACAAACAACAAATTCTCCTAAAGCCGCCATAACATTTGGGTTTTTATGCAGGAGGCGGAAAATTCGCCAACGTTGATTGGTTGGCTAACAAAATGTACGCCATCCTTGGAAAAGCGCAAAATATTTCTGTACCAAATCAGGGAATGGTTTCCCCCCTTTGTCTTCTTTTATCTTAGTGCAGATTTAATAAACGAAAGCCGTCGGCAATCAATTTATTTTTTATATGTATTACCTCTTTATTCTTCTTTTTCATAATTCCATTATAATATTTTTCTTCGCAGTGCCAAACAAAGTTTTTTGGTTATTCTTGTGTTCATTTAATGAAGATGATGGATGGAACTCGCAATTAAATACATGTATAAATATTACACTCTCAGACAAACATTTATATAAAGTACAAATTCTTCATGAAAACACCAGCGGAGAGAACTTTTGTAAACGAAAAACTTATCGCAGGTAATTTTTTTGCACAAATCGTTCTTCCTAGAGATATTTCTACACGAAAAGTTCTACACAAAGAACTATTCTATACGAACTATTCTGTACGAAAAGTTCTCCACAAAGACATTTCTATACGAAAATCACTCTACAAAGATCTTTTCTATAGCACACCACCAAAAATGTTCTAAACGAAAAGCTCTCCGCCAAAGATCTTTTCTGCACGAAAAGCACTCCACAAACGAAAAGGACTTCACCAAGAACTTTTCCATATGAAAAGTTCTTCACAAATTTCCTATACTAATTGTTCTTTACAAACCATATCATAATTTTTCTGTTTGTCTCCTATACGAAAAGCGCTCATTGGATATCTTTTCTATACGAAAAGCTCTCAATGGATATCTTTTCTATACGAAAAGCTCTCAATGGATATCTTTTCTATACGAAAAGCTCTCAACGGATATCTTCTATACGAAAAGCTCTCAATGGAGATCTTTTCTATACGAAAAGCTCTCAATGGATATATTTTCTATACGAAAAGCTCTCAATGGAGATCTTTTCTATACGAAAATCTCTCAATGGAGATGTTTTCTATACGAAAAGCTCTCAATGGAGATGTTTTCTATACGAAAAGCTCTCAATAGAGATGTTTTCTATACGAAAAGCTCTCAATGGAGATCTTTTCTATACGAAAAGCTCTCAATGGAGATCTTTTCTATACGAAAAGCTCTCAATGGAGATCTTTTCTATACGAAAAGCTCTCAGTGGAGATATTTTCTATACGAAAAGCTCTTAATGGAGATCTTTTCTATACGAAAAGCTCTCAATGGAGATCTTGCCTATACGAAAATCTCTCAATGGAGATCTTTTCTATACGAAAATCTCTCAATGGAGATCTTTTCTATACGAAAAGCTCTCAATGGAGATCTGTTCTATACGAAAAGCTCTCAATGGAGATCTTTTCTATACGAAAAGCTCTCAATGGAGATCTTTTCTATACGAAAAGCTCTCAATGGAGATCTTTTCTATACGAAAAGCTCTCAATGGAGATCTTTTCTATACGAAAAGCTCTCAATGGAGATCTTTTCTATACGAAAAGCTATCAATGGAGATCTTTTCTATACGAAAAGCTCTCAATGGAGATCTTTTCTATACGAAAAGCTATCAATGGAGATCTTTTCTATACGAAAAGCTCTCAATGGAGATCTTTTCTATACGAAAAGCTCTCAATGGTGATCCTTGTTATATGAAAAACTCTCAATGGTGATCCTTGTTATATGAAAAGCTCTCAATGGAGATCTTTTCCATACGAAAAGCTCTCAATGGAGATATTTTCTATACGAAAAGCTCTCTATGGAGATCTTTTCTATACGAAAAGCTCTCTATGGATATCTTTTCTACACGAAAATCTCAATGGAGATCTTTTCTGCACGAAAAACTCTCTATGAAGATCTTTTCTGCACGAAAAACTCTCTATGAAGATCTTTTCTATACGAAAAGCTCTCTATGAAGATCTTTTCTATATGAAAAGCTCTCTACGGAGATCTTTTCTATACGAAAAGCTTTCTATGGAGATATTTTCTATACGAAAAGCTCTCTATGGATATGGTTACCATAACCTTTTTTCGGAAAGGAGGACTTTTTTGTCAGAAAAGGAGGACATTTGTAACATTTACAAAGAGAGTTTGAAACTTTCGGAGGACATTTAAAAAATATAATTTCCTATGATAATGCTTTGTACAACAATTTGTATTTTGTAGCGCTTAGATGCTAAATCGGAGGACTATATCGAAATCTGAACAAATTTTCTTCAAATTTGGCATGGTTTGTTCTTGGGTGCTACATTTAAATCTGAGCAGATTTACACCAAATTCGACAATGTGGGCCCTTGGATCAAGAAACTCCATCCTGGTTAATTTCAAAGTGATTGGATATGAAAAAGCTTCTGTGGCGCTAAAAGGCCATATCGGAAAAAATTATATAGGGCCTATATCAAAATCTGTACCGACTTTGACCAATTTCTTCCCAGGTATGAAATAGCCCTTATTGTCAAATTTCAGCAAGATCGGAATGAAAGTGCGACCTGTACTTAAGGAACATTTTTAAATAGACAGACAGACAATCGGTGTACTTTTAAGTGGGTCTAGCTCCAGTATTTTTAGGTGTTAATTATAATAAATAAGTGAAGCGGCGTTAAGATCTGACAAGCCGAATTTTACATACCCTACACCATAGATTGCATGTCAAATGTTTTTTTGATTCTTTGAAATTTGATGCGTTAAGAAGTAAAATCTTGAGGTACCTTTGAGTGGGGGCTATATCAAAACATGGACCTATGATGACCATTGTTCGTCTGAAGGTTTCAGGATAAATCCCAAATTGCCAATTTCAGTTCGTCCAGTTGAAATTTGCAGTCTCTATGGCGTTAATAAGTCAAATCGGACAGAAGATCCTAAAAATTGATCGATATTGTCCATTTTCAATCGTAAGTTACCTGCATCTATAAGAAGTATCAGTTCCAAATTTCAGTCATCGAGCTCAATTATTGTAGTACTAACTTTGTACTAAAAGTTGTTGCTAGTATAATTCATGTGGAGGTTTACTGATTGTGAAAAATTTTAATTTGTAACAAAAAGGGGACAAATCCATCATTTTTGAAAAAGGAGCGAGGACACTGGTTAAAAAGGAGGACATATCCTCCCAAAGGAGGACGTATGGTAACCCTGTCTATGGAGATCTTTTCTATACGAAAAGCTCTCTATGGAGATCTTTTCTATACGAAAAGCTCTCTTTGGAGATCTTTTCTATACGAAAAGCTCTCTTTGGAGATCTTTTCTATACGAAAAGCTCTCTATGGAGATCTTTTCTATACGAAAAGCTCTCTATGGAGATCTCTTCTATACGAAAAGCTCTCTATGGAGATCTCTTCTATACGAAAAGCTCTCTATGGAGATCTCTTCTATACGAAAAGCTCTCTATGGAGATCTCTTCTATACGAAAAGCTCTCTATGGAGATCTCTTCTATACGAAAAGCTCTCTATGGAGATCTTTTCTCTCTATAGAGATCTTTTCTATACGAAAAGCTCTCTATAGAGATCTTTTCTATACCAAAAACTTTCTATAGAGATCTTTTCTATACGAAAAGCTCTCTGTAGAGATCTATACGAAAAGCTCTCTATAGAGATCTTTTCTTTACTAAAAGCTCTCTATAGAGATCTTTTCTTTACGAAAAGCTCTCTATGGAGATCTTTTCTTTACGAAAAGCTCTCTATGGAGATCTTTTCTTTACGAAAAGCTCTCTATGGAGATCTCTTCTATACGAAAAGCTCTCTATGGAGATCTTTTCTCTCTATACAGATCTTTTCTATACGAAAAGCTCTCTATAGAGATCTTTTCTATACCAAAAACTCTCTATATAGAGCTTTTCGTATAGAGAGCTTTTCTATACGAAAAGCTCTCTATAGAGATCTATACGAGAGATCTATACGAAAAGCTCTCTATAGAGATCTTTTCTATACCAAAAACTTTCTATAGAGATCTTTTCTATACGAAAAGCTCTCTGTAGAGATCTATACGAAAAGCTCTCTATAGAGATCTTTTCTTTACTAAAAGCTCTCTATGGAGACCTTTTCTATACGAAAAGCTCTCTATGGAGACCTTTTCTATACGAAAAGCTCTCTATGGAGACCTTTTCTATACGAAAAGCTCTCTATGGAGATATTTTCTATACGAAAAACTCTCTATGGATATCTTTTCTATACGAAAAACTCTCTATGGAGATATTTTCTGTACGAAAAACTCTCTATGGAGATCTTTTCTATACGAAAAACTCTCTATGGAGATATTTTTTATACGAAAAGCTGTCAATGGAGATCTTTTCTATACGAAAAGCTGTCAATGGAGATCTTTTCAATACGAAAAGCTCTCTGTGGTGATGTTTTTAAACGAAAAGTTTTCAATGGAGATCTTTTCTACACGAAAAGCTCTCTATGGAGATCTTTTCTGTAAGGAATATCTCACTTAACCGATATTTAGTAGAATCGCTCGACTAGCAATTTTATAAAAATGCATTTATAATTTATATTTAGGTTAGGTCACATAAACAAAACATGTTTGCATCAATTCAACTATCAAAAAAACAAAAACCTAATAGATTAATTCTCTTTTGTCAGCAGATGAGCATTCTACACTGGAGACTGCTGTTGATCATTATGATAAACCTACATAACTGTTGTTTGAATGATATGTAGATTTTATTAGCATTTATATGAGAAGAATTCTGACATTCAAAACCTGTTTATTCGTACTCCCAGTACATATTTAACGTGGATACTTTGGTGGAATTGAACAACTCCATGGTGATGGAAAATAGAGTAATGAACAATAAGCTCATTGTTGTTAAGGTTGTGATTTTTTACTGTAAAAAATTAAAGTATATCAATGAAATACTACTATTTACTTAGTTAATAATATAAATTAGAAAACAATATCGATACCTTCATTCCAAAACATGCTAAGTAGATGTTTTCAGTGACATTCCTATTTTTTAAAATAATTCTAAACTATATTCATGAAAAATTTTGTGTTTATCCGTCAACCCCATCAAAAACTATGTACAAAATAATAGAGGTCATTCGAAAAACTACTTGTTTCGACTTAGCATAAATTGGAATTAAGGTATCGATAGACTTAATGCGATGATTGACGATTTTTTGTCCGTTAATAGGAAAGCTGTGTTTACCCGAGTTTCATATCGAAGGCTTATATCCAAAATGTGCTATATTAAAAGTCCAATTTTTCAACAGTGCAAAAAAACTGTTGAATTTTATTATTTCGCGATAAATTAAATATGATATGAATTAAGAATTTGAAGATATATATTATAAACGTTCGTATACATAATTCATATCATATACAAATTATCGCGAAATAATAAAATTCAACATTTGGTTGCTCTCCTGAAAAATTGGGTTTTTTAATATAGCCACTTTTGAATATAAGCCATCGATATGCTTTAAAACTACGATGTTGTGATACGATGGAGTACACTTAATAACGGTTACCCAAAGCTGACATTTTCACAGGTAGAAGTTTCGTAAGTAGTGTAGATCTTTCGTAGAAATAACTTCTTGCATGTAAACCTATTACAGGTAAACATTAGTATGCAGAATTTTCTCAGTTAGACTTATTAACTGGTAATCGTCTTCCCAGGTAGGTATTTTCGCAGACAGACCTCTTAGCATGAACGATATACCTCTTCTAGACATAAATTTCCACAGCTATCCTTTCCCAGTAGAGCTTTCGCTACATTTTAATGTATTTTTTGCTTAATTTTTAGTCATTTTTTATAATTTTATTTTATCAAATTCATGTAGACCTTGTCGCAATTTGAGCTTTACAGTATTGATTACCAAAACTGAGTTTTATTCTGATTTTTTAATTCAGACTTGGTCTATTTTTCCTACTCACCAACTAAATGTCTATGTGCCGATAGGTTATTTTCTTAATTCATACATTTTTTAACGAATGCCAGGTTGTCATATTGGGTTAGGTTCTGTATCACTAATGATGTGTGAATATTTCTTATGGCAGAGTTTATTAAAAATTTAATAAAAAATGGAAATGTGAACGAGGGATGGTCTGTAAGGTTGATGGTAGAAGGTAGAAGCAGATTACGAATGACCAAATAATCAAATTTTGGGTACAATTGTAAAATATTCATGATTTATATAGATTATATCGGGAATTGTGTTGTAATTTACTATTTTTTACTTAACTAAGGGAAATATTTTTATTTTATCGTGGAAGATTATTTCTTTGTGTAATCCATTGTATTCAAATATTCTATTTTGTTAACATTTTAGTTTTATTTTTTTTTTATTTTCAATGTCTGAAAATAATGAAATAGACCTCAAAACCTTATATAATCTCTCATTCCACCCCTAATAAATTCTCTAAAAATCTGTCTTGAAATACTTGTTGATGTTTGGCAGACAACATTTACTTCTAATTATCCACCGTTAGAATAATAATCCAGATTACACTTTCGGTAATTATGTATAACATGTGTATCATTTGATAATTAATGTAAGAGCTATCACTTACAATTGCAAAGGAACTCCAATATAATTAAATGTAAATAAAGTGAATAAAATCAACCCCTGGAAAACACAAAACAACAAGAAATTTGTTCATATTCATACCATCGCCCAGAGTCACGTCCTTGTCCCTTAAGTGGGATTACTCGATGGATGTTTATACAATTGTCTTTCACGACATGGTAGGGGATTCGTATACAAAGTGCGACAGAACATGCTGAAAGAGCATTCCAGAATTTAAACAACTCCCGGGAGTGTTATGTGTGAAATAGCAACTGGTACGGAAAGCATTGTTTTAGATGTTAATGAAAAAGTCAACAAAATGTCGCACGAATAGAAAATATCTCCATAGAGAGCTTTTCGTATTGAACATTTCTCCATAGAGAGCTTTTCGTATAGAAAAGATAAAGAGCTTTTCGTATAGAAAAGTTCTCCAGGGAAGAGCTTTTCTTATAGAATAGTTCTCCAGGGAAGAGCTTTTCTTATAGAAAAGTTCTCCAGTGAGAGCTTTTCGTATAGAAAAGTTCTCCAGTGAGAGCTTTTCGTATAGAAAAGTTCTCCAGTGAGAGCTTTTCGTAGAGAAAAGTTCTCCACACTTAATATTAAGTGTGGAATGTTCTTATTTTAAAGATTATTTGTCATTGGCTCGAAATCATCTTTGCACTGTCTTTTAAGTTAGTAAACATTTTTTTCTGTGTAGATTCCTACAGAAAACTTTTTCAAAAGAGTCTGTGGACTCTTCTGAGTTCCTTACATTTATGTGCTGAATTGTTCTTTGTGAGCCCAGTCCATTCATTAGTGGCTTTGGGTTAAAATGGTCTTATTGAAAGCCTTCTTCAGGTCTTAGTACTGCTCAAGATTCTGTTCGCTATTCGTTAGCCAGTTGTTATCATTGTCTTGCATATGTTGAAGGAAGAATCTTCCTCAAACAGATACATTTTTCACATTTTCACAGAAGGTGTACCAAGAGCGTCTCTGGTCCTTTCCGAGTTCATTCTGCATTATCATTACTAAACTTATTGCAGAGTTTACTTTAGGTATTTCTTAGTTCCTGCGTCATACTCGAATTAATGGACTGTTCGCTATTCGTTGACCAGTTATTATCATTGTCTTGTAGATAACCATCCATAAAAGGTGTTGAGAGAAAGAAGGATCTTTCTCAGTCTTGCCGCGTCAGAAATTTTGTTCACATTTTGATAGAAGTTACACCAGGAGCTTCTCTGAGCACTACCGGCATCCTTCTTGTAGGTTCTGCGTATAATTCACTCTGGTATAATTGACCATATTGAAGAGCTTTCTTCACAGTTTTCCTAGTTCCTATAACATATTAACATATCGATATTTGTTGTACAGTTGTTAGGAGATAATCAGCCGTACAAGATATTAAAAATCATTTTATCACATTTCCACAGTAGGTTTGTGAAGAGCGTCTCTTATCTCTTCCGAGTTGCTTTTTAAATGTTCTGTGTTGATAGTCGGTCATTCTTATTACCTGTAGTTAGGGAGTCCATCAGCTATTGATTAGTTACATTGATAGTCTCTATTATATTAGATTTTCGGATAGAGAATCCTAGGGAATAGAGAATTTGTTTGAAATTCACCTTTCAATCTAAAATAGGACCGATATACTTAGCGCTTACTAAAGATATCAACTCTGTCTGCATAACCGAGAAGTTCAGAGGACCAATTCTCTCTTGTATAGGTTTACTCCACAGCCCCTACTTCTGGCTAATATAGCCCAATTTGTTCATGTTGCCCAAATGAGTTAATCTGTCTGCATAACCGAGTAGTGCAGAGGACCAATTCTCTCTTGTATAGGTTTACTCCACAGCCCCTACTTCTGGCTAATATAACCCAATTTGTTCATTTGTTCCCAATTTGTTGGTTCAAACTGCAGTTTCCTATCTAGAATAAGACCTAAAATTTGTTGCCTTCTGCTGGGATCAACATGGTGCGCTTAACCGAGACGTGTACGGGAACAATTCTCTATTGGCTGAGTTTCCTACCAAGCCGCTACTTCTGCCGCCAATCTGCAGGTAATCCGAGCAAGACAACGTCCGCAGAATTTCAATTAGTGCTTTATTTCATCCGAAATTTTTCTCACATCTCTACAGAGGGTAGACGAAGAGCATCAATGGCCTCCTCGAAGTTCATTCTTGTATATTCTGCATTGTCATTAGTGGCCTTGGTGCAAAGTGGCCTTGGTTAAAGTGCTTTCTGCAAGTCTTCTCTTGCAGGTTTTCTTCAGCATCGTCCGATTGGAGCTAGATTTCATCGGAAACGTTTTTCATATCTCTACAGAAGGTTGCCGCAGAGCGTCTTTGGAACCTTCGGAGTTTCTTCTTGTATGTTCTCTGATACATCTGGTTTTATTGAAAGGCTTTCTGAAGTTATTCCTCAGTAACTGTTCAGTAGAATGCCTAATTATGATAAAACTCTGCCTTGAAGACTTTATCAATTTACGAATCTCGATCCTGTAGTCGTTCCGAGATTAGCGTTTTTGCATCGCCTATTCAGCAGACGCGAAATTTTTCTATTGTTCTCCTTTAGATATACACAGCAAACAATAGTGATTTCCTTATAATCTAAGCAGAATTCGATAGCGTCCATTGCTTCACGCAGAATTGATTCCGTAGATTTTAATTTTTTGTATACCGCTCTGGCTTCTCGGCTGAAGTTTGATTACTATATCTAGAAGTTTTACGAAAGCCTTCAGTAACGGGGACTAATTGACTTCTCGGCCTTGTATTATATGATAATCTCCACGTATTATGTATGTATACAACGTTGGCTTCCTTTCATATGTTGAGGATATATGACAGATTAAGGCGGCCTATATAGAAGATCTTCAACCGGAAATTCCATGTATTGAGACTCTCTGCTTCTTTATTGGCGAAATATCATTCAGGCCATTTACATGGCTCTAAACTATTGAACGCCTTGCTTAGCCTAGATTTCATGACCATTTTATCTGCATCGGGCGTATTCCATGCGCCATCCTCACTTTTTACATCTTACCGCTCTGTAAGTGGACCAATAGCGGTTTTGTGCGCATTTGACTTCTTTGTTATATGTTATCTAAGTTGGGACATATGCTTTTATTGAATTGCTTTTTGCAGGTCTTCCTCAGCAGTTACAGTAAGGAGAATTCGATAGAGTCCGCTAGTTAACGTAGGGCTGATTCGGTAGATTTTCCTTCGATGTATGCTGCTCTGGCTCCTCTGCAGAAGTCTATGATCGAGTTTCTCTCTGATATATAAAAGTTTGTCCAGACCCTTCAGTAACGGAGGCTAATTTGTGCATAATTTCATTTGTTGGGGATATGCGAATATTAGAGCTTCGGGCAGCCAGCATATTGGTCTATTGGTCTTCATGCTTAGCCTGAATTTTATGATCATTTAATTAGCAACAGACGTTTTCCATTCGCTCGCAACCCCAATTTTTCACTTCTTTTTCAGACTGTAGATTGTCCATTCGCTATTTATTCCTTTAGTTGTTTTAGAACTCAGTTTTCACAGTCAACAATAACTGATTTATTACCTATTCATTGATAGGTAATGAATCAGAATAGGTAATAAATCAGATATTGTCGTAAGCGTAAATAAAAATTGATGAATAATCATTTTTAAAGAACTCAACTCTGCGACCAATACCCTTCGTGATCGACGATAAACAAGTTCCTTATCCATTAATTTAGCCATCATCGAGTACGTATCCCAATGTTCAGTGCTTAGCTGACTAATTTCACCTTTATTTGTATGAGCACCGCAGCAATTGTTTAATCTGCCTCAGACAGACCAAAGATCTGCAACATGACAATTATTGTAGCCTCTGATCAGAGAAGAGGCCACCATCATTCGCCATCCTCAGCATCGTCATCTGACTCAAGAATTTTTATGTGAAATCAATTAATGAATTATATCACTTAGTCTACGACAAACACATAAATCAGCTAAAAAAACATAATCATGTAATTTAGACGAGTGCCAAAAAAAGTTTAAAAATACAATTTTTAAATACGATTTTTTTACATTGAATACACATAAATTAGCGCATAAGTGGCACAAGGTAAGGAGAGAGTGCAAAAAAAAGCACAAACCAGACGATAAAATATGAGTACGAATAAAAAGCCCTTGCAATATGCCAAAATATCCATTCAGAAATTTGTTCTGTATTTCAAATCCTCCCCACTGCCTGTCACTCTCTATCCCGCTGTACCTTGTTTGGTTTATATATAATTATTGTATTTATATATAATTATTTCCCTCTATCTCTATATATTATTACAAAATTGTTTATTCAACAGCATAACATTGTTCTTGTGAAAAAAGAATTTGAGATCTTCAAGCATATGTTCAAGTTTCGTTTGCCACATCTGCCTTATGGCAAATTCTTAAAGAAATCTTGCATTTTATTTTCAAAAAGTCGCATAATCATCATCATTATCATATGCTTTGTCCGGCATTAGGTGTCATATATTGACGTCACTTATAATAATTAAAATAATGTACGGACAAACCAACATCAGAGGGATAATTTTAGATTGATTTGAGGTGACAGATGACTAGCACAAATCAAATCATGTGATACGCTAAAAATAAATCATAATTTAAATAATGCAAATTTCGCGTAGTCAAAAGAGTGATGGTTTAACATCATTCAAGTGTGGTAACTCTCCAAATAAATGTGAGCCTAGGGTAGCCTGCCGACTTCTAGAGAGCTTTTGAAAAAGTAATTGCGCAAGACCTTCAATATCTCTGCCTGTCATCCTAAAAGACAGTGTCCTGTCCCGATAACGATAGCTGGGCCTTGATGCTTTTGAAGTTTTGCAGGGCCACATCAGTGTGGAATGTACGCAGTTTCTGATTAGCGACCACTTGTCATTTGCACTATAACTCAAGAAGATATTGCAGGTCTCAAGAGTCATGCCCATATAGTCCAATTTTCCTGGAGCTTGTAAGCTAGTTCTTAGTTCATCTGGAAGTTCAGGCATTGCTGGTGTCTATGTATAGTCCAATTTTCCTGGAGCATGTAAGGTAGTTCTTCGTTCATCTGCATATCCTGGAAGTTCAGACATTGTTGGTGTCTTTGTTGAACGTTGGGTTAGGTTAAAGTGGCAGCCTGTATGTCAAAAGATTTTTCCTAGTCCTCCCCTTGAATCCACCCGATTGGTGAATGCTAAAGTCATCACCGAAGAATTATGAGCCGAGGGTTGCCTACCTCATATATCTCTCTTTGCGGTTTTCAATCCTATCGATGCTTTCTTGAGTCACATGATGATGCAGAGGATGACGAATGATCTCTCTCTGATCAGAAGCTACAAAAATCGCCAGCATGTTGCAGATTTTTGGCTGCTGGTCTGTCTGGCAGATTAAACAGTTGCTGCAGTGCTCATATAAAGGTGAAATTAGTCAGCCAAGCACTGAACATTGGGATACGTACTCGACGACTCAGCGAGACTATTATAATGTTCTCTTTTGGATATTTTAAAGTCGCAATATAATTCAGTAGACTGTTATTTGTTGAATACCTTCCCAGACATACGTGTTTGTAAACAATTTTTAAAATCCTTCAGAAGCATCGAGGACAAGCTAATTGGCTTTCGATCTTGTGTATAATGTTCTCCATGCCTCGGGTATGAAGACAATTTTTGGTGTCTTTCCATCTGTTAGGGATATATGGGAGCTGTAGGCAGCCCGTGCAGAAGGTTTTCATGGCGAAATGTCATCTAGCCATCGTTCTGGATACTCTAGATTTCGAGCTCAATTTATCTGCGACGACTCTCGTAATCCATGAATTCTGTCTGCTCTGGAACGTGGATGTGGAACATCATATCAAGAAGCTGTTTACAATTCGTTGACCTGTTGTTATCATTGCCTTGCATATAACCTAGGGTAACCTGCCGCCTTCTAGAGTGAGCGGGGCACAGACTCAACAGGTGTTCTATTGATTCATTTTCCTCTTCGTCATAGCAGCTCCTGCAAAATTCATTTCTAAAAATTTTAGGTCTCTCTACGTGCCATCCAATTAGACATTGAAATGTCCTGTCACGATAACGACTGTAGGGCCTTGGTGCGTTTGAAGATCAACAGACCACAGTGAACACCTGTCATTTGTCGCCATAGGATCGCAGGACATAGGAGATTCATTAAGATTTTTATTGAAGCTTAGTTGAGGTTAAAGTGGCAGCCTGTATATCTGGCTCATTTAGACTATATAGTTCATTGCGATACCACAGGGCGGAAGAACTATATGAGATGTTCCTTGGTCCTCCTTTTGAACTTACCTAATTTTACCTTAAAAACACCAAAATGTTCGAGGGGGCTAACATCAGCCAATTTTCCTAACTCCCCAAAAAAACGAGAGCCTACAATTGGCTGTCGCCTTATAGATAGAGCGGGGCACAGATACAGGTGTTCTATTGATTCCTCCTCTTCGTTATCGCAGCTTCTGCAAATAATTTCAATAATACAGTGACCCGTCACGACAGAAACGATAAGTGAGACGTCTGGTCTCTATAAAGACAGCAGGACGTTGATGCGTTTAGAGTTTACGTAGGGCCACATCAACTTGAAAATCTACTGTTTGTTGTATTAAGGGCACTATCTGTCTCTCGCAAGAGAAGTTTTCATGTTGATAGGGTTACGTCCACGATATGCGACGGTTGAGGACTTTTCTTGAATTTAGGAAAGCAGAATCCGGGGATTTAACTGCATCCTGGTATCGAAAAATGTATGGTTATTAAAACCTATAACATAGCGTTAAATCTCAACCATTCTGCTACCTCCTAATTGTCAAAATTGTAAACTAGTAAATATTGCAATGATCATAAGTGATGATAATGACAGCAGAGCCTTGGTGCGATTGGAGTTTAGCTGAACCACATTAGTCTAGAATGAATGCATTTCCAGACTAGTGACCGCCATTTGTTCTCATATGTCATTATCTCTTAAGAAGCGCTTACAGGTCTCTAGAGTCATACCCACATATTCCAATTACCTTGGAGCATGTAATATAGTTCTTAATTCATCAGCTTTGCAGTGACCTGGTACATTCCTGTGGTCCTGCATCCAAAGCAGGTTCAGCCATTTCGTTAAGAGATCTGCAACAGTACAGGATCGTTTCTGAATTCAGCAAAACTGTTTCAAAGGACTTAATGGTAGCATGACAACCAGAGAAAATATTGATACCGACTTTAGCCAGAGCATTATTTCTCAGATATTCTGCTAGCTAAGATTTCTGCCTGGTAAACACTACATTTAGAAATTTTGATCTCTGGCACATCACCCATCAAATCCCCATTCAGACAAAGAAATCGCCAGACGACATTACCACAATGGTCATCGATTGGAATGTCATCGATTCTGGAGTGAAATAAGGCGTATGGCAAACGAAAGATACGATTGGAACAATTTTGTTGCGGCCCTTTGTTCATAATAGGAATCACAGGAAACAATATATAAACACTACAACAATCAGGCATTGCAAACGTCCACTTACTCGTATAAAGTGTAATACTTCTTCTCAGGGTTAAGTTGTGATACCACAGGGTCGGAAGGAAAAATATAGGAGATTTTGCCAAGACCCTCCCTCTTGAAACAACCGATTGCATTAAAAGGCCCAAGAGTTGGCGGATGATAGCATCAGCCGAGATTTTGAACTCACCAAAGAATTCCTTGTCCTGTACGTAATCGCAGCTCCTGTAAAAGTAATTTCTCAAGACTTTTGAGTTTCTCTGCGTGCCGTAATATAAGACAGACAGATAATGCGAGACGTCTGGTCTCGATAACGACAGCAGAATGTTGGTGCGTTTAGAGTTTAGACACGACCACATCGGCATGTAATGTACACAGATCCTAACATAATGGCACTGGTATCTCACGACGAGCTTGTATGTAGCTAGAGGCATGCCCACATATTCAATTCTCTTGAAGCATGTAAGGTACTTCCTAGTACAGCTCCCCGGAAAGATTTTAAAATGCTCGTTAAGAGATATATTTAACAACAATAGGGCGTTGGTGAGTTTCGCGTTTAGGCACGGATACATCATCTTGCAATGTATACAAGTCCTGACTAGTGATCATCTGCCGTTTGTTATCATAAGGCCATTCTCTCTCTCCCTCAAGAAGAGCTTGCCGTTCCAGTTCCCCCTGGAACATGTAGGTAGTTCGTAGCCTTGCATGCTCATAAGCACTACAGTTCCCCGAAATGTCCCTGTGACCCGGCATACAAAAGAGGTGGATTTTGAACTCATTAAGAGATCTGCGGCAGTTGAGGGCTGTTTTTGAATTCAGGTATTACGATAGAAATCCATTTGTGCTTTTCGACTTTAGGCATGACCACTTCAGCTTGGAATGTATGCAGGTTATGCCATTTGTTGTTGTTAGAGGCATGTCCACATATTCCAGTTCCTCCGATGCATGTAAGTCAGTTCCTACCCTCGCAAACACATCTGCACTGCTGTTCCCTGGCATGTCTGTCTGATCTAGCAACCATAAAAGGAGGATTTTAAAGTGCTCAGCCATTCGTTAAGAGATCTGAGGCAGTGTAATTCTGTTCTTGAATTGAGGGATACATATCCAGGAATTTAACGGCAGACTGGCTATTGGATAAATATTTGTCGGAGAGATCTGCCGGCAGTTGAGGGCTGTTGAATTCAGGAATGCGGAATCAATGGATCCTGGCCATCGTAAAATCAACATTTCAGTCTAGTGAATACTAGAGTTATCAGGTAACATACGGGTAAGCCCTAATCCCTTCGAGTAGAACCCGAGGCTCCCCAATAGCCAACATTTCGGCCTGGTGAATTCTGCATTAATTAGGCAGCAGGAACAGCTGAGTTACTCAGCCATCACCATAATGGATATCAAAAATTAATTCAACACCGTAGATTGGAGTGAAATACGACAGAACAATACGATATCAAAACATCTCATCAATTTATTTATTGATATCTTAAAGAATATAGCAATAAATATTGGAATATTAAACGGAGTATAGCAATAAATATTGGAATATTAAACGGATCATAGCAATAAATATTGGAATAGTAAACGGATTCGGGATTGAAACGATGTATATAGCAGCAAGTGTTTCCCATAGTTCAATACTTGGTTCATTCTTATGGAACCTAATGTATGATGCAGTGCTTAATTTAAATTTACCAGAGGACGCAGAACTGGTAGGATATGCAGAGGATGTAGCTTTAGTAGACGATCTACCATCTGCCCCTTTACTCGAGATCTTCGAAAATGACTTGTCTGGCAAGGATAAATAGATGATTAAAGTAAAAAAAAAGCTCTGACATTTATAGCGACAAAGATTGAGGCGATTCTAGTGACTGTACTATACTAATCGACAATTTTCTCTCAATCGACTGATGCCCGAGTTATCTTTCTTATTATCCACAAAAATTGGTAGCTAACTGTTGATTTTAAGTTTCGGAAAACAAAACTACTTCTTTAAGGCACTAAATTCAAATTTTCACATTTAAATTACTTAATAAAATGTAAATACCAAAAATGTCGATAGTGATGATGGGTTGAAGCTACGCAGAAAATCTTTTAAATCTGTTTTTAGCAGGTAATAAATTATCATTTTAATATAAGATATACCATTTTTTAAGAAATTTCCTTAATGTGTTTTTATGTCCCATTGGAAAATATTAAAAAAAAAATGTAATACATAATAGGAAAGAAGCATTTCTTTCACAAAATCTCAAAAGAACAATAGCCCTTGCGACCTATGCGCATTTGCAGCGAAAAATAAATACCTTTGTCGAGAGAGAGGGGTTCTGCATTGATGTTTTTAAACAGTATTTGACATCTCCTGGTGTCTTTTTTTCAGTTGTTATCATACCAATCCCTCATATAATTCATTTGCTAAATGGTAGACCTTTTTGCTTCTGTTTTTTATGATTTCAATTTGAAATAAAAAAAAATGAAAAAGGAGTCTTTTATTTAAAGCTTAGGCAGCAGTATTTTTGTTCCTTTTTGTTCTTTTTATTTTCGTTTTTTTCTCTACAATTCCGTAATATTATATTTCACATTCACCAACTGAGCAATGAATGAAGATATTTAGAAAATGAAGACATTTTTTATGAATAGACATAATTATTTGGTAAATTATTCTTACAGTTAAGTGCAACTTAACGCGCCGTATCTAAAAGGTTCAAAATACAATATACAGTGGGGCACAACAATTTACTGACATTAAAAATGTTCGACACAAAGACGTTAAAATCTCTAAAATTAAAGACAATTCATACTTAAAATTATGACAATTTACTTAATATTAAGGACATTTTTCTTAATTTTTAGTATAAAATACCCTTACTTAGAAGACTACAACATCTTTGTAGGCAAACATGCTTCTTAATCTTTAAAATAAGGACAGTTCACTTAATAATTAAAAAACTTGTCTTAATTTTTAGTAAAAAATGTGTATATCTAAACGATTAAAATATCTTTGGGTTAAAAAGACATCACAATCTTTAAAATAAGAACATGTCATAATTAAAAAATAACAAAAGTTTGATTAATATTAAGGAAATGTTCTTAATGTTTAGTATAAATGTTCCCATTTTAAAGATTTGAACGTCTGTAGGTACAAAAGACGTCTTTAACATTAAAATAATGATATTTCATACTTATATTGACCTATTATTAAGGAAATTGGAATTTAATATAAAATGTCATAATTTTAAACATTAGATCGTCTTTGGGGCAAACAAATAAAAATAATAAAATATCTTTATATTAAAAAAATATTTCGTACTTAAAATGACAATTTAATAAATATTAAAGAAATTGTCTTCATATTTCGTATGGTTAATAAAGACATCGCGTACTCTTTAAGTTATTAAGAAGACATCAGAGATCGATTTTAGCATAGGAACGGACCTCATACTCGTAGGTTGACTCTAGTATGGAGGAAGACATCAGAGGTCGACTCTAGTACAGAGGAAGACCTCAGAGGTCGACTCCAGTATAGAGGAAGACCTCAGAGGTCGACTCTAGTATAGAGGAAGACCTCAGAGGTCGACTCTAGTATAGAGGAAGACCTCAGAGGTCGACTCTAGTATAGAGGAAGACCTCAGAGGTCGACTCTAGTTTAGGGGAAGACCTCAGAGGTCGACTTTAGTATAGAGGAAGATCTCAGAGGTCGACTCTAGTTTAGAGGAAGACCTCAGAGGTCGACTCTAGTATAGAGGAAGACCTCAGAGATCGACTCTAGTATAGATGAAGACCTCAGAGATCGACTCTAGTATAGATGAAGACCTCAGAGGTCGACTCTAGTATAGAGGAAGACCTCTGAGGTCGGCTCTGGTATAGAGGAAAACCTCAGAGGTCGACTCTAGTATAGAGGAAGACCTCACTAGAGTCAGAGGTCGACTTTGGTATAGAGGAAAACCTCAGAGGTCGACTCTAGTATAAAGGAAGATCTCAGAGGTCGACTCTAGTATAGAGGAAGATCTCAGAGGTCGACTCTAGTATAGAGAAAGAACTCAGAGGTCGACTCTAGTATAGAGGAAGACCTCAGATGTCGACTCTAGTATAGAGGAAGACCTCAGAGGTCGACTCTAGTATAGAGGAAGACTTCAGAGGTCGACTCTAGTTTAGAGGAAGACCTCAGAGGTCGACTCTAGTATAGAGGAAGACCTCAGAGGTCGACTCTAGTAGAGGAAGACCTCAGAGGTCGACTCTAGTAGAGGAAGACCTCAGAGGTCGACTCTAGTATAGAGGAAGACCTCAGAGGTCGACTCTAGTATAGAGGAAGACCTCAGAGGTCGACTCTAGTATAGATGAAGACCTCAGAGGTCAACTCTTGTATTTAGGACTTTGAAGATTCCAAAAGAGCACCAACAAATTTTATGGTGAGCTTTTAGTAAGTCTGGAATTTTTTTATATTTAGCTTTTAAATTTGGATTAATATTCCTGCTGAATGTTGAGACTACTTTTGCTCCTTCCACATTCTTTTCGACGGAAGCTTAACAAATTGCTATAAATGAAGCACACTCTTTGGACTTCCTTAAAAAACTTACTATGATTTATTGGTGTTCAAAGGAAGTCCTTGTACAAATTCAACATTTTTTTGTATGAATTACCAGAAATCCTGACACTTTGCCACATCCACCAAGACAGTGACGATAAATTACAAACACCGGAATAGTGAAATTCAACCATAAAGCTTTTATAAAAGCTGACAAAAGTGTCCATCCGGCACTCGATTGAGGAGAAGCTAACCATCTCTTAAAAATAATAAAATATATGTATATATGCGACACGTGACGCCGAGAATTGCTTAAAGGACAAAAATATACAATTTAAAAAATGATGAAAAGAATGACATTGGCTAAAGTTCAAATCCATTCACGGAGCTTCCCTTGACACTTCAACAGTTTAGTATCTTAACGCTGAAGCATTAAAGTAATAACATTGCGCAATTTTTTATTCTCATCCAAATGCACCCTTATGGGAAGCTATCATCATAGGCTATGAGGGTTTAGCGAAAAAATATGCATTCAGAATATTATGAATATTAACTGAGGAGTAGGGGAAAGGTTTTCTCATTTCATGTAAGCGGTAACATAAACCAGACACCCAGAGAATTTATTGCCCCCTTTCACAACTCAAGTAAGCCTATATGGAATGTGATGTTGCATTTTGTTCATCTTCATTCATTTTTGTTTTTATCACATCAAAGCGCTTCTTTCCAACGGAGAGATGCAACTATTTACTTAACTCCCAACTTTCGCTCATTTTTCGAAATTTCATAATGCCAGGTGAAGTCTTAATTTCGAAATTTTTGCATTAATCTTGATGAGGAAATAAATTATGTATGTATTCGAAATAAATGTTGTTGTTTTTAATCTAAATCGTTAATCTTTATTTAGGGATCAAATAAATATGTATTCGAAATAACTGTTGCGGCTTTTGACCCTTTACGTCCTTTAACATAACTGTATAAAAGAACATTTATTTGAATAAACCACACACATACGAGTATGTATTTATGAGAGGGCAAAAATAAGTTCTTTGCTCTTTATATTGCTGCTGTCAGCAATTTTTGACAGTTTGTTTGTTTCCTCCGAAAGGAACAGATGTCAAGTTTTTATGACAGCTCGCTCTCTCTCCATTGTGGCTTCGCTGTTGTGTTATGGTGTAGGTTAGAAATTTGAGATCAGCATCTGTCAAGAGTTATTATGTTATCGAATGAGTAGTGGCAACTTATTGCACGTTATACGAGGGTCATATGGCAAATTAAGAATTGTTGGCCAAAGCATAGAATTTCCTTAGCAAAACTTAAAACGGTAATATCTCCTTAAATAAAAGTTTTCTCAAATAAGAGTTCAGAAGTTTCTTACAAAATTTTAAAATGTCAATATCTCTTTTAACATGCGCCGTAGAGCGGAAAGGACAAAATTCGGCTATCACTTATATTTTGGATAGCATATCCTTAAATAGTCGTCAAAGCACAAAAATTACGAAATTTATTTATCACTTATTATTTATTTGAATTCCCATACAAAGTAAATCTATATTCTTATTTTACAGTCCAGGGAAAAGCCGGTACACAGAGTCCCTTTGACTACATATTTTTTTGCAGCGACAGACCTGAGCCTCTGATGGGATTCGAACCCACATCTATCAACTCATAGGGGAGCACGCTATCTATTCATCGACTGTGGCGCTCAATTTATCACTTACGAGTATATTGTTAGCCAACATTTTGAATTTCCTTAGCAAAATTTGCTATGGGAATATCTCGTTAAATAATCTTCACAGAGCGACAAGATCGATATTTTCTTATCACTTACATATGTCTTGGCCAACATTTTGAATATCGTTTGCAAACTTAAAATGGCAATATATCCTTAAATAAGAGTTGAGTAGCTACAAGGACACAATTTAGTTATCACTGATTTTTTTTGGTCTAAAGCTTTTTTTTAATATTTCCTTAATAAGCTACGCACAGTGGAAGGAATTAAAAAATGGAAACTATTTCGCCTTTTCTTAGCCATATAACCGAATGCTACAAAACTTGACGCGCTTATTATAAGAGTTAAGAGGTGAAGCTACAGGGCCGCTAATTTGGCCAACTCGAGAGAACAAACTGTATAAACGTGAGTAACTCCAGATCTATAAGAAGGAGCTTAGAAAGGCGCAAAGACGCTCTTGGTATACCTTCTGTGGCGAAGTGGAAAAGGTCTCCGATGCCGCAAGGCTGAGGAAAATACTATCAGCGTCACCCTGTACAGTGGGTTACTTGCAGGATGAGGCAAATAATTGGACCAAAAACAGCGAGCAGTCGCTCAATGTACTGCTCGACACACATTTCCCGGGGAACTCTCTAACAGATCCAGAGGATCAGCAGGACCAACAAGAGTGTAAGTGGACTGCGAGCGTCGCTGGCTTGTTGACTGAGAGATCCAGAATAAGCTGAGCTATTAATAGCTTTGCGCCCTTCAAGTCGCCTGGATCAGACGGCATCACTCCAGCAGAAATGCAGAAAATGTTAAAGTACGTTATCCCCCGGCTGGAGAAAATTTATGTACGCTGTATCAGGCTTTCATACATCCCGAATCGATGGAGGAATACCAAAGTGGTATTCATACCTAAAGCGTGGAAGATATCACACACCAGGCAAAAAGACTCCAGACCAATTAGCCTATCCTCCTTCCTATAGAAAGGTTTGGAATGACTTTTAGATTATTTCATTAGGGAAAACCTGGATACAAAACTCCTGTCAGTGAACCAACATGCTTACAATAAGGGGAAGTCTACAGAATCAGCCCTGCACGAACTCGAATCGTCCCTGCATTTCAAGTAATTCACCATGGTGGTATTTCCTGACATAGAAGGGGCTTTTAACAACATTCACTCAGATGCAGTAATTGCGACACTGTCACATCTAAAAGTTAACTCTAGTTTGTTTAGACTAATTCAAAGTCTGCTCAACAGAAGACGCATAACAGCATGTCTTGGGTCCACAAATCTAACAAGGTTTGTAAACAGAGGGACCACACAAGGAGGAGTACTGCCTCCACTAATTTGGAACCTAGTGGTAAATTAAATCCTGCTAGATCTAGAACGTTGTGGCTGCAAGGTCATGGCATATGCGGACGACGTTGCAATCGCAGTGAGTGGCAAATTTGAAAACGTCCTCCGAGACATTCTACAGGTGCCTCTGAACAAATTGGCTAGATGGGCCAGAAGCAGCGGTTTGGGCGTAAACCCAAACAAGTCAGACTTGGTTCTCTTTACTAGGATGAATAATGTCCCACATGTCGACCCTCCACCTCGGATAAATGGAACAGATCTAGTCTTTTCTGAAAGTGCAAAATTTTTAGGAATAATTCTAGATAGAAAACTGGTATTTACACTTAACGTATTGGAACGTGTAAGGAAGGCCAACGTCACCTTATATTCCTTCAAAAAGGCTGTAGGGTCGCGGTGGGGCCTCTCTCCTAAAATCGTCCACTGGATATATATAGCAGTAGTTCGTCCAATACTGTTATACGGCATTGTGGTATGGTGGACTGTAACTGACAAACTAACCATCACCAACCTACTAACAAAGGTTCAGAGAACAGCCTACCTGAACATAAGCGGAGCCTTAAGGACTACAGCGACCGAGTCTCTACAAGCCCTACTACCATTTACTGCCGATTAATATTGTGGCGAGAGAAATTGCAACCAAAGCGGCAATAAGATTAAACTGCCTAACAATGTGGATGTAGAAGAACTACGGTCACATGAGGATATCAAAGTGTAGTGCTATGGTAACCGACCGAGTGGACTATATACCAACTGTGTACACCTTCGAGAGAAATTACATCACTATGATTCCCGCCAGAGATGAATGGGTTGGAAGAATACCAGGTAATAGAAACCATCTCCACTTTTACACAGATGGTTCGAAGCTTGATGAAAATGTTGGCTTCGGAGTACACTGTGAAGAACTTGGTTTGGATATAGCTCACAGACTACCAGATACCTGCAGTGCCTATCAAGCCGAAATAATGGCAATATGGGAAGTCGCCAAGTGGCTGACTCGCAACGAAGTAACCCACACTGGCGTTGTCATTTACTGGGACAGCCAGGCTGTCATCAATTCTCTGGAGGCAACGTCCCAAACAGCCCTCGACTGCCGCAGATCTCTTAACGAGATGGCTGAGCAGTTTAATATACACCTCATATGGGTGCCTGGGCATAGGGATATCCCGGGGAACTGCAAAGCCGATGAACTTGCTAGGAAAGGGACGACATTACAAATTCTCGAAGAATTTGCATATATTGGTGCGCCACTATCCACGTACAAGCTTTGCCTTAGGCAAGAGGCAATCAGGCAGTCCAACGAAAGATGGATCGGCACCTGCAGGGTAGCTAGATCGGCACCTGCAGGGTAGCTAGACAAATCTGACCAAGGTATGACCTGAGAAGATCAAAATATCTCCTCGCGCTAGAGAGGAAAAGATTGTCTACGTTAGTATCAGTTCTGACGGGACACTGCTTGAGCGGCGAACACGCCAAAAGATTGGGTATTGACTCTAATGACTTCGGCAGAAGCTGTGGAGATGAGGAAGAAGTGGAGAGCATTGAGCACTTTCTATGCGACTGCCCCGCTCTGAGTAAACGACGACTGGACATACTGGGGTCGGCCTTTCTAGGCAGCCTAACAGATCTTTCCAGTATATCAAACAGGTTGGTTTCGATGAGGGGCATTTCAGCCCGTGGTAACACTAGGGACATAAACTGGTCTATGTGAGCTTGTAAAAAAAATACGGCTGCCATCCTAACCTAAACCTAAACCTAAGAGGTGGAGCTACAGGGCCGCAAAAAAATGTATAAACGTGAGTAACTTCTGCCTTTGGCCCAAATTCAGAACTTAAATTCTCGAATGCCTCTTCGACAAGCCTTTTTTGTCACAATCGTTTGTCTGGTCCTGCCACTGTGCGACATTACAATTTCTTGCAGAATTTGCATATGACACTATCAACATTCAAGCTTTAGGTAAAAAGCAGTCAGGACGTGTAATGAGAGATGGATATAAATGCAGAACTGTAGGATAGCTAGACTAATCTGGCCACGATACGACCTGAGAAGTTTTAAATACCTACTCGCACTGTAGTAGAGGAAAAACTGTCTACATACATTAGTTGCAGATCAGGCGAGACACTTCGAAGATGCCACGAGGTTGGGAATTGAGGCCAATGACCTATGGATATGAGGAGGAAGCACAGATCATTGAACGCTAGTTTTGATCCTGTCGCGAATTGAGTAAAATACGTGTGGATATACTGGGGTCGGCATTTCTAGGCTGTCTGGCAGATCTGGCTGGATAACTTTGTGTATCAAACAGGTTAGTTGCAATGAGGGGCAACTGGACTCTTGGTAGCACTAGGTATCTTAATTGGTCTATTTTTTTTTGGCAAATTTCGGTTAAATATTAATTGATTGAATTAATTTGGATCCACATTGGGTCAAATTTAGAGACATCTTTAACAGACCTTTTCTTAAAAGACAAACTGTAGCTACCAATTGTTGCTGATATAGAAGTCAAAGTGGAACGATTCACAGCAACCATACACTGCTTAGGTCAAACAACGAATGCTACTTATTATTTTATAGGAAATGCTCCAGGAAGCTCTTTATAAAATGGTAAATGATGAACTCTAACTGTACAAAAGAAAATTGAAAAATGCTCAAAAATATATCCAAATATAGAATTATTTGGGCTACAAAAAGCTTTAAACATTTTAAGTCACCACGACTAAGTGAGAATACCCTTACATACTGGACCTAATGACTTCCGGACGATTATTCTATCCTCATTTATCTTAAAACCTTGAAGAGGTTACTCAATATTCCAGAGTTGACGATATTAACATCAGCCAAGTTTGCTTATCCTGGAGGATAATGAAAGCCTAGGGTTGTCTGCCGCCTTCATGATCGAGCGACGCTCAGATGTTATAGTCATTCCTCTTCCTCTTCGTTACTGCACTTTCTGCAAAAGTCATTTCGCAAGACCTTCAGATTCTCTGCTTGTCCTTCAATGAGACAGTGACCCTTCATGACATCAAGAAAAGTGAGATGGCCGGTTTCGATAACGACAACAGAGCCTTGTTTTATTTCGAGTTTTGGCAGGGCCACATCAGCTAGACTGCAATGTCGCATAGAATTAATAAATTATACGCTGGTTCAGAACCAAGAGTTTTCCTATTCCCCTTTTAAATGCGTTTTTTGTCCTTTACAGAATGTTGAGGTTTACTCCCTGTCTATTAAAGTATTTTGCGCTTTCAGAGAAGGTAATTTCAATATTTCTGAAGGAGGCATATACAACAGGTGGTACCCTCTGCCATCTGCTGAAAAGAACTAGTACTTCCTTGGTCGGGTTCACATTATCGGAAGCCTATCTTGCGGTGGTATGCGGTGGCTTTCTATTGGATGTCTCTAATGGCGATTTTGTTTCTGGAAAAACTGCAGCATTTTCATTGCCCTTGTCTCGAAAACACTATGCACTATTCTATTACATTTTGGAAATTTTAAAATTAGAGTTATGTTAAATTTGTTAAATACATCTTGTGGACCTAAAAGGGGGAAATATTTTCTCATACGAGGGCGGGCCAAAAATTAGCCGAGCTGTCATATAGATGGCGGCATTAGTTTGAAAGAAATTACGTTCATAACTTATGTTTTAAGTTGTTCAGTTTTTTTGAGCACTCACAGTAAACGATCTCAGAGAATTTTTAAACCTGGAAAAATCGGTTCACACATTCACTATCCAAAATCAATTAATTAAAGTTCGAATTGCTTCACTACGCACCATTTTTTCCAAAAACGAAATCGCCATAAGAGTACTCGGAAAGTACCCTCTCACCGATATTGCCACGTCAGCCGCATAGACAATAACCTTAACACCCAACTTCTCCAGAGAAAGCAGGGGACTGTTCATGGAGAAATTCCATAGCAGAGGAGACAGAACGCCCCCTTGGAGAGTTCCTCTGCATACAAACTTATGTTGGTCAGTTTATTCTAAGCTGCATGAAATGTGTCTCTTAATCAAAGGGTTCTGAATGTCATCTTCGTGAAAAATTAATTTTAAAAAATAATGTTTTCTTCTTAGGCTAGAGCGAAGGTCCATTATTTAACAGAATTATCATTTAAACCTCGCAATAACCTGTTAGCTAGCTCTCTGCTAGGCAATGTTGTTATCTATGAATTGGTTGTTGTGAAAATGTTAATATGCGACAGTTACCATCACTTTTAACATTTAGTGACGGCACAAAATGACAGATTGTTAATAATTTTCCACTGAATGAAATAGGAAGACATGGAATTTGAGGAATGAGAGCCATGTCTCCCTGCTAAATTTTTCAAATCATGGTTAGCAACAATGAAAGTACAATGTATTGTATAGATCTAAAAATAAATTTACCATTATTATTTGAGAGAAACTGAATTCATATTTGCGCAAAAAGCTTCCCAGGAACATTTACCTTTTGACTTCCTTTGTCCTCATTAATACTTCCAAATCTAAAAAGCCGGAAGTCTTGAACAAAATTGCTCACTGCTAAAAAATACCTACTGCCAAAAAGGTTTTCCATTTTTTAAAGATAATTTTGGAGATAACATTTCGCCAAAATCTTTTCAATAATTGTACTCAAACAAAAGGCTTTTATTGATTCTTTCTTTCTTTTGTACCAATAAATTGTTGTTCCGCATGAGTGGTATTGTATTTTTGGCTCCTTAATCATTTTCCCTGTTGTTGCTAGAGAAAAAAAATGGAGGTTTCTTATAAGAAATTGTGGTGATACCACATTTTTTCTATAGAAGGACTAAAAATAAGCTGACGTCACACTTGAGTAAACCTAAAGTATGTGTTAAACGAGAGTCGTGCAATAAGTCGGTTTAAAGAATCTAAATAGTGAGCAGAACTGGAAATATGTACGAGGGCGGTGCCAAAATTAGCCGACCTAAGAAAGAAAACACAACAAATTTGGGAAAGTGTTTCTTTATTTCTCAACATAAACTTTAATTTTTAACCTCGATACACTTTTCCGGGGATTTTCAATAGCTTTGATACCCTGTTTATGGTAAGAACTGTCTAGCTCCTGAAAATAGTCATCAACCGTAACCACCACCTCTTCATTGCTGGCAAATGTTTTTCCGCCGAGGCATTTTTTCATGTTTGGAAGCAACAAATAATCCGAGTGAGCTAATTCTGGCGAACAAGGTGCGTGCTGAAGCAATTCGAACTTTAATTCATTGATTTTGGCCATCGCAAAAGTGGAAGTGTGAACTGGTGCATTGTTTTGATTGTGAGCAAACGCGGCACCCATCTTGCGCACAGCTTTCTCGTCATCAAATTTTCCGTCAATATGCTATGTATATGACTTTTTGAAATGTTTACAAATTCACTGAGATCATTTATTTTTGAGTGCTCAAAAAAGAAAAACTAAACAACGTGGCTTTGGAAAAAGTATGTTTTAGAAGGTTGCCACTTTTCACAAAAGTATTTTTTTCAACCTGCTCAGCTAATATTGGCACCGCCCTCGTACATTGCAGATGAGCTTACAAGGCTAGTAACGATCTTACATGTTCAGGGAGATATATATTTTTTAGAGAGTGCGGAACTGTTTACATATTAAGATATGTAGCCCTGCCTAAACTTGAAACGTACCAACAACCTGCTATCTCTATCGAGACTGTCTTAGTTGACAGCATCCAGAGAGACCGAAAATCTTGAGAAATTTACTTTTGCTGAAGCTACGATGACGAAGATGAGGAGGAATCTATAGAACAACTTCTGTTTCTATATCCCGCTCTCTTTATAAAGTGGCAGGCTAAACCAGGTTCACTCAAGGGCATTCCAGGAAACTGTATTATAGCCCTTTCCGACCGTGTACGCACAATTGTGCGGGTAAGTTTAAGTCTCTATAATTTCTTTAATATATGACGCTATACGATAAGACCGACAAAACATAATTGTGTATGATCTGTCTTTGTTGACCATTGCGAAGTTTTTTCATGTGTTTTTGTTATTTTATATTAATTTTGTAGTTTCAGTTGTGTACTTTGCGCTGTTGTCAAAATGAGTCTAAACGGTAAGTTTTCATATAATTTAAAATTGTTTAAATTGTGGAATTATTTATGAAAAAGTGTTTTCAATAAGAAAAAATATTAAATATTGTATGTAAATTGTAACTTCGTGATTATTTTGTGATTTTTGATATTTTTACATCAAATTTGTTTGAAGTGCTACAATTGTGCGTGTTAGGACTATATTATAAAAATATGTTAACTTTTTTTTGTTCTTCTTCTCTGGTGGACTAACTGACGACGATAACTTCGCTGAACTTTAAATTCGGAGTTGGATGATTTTAGTAGTGATGATGTGGATGTGTGATGTGATGTGTGTGGAGGCAACTTAGAAATTACCCTTTGTAGGCGTTGATTTGCTTGCAGAAATATTCCAAGAAAATGCAAAGCTAATTACACAATAGACGAACAAATGATACTGGTCGGTGCCCTGTTAGACAAAGCCTCCAAAATTAACCTAGAGGAGTGGTATTGAAAAATGAAGTTTTAACAGTCTCTGAGGGGCTGGTCCTTGATTTTGAGATTTATCAAAGCAATGCTACACCACTTCCATGCTCGAATTTAGGCTTAGGACCAGGTTTTTTTTGCGTTTGGCTGAAACACTTCCTGAAGGTTCCAAACTGTTTTTGGCCGTTATTTGACAAAAACACCACTACTACAAGCTCTGTTGAATCTATACTAATGGAACAATAATGAGGAATAGAATACAAAACTTGCATTGCACGAATGAGAAACACTTGAGAATCGGTGATATGGAGGAATTTTGTCATAGTAAAGACAACATTGTCTTGGTGCAGTGGAAGGATTCAAAGTCGGTAGTTCTTGCATCTTTAGCTTGTGGGTGTGGCAGAGTTGAACACGTGAAACCCTGGAAAAAAAGAGAAAACTAATGTGGAATTCAAAACTTCAGAAAAATATTCATGACTTGTTAAGTTTTAAAATAGCATTAGCTAAACAACTAGTAGCTATAGATAAAAAGAAAAATATTGAATATGAATCTGAAGATTAAGATGAAGAACCCCAGTATGTTGCCAAAATATTTCGTCCACCCCAACCATGCCAAGACAAAAGATACAAACAATGACCTATTGAGCATGATTTGTCATCAGCCAGATGCTGCCGACGTGTCGGATGTAAATCAAGAACGCGTACATATTGTATTGCAAAATGTCAAGTATATTTATGTCTTAGTAAAAAACAAAATCGTTTCGTAAAATACAACACTGAAAAATAAAAAAAATAATAAATTTTTTTCAAACAGATCGATTTATTATTTGAAAATTAAACCGGACTGCAACAATTGTGCGTATCCTGAAAAATAAGGATAAAGGGTCTTACTGACAAAACTTAAAATCATGAAATGTACACAGAAATAACAGAATTCAAAAATTCAGATAAATCTACCACTTGGATCGGCTATAGGTCGGAAAGGGATAGATGAGCTTTCAAGGCCTTACATTTTCTAAAGGAACTGGAATATTTTTTTGAAAAAAATTGCCCAAAGGACAGGTATACATTGTAAGCAGGGCCACCCTGCCGGAACTCAAAACCTACCAACGCCCTGCTGTCGTTATCGAGACCGGACGTCTCACTTATCGTGTCTGGCATGACGGGTCACAGCCTTATTGCATTGTAGGCAGAGAAATTGAAGGTCTTACGAAAAAACTTTTGCAGAATCTGCGAGACGAAGAGGAATCAATACAAAAACTCCTGTGTATGTGCTCGCTCTCGCGGTAGGTTATCCTAGGTTCTCTTTTCTTTGAGGAGTTAGCAGACTTGATTCATATCCGCCAAATTTTGAACATTCTAAAGCCTAACCTATGATTTTCCTTACGTCCCTGTGGTAGCACAATACACTAAATAGTCTGCCACTGCCACTCTTAACTTAGCATAACCTAAGCTGCCACAAAGTCTCATATCGCAGATCTCTTACCGAGATTTTCTGAACAGTTCGATATTCTCCTGATTTGTGTGCCGGGCCACAGGGAACTGCAAAGCAGATGAACTTGCAAGACTAGGAACTACCTTACAGCATCCATAGAAACTGGAATACGTGTATGTATAAAAAATCACAGGTGGTCACTAAGCCGGACTCTAAACATCCCAAACTGATGTGGCCCTGGCTAAACTCGGAACGCAACAAATCCCTTTTGTCGCACCCGAAGAGACAGAAAGCCTTGAGAAATGACTTTCAGAAGCTGTGGTAACGCAGACCCGCTCTATCTGAAAGATGACAGGCTTTCACGGCTGAGGACTACCTTAACTGTTCTAGGGGATAACAAATGAAAAGTGGTCATGGGTCAAGAAGTGTATATATTTTAAGCTGATGTGGCCTAGAAAATTGTGGGCTACACTAGGTGAGTTAGCAATCATAACTGAGAGTCTGACGCCATGAGAAATGACTTTTGCTGTACCTGCAGTGATGAGAAGGAGGATGAATGTGTATGTACTCGTATGTGCCTGTTCTCTTTACAAGGTGACATGCTATTTTTTGTGATGTTATGCAATCGGATTGCTTTAATCGAGAGGGACTAGGGAAATCTCAAATTTGTCCTTCCTTCCCTATGGTATCACAGGGGACAACAAAGTCTAAGTGAGCCTGAAATCCAGGGTGCCTTATTAATGCAACCTAACCCAACATAACTTATTTTGTATCTGCGACATTGCTGCAACTATTGTTTAAGTCCACGCCAGACTGGCAATTTTTATTTGTATTATTTAAGGATTTATTTGGCTTGGCAGTATGCCATATACGGGTGAGTTGACAACTAAAAAGAATGAACCAAAAAAACAAAAACATCGATGACAACTAATAACTGCCATTCACAATAGGGTTTAAGCCAGAGTTGCTCAGCTGAGCTGCACAGTGTGACACATGTAGCGGATAAAAACGCTTTTTTCGGTTTAAGCAAAAGTCGCTTAAACAATTATAATGACTTATTTTTGACACCCCCCAAAAGCTTCTCCGGTAACACTCGTTGCATAGTATGAACTATATGACCAAACAATTATGTCGACAAATAAAGCACAGAGGAGTTACAATTTCGATTAAGGGTTGTATTCCCTTATTGTTCCCTTTTCATATCTAGGACTTGTCCACAATGAGACAGACATGTCTCACACTTTTGTTTAAGGCACTTCTGCATATGAGCAGTGTTATCACTCTTGAAATATAAGCCGCGAGGAGGGGGACACTTAGTTTTGTGTTGAACACTTTTAAATGAGCATTTAAAAGTTCTTCTCAATAAATCTCTCATCATTTGATTTTTATATGAGAAGTTATGTGTTATTTATGATGATGACATTTTATATTTTTGCGATATGACAGGAATACGTTGTTTTATGTTCTCATGATTTATGTTCCTTTGACGTACACTCACGCTCTAAAATGTTTTCAAACTTCACACAGTGAGCATCAAAAGTGTGTAAAAACAACCAGTTTCTTCCCTTTCTAAAGCTAAGTATACACGATTGCCAGATCGGACAACGTTATCAATCCTGTTAAAGTGTTGCAAATGCACGGACAATGACAAATTTTTAGGCAAAGATGAATTGACAGTTCAGACGATTGTGTCCTGTATGGAATATCTCCTATGACTCTGAAGCAAAGATATTGAAGATATTGAGTAGGAGAAAAAAATGCGGAACAAACCTAACCGAAAAAAGTGCAGCCAGTGCCTTAAAAATCGCAAAAGACTTCTAAATTCTCCAGGACAAAGCTAGTTAACTCTTTGGCTTCATTGAAGCGTAGTCAAGTGGTTACGAACTACCGCCTGCAACAAATGAAATTTAAACATCTAAATATAGTGTCTGGATAAATACGTTACCACCAACAAATCCAAACGGATAGTGGTAGAATCGTGAGGCTTGCACTTGAGGGACTCACACTGAGTAGGTAATATGACTAAAAAGGGAGAACAATTGTACCACTGCCTATACCAGCGCTTCTCACCCAGCTCTGCATCACGGCCCACTTCCAAGGTCTTGAAGGATCCGTGTCCCAGATAACTAAAAACTTTGAGAATATTATATATATTAGACATTATTACACAAAAAACAAGTAAGAAAGTTCAGTCGGGTAAACCGACTTATGAATCCCCTCACCTTGTGTCTCAAAAAAATGTCCGTCAATTTATTTATTTTTTGTTTTTATATTGCATTTAATAACTTTAATGTACTGGTATTGAAGTTATAAGCTGTTAACTTTTTGTACAGAATGGTTCATTTGTGTGGGAGGTACCAAAAGGGGCGGCCCAATAACTGTAGACAATATGAAAGAATTACACTGTACAAAATTTCACGTATTTGTATGCATAGGTATTAACGTTATAAGCACTTAATTTTTGGTGCAAAACAGTCCATTTGTGTGGGGAGTACCAAAAGGGGCCGTACAATAATGTCAATTTTTTACCGGAATGTAGACACTGTAAAAACAACCCGTACAAAATATCAAGTATTTTTATGTACAGGTATTAAAGTTATAAGCTGTTTACTTTTGGTGCAAAAAGGTCTTTTTGTGTGGGAGGTACCAAAAGGGGCGGGACAACTTCACCCATTTTTCTTGAGGTGTAAGCGACTAATAAACTATTACTATGTGTGGAATTTCAAAAGATTCGAGTAAGTAGTATAGAAGTTATTGAGGAATCAATATTTCACTAAATTTTAACCCTTTGTGGGGGAGGTACTGGATGGAGTGGACCAATATGGCCCATCTTCGAACTTAGCCGGAGATAGAGCAAAATATTACCGCATACCAAATTTGAAGTCAATCGGGAAATCCTTTCGAGAGTTATCGTGCGCACCAGCCAGCAGACAGACACACAGACAGACAGGCGGACGGACGAACATTGCTCAGATGACTTAAAATTACCCGAAACGGATATCCGCAGAACATACTTGGGGTCTTAGGTCACTCCTTCGATGTGTTACACTTTTGGCTCGTAGCAAATGATATATATCCTCCTCTCTTAAGGTGAGGGGATAATTATTAGCAATCTACGAAATGTGAAGATAACGAGAATTGAAAAAAAAAAATTAATTTAAAATTTCGCTTTTCCATTTATTTGTTATTTTGGCGCAAATTTCCCCATAATATGTTGGCATTGTGTCTCTTTGCAGTTTTTTTTTTTGATAAATACAGATACATAAATGCTAGACGTCTTTTGGTGTGCTTGTCGACTTTTAGCTATCGGAAAATGGATCAATGAAGTTGTAATAAATTGTAAGTGATAATTAAATTAACATACTTAATTATGACTGTGAGCCTAGACGGCTCTGAACATCAGTAACCTATTTTTCAAAAGTTCTGTATTTGACTAAATTTGTTTAGAAATATTAAATTTTGATCAAAAAGAACTTTTGTATAAGTTTGATGGGTTCATAACTACCTCATTCGACATTTTTCTGTTCCAAAAACTGAAAATGCAAATGAAACGAAGGAGTTATACCAAGATTGAGGATATAAAGATAGCATTGCTAGAATACCTCAAGGCCATACCAAAAATCGCATACCAGAAGTGTTTCCAGGATTAGAAAAGCGTCGGTGGGAGAGTTTTACACAGGGTTTTCCAATAAGAGCGATATTCTTTGAAAAAATACACTTATTGTTAAGGAAATTAAAAAGTTTTTTTTATTTAATGTGAAGTACAATTAATTTCGAAATAAAACGTCATTCAAATGGCCTCCACGACTTCTTTTGCAGGAACGAATTCGATGAACCCAATTTTCGAGCACTTTTTCTACTAAATGAAGTCTTATGTCATGAATAAAGCTTGAAGACAGTCTGATGTATTTCGAAAGAACAATGGCTTCAAATTACCCCACAAGAAATAGTCTAATGGTGTTAAATGAGGCCATTAGGTTAAGGATAGGGTGGCAGCCGTATTTTTTTATACAAGCTCACATAGTCCTGTTTAGGTCCCTAGTGTTACCACGGGCTGAAATGCCCCTCAGCGAAACCAACCTGTTTGATATACAAATTTATCGATAGTACGAATATCGGTACTGGAAAGATCTGTTAGGCTGACTAGAAAAGCCGACCCCAGTATGTCCAGTCGTCGTTTACTCAGAGCGTGGCTGTCGCATAGCAAGTGCTAAATGCTCTCCACTTCTTCCTCATCTACACAGCTTCTGCAGAAGTCATTAGAGTCAATACCCAATCTTTTGGCGTGTTCGCCGATCAAGCAGTGTCCCGTCAGAACTGATACTAACGTAGACAATCTTTTCCTCTCTAGTGCGAGGAGATATTTTGACCTTCTCAGGTCATACCTTGGCCAGATTTGTCTAGCCACCCTGCAGGTGCCGATTTCTGTCCATCTTTCGTTGGACTGCCTGATTGCCTCTTGCCTAAGCCAAAGATTGCACGTGGATAGTGGCGCACCAATATATGCAAATTCTTCGAGAATTTGTTATGTCGTCCCTTTCTTAGCAAGTTCATCGGCTTTGCAGTTCCCCGGGATATCCCTATGCCCAGGCACCCATATGAGGTGTATATTAAACTGCTCAGCCATCTCGTTAAGAGATCTGCGGCAGTCGAGGGCTGTTTGTGAATTTAGGGATGTTGCCTCCAGAGAATTGATGGCCGAGTAAATGACAACGCCAGTGTTGTTTACTATGTTGCGACTCAGCCACTTGGCTACTTCCCGTATTGCCATTATTTCGGCTTGATAGACACTGCAGATATCTGGTAGTCTGTGAGCTATATACAAACTAAGCTCTGCACAGTGTACTCCGAAGCCAACCTTTTCATCAAGCTCCTGGAGATGGTTTCTATTACCTGGTTTTCTTCCAACCCATTCCTCTGGCGGGAATCATAGTGATGTAATTTCTCTCGAAGGTGTACACAGTTGGTATATAGTTCACTCGGTCGGTTACCATAGCACTACACTTTGATATCCTCATGTGACCGTAGTTTTTGTATCTCCACATTGTTAGGCAGTTTAGTCTTATTGCCGCTTTGGTTGTAACTTCTCTCGCCACAATATTAATCGGCAGTATATGGAGTAGAGACTCGGTCGCTGTAGTCCTTAAGGCTCCGCTTATGCTCAGGCAGGCTGTTCTCCGATCATTTGTTAGTAGGTTGGTGATGGTTAGTTTGTCAGTTACCGTCCACCATATCAAAATGACGTATAACAGTATTGGACGAACTACTGTTATATATGTATATCCAGTGGACGATTTTCGGAGAGAGGCCCCACCGCGACCCTACAGCCTTTTTGAAAGAATATAAGGCGACGTTGGCCTTTCTTACACGTTCCAATACGTTAAGTCTAAATAACAGTTTTCTATCTAGAATTATTCCTAAAAATTTTGCACTTTCAGAAAAGACTAGATCTGTTCCATTTATCCGAGGTGGAGGTTCGACATGTGGGACACTATTCATCCTAGTAAAGAGAACCATGTCTGTCTTGTTTGGGTTTACGCCCAAACCACTGCTTCTGGCCCATCTAGCAAATTTGTTCAGAGTCACCTGTAGAATGTCTCGGAGGAAGTTTTCGAATTTGCCATTCACTGCGGTTGCCACGTCGTCCGCATATGTCACGATCTTGCAGCCACAACGTTCTAGATCTAACAGGATTTCATTCACCGCTAGGTTCGAAATTAGTGGAGACAGTACTCCTCCTTGTGGGGTCTCTCTGTTTACAAACCTTGTTAGAGTTGTGGACCCAAGACATGCTGTTATGCGTCTTATGTTGAGCAGACTTTGAATTAGTCTAATCAAACTAGAGTTAACTTTTAGATGTGACAGTGCCGCAATTACTGCATCTGAGTGAATGTTGTTAAAAGCCCCTTCTATGTCAAGAAATGCCACCATGGTGAATTCCTTGAAATGCAGGGACGATTTGATAGTGGTCTCAATTTCGTGCAGGGCTGATTCTGTATCCCCTTATTGTAAGCATGTTGGTTCACCGACAGGAGTTTTGTATCCAGGTTTTCCCTAATGAAATAATCTAAAAGTCATTCCAGACCTTTCAATAGGAAGGAGGATAGGCTAATTGGTCTGGAGTCTTTTGGCCTGGTGTGTGATATCTTCCCCGCTTTAGGTATGAATACCACTTTGGTATCCCTCCATCGATTCGGGATGTATGAAAGCCTGATACAGCCTACATAAATTGTCTCCAGCCAACATTTCTGCTGGAGTGATGCCGTCTGGTCCAGGTGACTTGAAGGGCTCAAAGCTATTAATAGCCCAGCTTATTCTGGATCTCTCAGACAGCAAGCTAGCGACGCTCGGGAAATGTGTGTCGAGCAGTACATTGAGCGACTGCTCGCTGGTTTTGGTCCAATTATTTGCCTCATCCTGCAAGTAACCCACTGTACATGGTGAAGCTGATGGTATTTTCCTCAGCCTTGCGGCGTCGGTATAAGGTATACCAAGAGCGTCTTTGCGCCTTTTTAAGCTCCTTCTTGTAGATCTTGAGTTGCTCTTTATAGGCATCCCAAACATTAGCGACCCCAGTATATTTAGCCTTGTTGAATAGCTTGTTGCAGGTCTTTTTCATAGCCTTCATAGTCTTTTTTTTGGATTTAAAAAAAGGACAGCATCTTTTTCAAATGTGCTCTAGCTCCTTAACGGTACGTCGGATCGGGAATCGGTCAATGGCAAAAAGATAGCTCATGGTTGTCAAGGTCGTAGGTCGACTGGAAAGAGATCTTTTTTGGATTAAAAAATGGACTTAGCGAACGAAAAGTTGCAATTGGAGAATGTTATTTTGATAATAAAACTGAATAATTTGTAAACGTTGTTCTTGCGTATGTCTCTCCCATGCTGAAATTGTAGACTCTACTGAATACAATGAAAAATAAGATTTTTCCATAAAAATTAAAAGTGGCCTTTTTAAACCTCATATAGCAGTTTTGTCTCTAATTAATTTTGTTCTAAAAATGTCAAATAAAACTCTACTTTTTTGATAATTAGCTAGAATTAAAATGAACGCTGAATTATACGAGTATCAGTGGGTATATGCAATTCCGAATTCGATTTATATGTTTCCGGACTCCACGTCGGTTATTTTCAACCACAATTAAATGCACAATTTTCATCAAGGCTCCCCTGATAAGTCGCTACGGTCCCCATGAGGGACGCGGACCACCATTTGAGAAGCTCTGTCCTATACCAACGCATTAGAGTTAAGATAATGAAATTTTCGAAATTCGTACATTCTTAAGAAAGGTGGGGTAAATAGGCCCAAATATGGTACCCTCCTCTAGACTATAAATTATAATGGATTCCGTACTTTAAAATTTTAATTAGATAACCCTTCGTAATAGATCGAATAATAACACTGTGTGTGCACAAAAATGTATCCTCGATGAAAAAAAAACGTACACCGCATAATTTTGTCCCGCTAATTCGAATGGCAACAACCATTTTTTTCTGTGACATCGAGTTTTGCAGATATTTAGCCACAAAGTTTGCTGGGTAAACAAAGAGGTTAGTAAATTCAAACACAATTTTAGTATAGAAAACTTAGGACTAGAAGTTCCATGCAAAAGAATGAAAGAAAGGAGACACTTCGAGAAGTATTTCTCCCAAAACACCCGACATCCCCGCTCAACACCTCTTACCACTAAAAATTTCCCTCCAAAAATAATGCTGTATCAAAATTTGTAGAACTCGATGGATTTTTGAGTGATGTATTCGCAAAAAGATTCCTTCCACTACACTTTTATGGCAAACAAATGGTTTTTTAAATATATCCCTCGCGTTCCCTCGACTGTCGCAGATCTCTTAACGAGATGGCTGAGCAGTTTAATATACACCTCATATGGGTGCCTGGGCATAGGGATATCCCGGGGAACTGCAAAACCGATGAACTTGCTAGGAAAGGGACGACATTACAAATTCTCGAAGAATTAGCATATATTGGTGCGCCACTATCCACGTGCAAGCTTTGGCTTAGGCAATCAGGCAGTCCAACGAAAGATGGACAGAAATCGGCACCTGCAGGGTAGCTAGACAAATCTGGCCAAGGTATGACCTGAAAAGATCAAATATCTCCTCGCACTAGAGAGGCTAAAATTGTCTACGTTAGTATCAGGTCTGACGGTCAGCCTAACAGATCTTTCCAGTACCGATATTTGTACTATCGACAAATTTGTATATCAAACAGGTTGGTTTCGATGAGGGTCATTTCAGCCCGTGGTAAGACTAGGGACCTAAACTGGTCTATGTGAGCTTGTATAAAAAAATACGGCTGCCATCCTAACCTAAAACTATCCCTCGCGTCCTCATTTTTTACGCTCTAGAACACAACATCTTTAAATAGTGTTGTAGGATATTATTTAATAAGTCCCTTCCAACTTTGGTTAGGAAACACTTGTTTTAAATAAGTTTCATTGATTTTTTTTAACCAATTTATATTTTTTTTCAGATAACCTACCCCAATACTCTATATATGCCAACAGTAAGTAAGTTCTTTAAAATATAGCAACATAATTATAATTTTCAAATTATATATATAGTCTTATTATAACATTGGTGGATGACTTACAGACTTATCACTACTCAAACCAAAGGGCTGAATCATGAAATCATGAAAAATTTGGCACCCTCTTCCAAAGATCGAATAACATCGGTTTGTGGAAATTGGTGCTCTTTATATCAGAAAGAGATCATAATGGGCCCATATGTGATACCTTCATGTTCAGGTGATATTATAACACATTTTTGATAATTGTTGTCTTTGAAGTTGAAAGTTGTACATAATTAACTTCTCGGCCTTCTGATTAAATTTTAAATCAACTTTTGCAAACCTAAGAACATAAAAGTAATCTTAGTAAGAAACAGTTATCCAGCAACTACTTCAGAAAGTTACAATAAAACTTCAGTTAATTTAAAACAAACTTGTTTTGCGAATTTAGCATTAACTTGAAAACTACTCCTACACCACTTACAAACCTCCCTTAATAATATCCTAATTATTACACAAAATGTCTTACAAGTCTGACAACTTAATATGTATATGCTAATGGGGGAGGATACACTTGAAGGGTTGCTTACTTAATTTCCCTGTTTTTTTTGGACTTTTAAGTGTCTTCTGTTTGGTTTTACTTTATTTTATCAATATTTATAGGAAACCGCATTTTGTAAGTCAATGTGCGGTAATATGTTTAAATAGTTTGTTGAAAGTTTTATATAAGTTTCGTGTAAGTCGCATTAATATCCATATATCCCTCCCTCGCTTTGGGTTACATGTATAATGTTCTGTTACATGACAACTTTTACGCGATGAGGATTTCATTTCAGGTGGTCATATATTTTATTTCAGCTCAAAATCGTCAAAATCGTGAGCTAATAAATTTATTTTTTAAACTTGTTATACTTGCGCTAAACGAGTTTTTGTGGTACACTTTTAGCGTATTTAATCTTGTCAAATTCTAATAAACGTTACAATACCTGAAATCTCTTGATCCATAGATTTGCAGAATAACAGTCTTGATAATCAGTTCAGTTACATTAAAACATTGATAATAGGACAATAATTGCGTTACAGAAACTTTTGTGGTACACTTTTAGCCTCTTCAGTCTCCTCATATTCTAATAAATTGTACATCCGTGGAAAGTTCTAGATCCATAAATATGCAGTATAAAAGTTTTGAAATATTCGAATAAATTTAAGGTGACAAAAAAGTTACGGCCTGTTTCTGTATTTCTAACGAAAGTCTCTGCGAACGAAAACCAGTCACTCACTTTCGTCTGGAATTTGGTTTCTCTAAGGTTCGTTCGTTCGTTCGCCTGGCCTTACGTCAATGACGTTAGCAATTTACCAATTGGAAAATAATGTAATTGCCATAACAATAATTTCACAACTTCCGGTCTAAAAAAGCACACATATTTGTAGGGTCGAACTTAGAAAATACACCTCTGTATCCTTTACACGAGTGGTGGCCACAAATCAACTCTGGGTGAGTCAGCTGAACTGATCCAACACTCTCATTTCTTTCCCTCTCTCTCACGTCTCTTTCATTGTGCACTGATGAATTTTTTCCATCTTTGCGAGCTGCCAATGTTGACTTGTTTATGCTTAAATTTGTAAACATATGTATACAATTTTATTATTATTTAATTGTTTTTACCATAATTATGCTAATACCTACTTATTTTTGCTTTTAATAAGGTTTTTTTTGTCATTGTTCCTATCAGTCGACAAATAAAATAAAGTGACTCGATCTGGCATTTGTGTTCGCCCTGATGACAGCAAAGAGAGATAGAGAAACTAAAATTTACACTGAAATGATTACGTTTTCGTACGAGTTCATTATCGTGCGACTTGTCGTTGGGATGGTAGTTAGTGAAAACCAAATCAGCTGTTTGTCGTCTGGCAGGCGAACGAAAGAAACAGGCTGTTAATTTTAAATGTGATAATATTATTATAGCTCTATATTAATTTTTGTGGTACTTACGCTTTTAGGATTTTTAGTCTGCTCAAATGCCTAATAAATGTTGCATCAGTAGAAAGTTGTATACACATACAGGGTCTCCCATATTCGACGGACCCATCTGGCAACGCCATAACTTTTGACAGAGATGTCAGATCGCTTAATGACATACCGCGTTTGAAGCGTCAGTCCAAGCAGATTTTTACCATGGAACAATACACGCCACGCGAAATAGTTGAAATTTACATTCAACAGAAGAAGTCAATTGTGAAAACTCAACGTGCTTTTAAAATATTAAAAAATGTGAGAAGTGCGCCTTCTAAGAACACCATTAAGCGTTTATACGAAAAATTTTCGACTGGTGAGGCTCTTTCTAATCCGAAGAGGCCAAATAAAAGTCGACCAAGGCGATCGGCCGAGAATATCGCTGCCGTACGAGCCAGTGTTGAGAGGTCCCCAAGAACATCCCAAAAACGCCGTTCTCAGCAGTTGGGCATGGCTCGGTCCACTTTACAACGGATTATTCGCGTTGATTTGCATTTGTTCCCGTACAAAATTCAATTGACGCAAAGATTGTTGCCTGCGGACAAGCCTCGTCGATTGGAATGGGCCCAAAAAAAACATGGGTCCGTCGAATATGGGCAACCCTGTAGATGTGCAGAATATTTTCCCCTTTATTTATTCCACATGGGAACGTAGGGTTTCTGCAATACAGTTCCATCTTCATCTATCTTGACATACGAGTATTAATTTAATTTCGTCGAATGACATGTTCAATTTATCTAGCTCTTGCAGCATTGTTCGGCGACATTTACATGCATTTTTGTGGTACACTTTTAGGGTCTTTGGAACCCTCAAATACTAATAAATGTGGAATCAGCTCTATGTAGACCCATAGATGTGCAGAACAGTAATTGTGAAATATTCTGTTTAATTTAAAGCCACAAAAAATTTAATTTTAAATGTTGATAATATAAAACTGGCGCAACATGTGTTTTTGTGGTACGAGTACTCTTTAAGGACTTTCAGAACTCTCAAATTCATTTGAAGTTACATCTCTACCCAAAGATTTGCAGAATAATAGTTTTGGTTACATTTCCAAAGTGCAATTTGCCACACAGAATATTATGTTCCATTTACCATTAGCAGCACATTTGGTCAAATCCTAAATCGTCTTTTTTTTACGGTTTTAAATGTTTTTCTTAAATTGCATTGTTCTTTTTACCAGAAATGTTTTATCCTTCTAATAGCTTTTAATCTTTGTTAATCCCCCAAAAAGGTGTTGCTCAAATCGATTTTGAGGAAATTCACTATGTACTCTTCTCTGTACGTATTTTTTTTGTTCACTTTTTCTTAAGCAATCAGTACAGGCAGATTGTGTGCATTGAATTGTAAAAGCATTAGCACAGGGTTAATTTGTTTTTAAGTACTCTGAAAATTTTAGTTTTCTTTTTCATATACTCGTATTTCAGGATTGAAAAGAGCCCAAAAGAAACTTTGAATTAAATTTCCTGGTTAGGGAAAAATCATCCCTTGTCTAGAGCAAGATTTATTTTTTCGCTGTAATTTTTATACTCTCCATCATAGGATGGGGGTATACTAACTTTGTCATTCCGTTTGCAACACCTTGAAATAAAGTACATATATATATATATTCATGATCGTCGTGAAATTCTAAGACGATTTAGCCATGTCCGTCTGTCTGTTGACATCACGCGGAGTAGACAACCCAATTTGTCGCCAACTAAGGTCTTAATACCTTCTCCTCATTGTTTACTAAGGAGTAGATAACCCAACTGTATTTCTACTAAGGAGAAGATAACCCAATTTGTCGTCAACTAAGATCTAGATGCCTACTCCTTATTGTTTACTAGGTTTAGGTTAGGGTGGCAGCCGTTTTCTTTTTTTTTCAGTTCACATAGACCAGTTTAGGTCCCTAGTGGTACCACGGGCTAAAATGCCCTTCATCGAAATCAACCTGTTTGATATACATACAAATGTATCGATAGCACGAATATTGGTACTGGAAAGATCTGTTAGGCTGCCTAGAAAGGCCGACGCTAATAGGTCCAGTCGTCGTTTACTCAAACGACGGCTGGATCTACTTGTTTGCTAAGAAGTAGATAACCCAACTGCCCGCCTGCTAAGGAGTAGATAATCCAATTCGTAATATGCTAAGGAGTAGATTATCCAACTCGTCTGCTAAGAAGTAGATAATCCAATTTGTCGCCAACTATGGGGTAGATAACACAATTTGTTGCCAACTAAGGAGTAGATAACCGAAATTTTAGTCTATTGTGAAGTAGATAACCCAACTGGCCGCCTACTACACGCAAAGAAAAAATTCGTTTTTGCGAAACGAAATATTAGACGTTTGCCGGAACTGTGACAAAAAGTTATTTCGCGTAAGCAATTTTTTGTTCTGACCAAAAGAATTTCAGTCGTCGTAAACGAGAATTGTAGTTGTCTAATATTTCGATTCACAGAAACCATTTTTTCTTTGCGTGTAAGAAGTAGATAACTCAACTGGACGTATAATAATCATTAGTTAGAAGTACATGACCCAATGAGTAGATAACCCAATTGGCCCTCCACTAAGGAGTAGATAACCTAACCAGCCGCCTACTGAGAAGTAGATAATCAAATTTGTCGTCAACTAATGAGTAGATAACCCAACTGTATTAGAAAATCCTACTCGACGTTTTTTAAGGGCTATATAACCCAATTTATCGCCAACTAAGGATTAGATAACCCAATTGACCCTCTACTGAAGAGTAGATAACCCAGTTGTCGTGTACTAAGAACTATATAACCCAACTGGCCCTTCACTAAGGAGTAGGTAACCCAAATTGTCGTCTACTATGAAGTAGATAACCCAACTGGCCGCCTACTAAACATTAGATAAGTAATCATTAGATAAACAAACTGACATTTTACTAAGTAAAAGATAACCCAAGTGGCACCGCTAATATGTATATAACCGAACAGGTCGTCCACTAAGGAATAGATTTCACTGATGCAATCGTATCAGGTGCATTTAAACATATTTAACTGATCCGATTAGTGATATGTGCCAATTTAATCAGTACGGGGATCAGTAGATTTATGTTAATTGACACTTAAACAAAATTATCCGGAAACAATCTGTAAACTTCTAGCTCAAACAACATTTGTTTTAGATTAATATGAAAAATTTATAAACCCAATTATTTTTATTGTTCTAACAAATAGCCCAATTATTGCTAGAGGGTCGCTTGTATGTCCGCGAGCAATAAAGTATGTATATACTAAACGTTTTTTCACACTTGGTTAAATTTGAATTTATTAACAAGAGGAGGTGGGCCGGCCAACTTATAAATATTATTATAGTGTTTTTTTTTTGTACAATTTTTGTTCGTCATGCCTTTTTGACTTTTTTTTGTTCACGCAATAGGAATACTATTTTTCGGTAAGTGGAACAAATTTAAAATTTTTAATTGCATTTGTCAGGCATTCAAGGTAATGCTCGTTTTAGGCGTATGCCATCCGCCACTTGTAAGCAAAAAAACAATGTCTCTGTTCATCAATGTGGCAGTTGTCAAACATTATTTCATAAATTCGAAATAAAGGCACCGCATTTCCCAACCAAAAAAAAGGATGGAGGATAAGTACACCATTTCAAATTGATGTGGGGGAAAAATGAATGCACGCATTTAATTCTTATGTTCTTACTCTAAAAAATTGCATCATTTGTTTGAATACCATAATCATATAATTTTCCGCTTGCCTTTTTGTCTTAGTCGAGTACGGAGTTAGTGGAAATGAGGCAGATAGAAAAAAAAGCAAGTTTGTCCATATTCACACTTGCAATTCTGCGGAGGAAAATTGCAAGTGTGAATATGGACTTTGTGGAAATGTGTCAGTTAGTAAAATTACATAAGTTAATGGAAATATATTAGTTAGTGAAAATACGTACGATAGTGAAAATATGCCAGTTAGTGGAAATACGTAAATTAGTGGATATACGTCAGTTAGTGGAACTACGTCAGTTAGTGAAACTATGACAGTTAGTGGAAAAACGTAAGTTAGTGGATATACAGGGTGGTTGATATGTATTGCAACCAACCAACCAATCAGGTTGCTATCATTTCTAAACCGCTAGTCTGATAGCTGACAGATTTATTTCAGTGACAGTTCATTTTATTGTTTACAAGCTTACGAAAGCATTTTGATCTATTGCATTCAGAAAAAAGTTATTCGTGATGGAATTCAAGCGTGATAGTGCGATTGCTTTATATTTTGGTGGAAAAACACAAGTGGCTATCGTTAGAGCCCTCCAGCATTTAAATGTGAATAAATCTTTTGTTTCTCGTACCATTGCTCGTTACCGTGAAACTGGCAGTGTTGCATCGCGTGCAAAAAGTGGACGAAAAAACGGAACAACACCAGAAATGATCCGAAAGTGAAGGCCAGATTTGATCGAAATCCACGCCGCAGTGGTAGAAAAATTGCTCGTGAGCTGAACATATCGCGAGAACGGATACAACACATATTAAAAAATGAGGTTGGACTAAAGCCATTGAAGTTTCAAAAAGTGCAAGAGCTCACCGATGCACAAAAAAATGTTAGACTGGAAAGAGCCAAGGAGTTGCTTCGCTTGCACGAAAGTGGCCAGTTACCGAATTTGGTTTTCTCCGATGAGAAGCCATTCCAAATTGAGCAGTTTGTGAACAAACAAAATGATCGGGTTTACTTGCCAAAGAGGTCAGCTGAAAATTCACACCTTCGATTGGCCACCAGAACTCAAGCGCCGCCGATGGTAATGGTGTGGGCCGCCGTAACGGCCGATGGTCGCTCCCCGGTCGAATTCATCGACCATGGGGTCAAAATAAATGCCGAATATTATCGGGAAAATGTCCTAAAGACAGTATTGAAGCCCTGGGCAGACAAACATTTCGGCCGCAGACCATGGACATTTCATCAGGACTCAGCACCATCGCACTCAGCACGCGTCAACCAAGAATGCCTTAAAAAGGAGGTCCCTCGCTTCATTTCTACCGCACAATGGCCACCAAGATCTCCGGATCTCAATCCGTTGGACTTTTGCGCCTGGGGCATTTTAGAGAGTAAGGTTCGCACTAAAAAATACCAAAGTATCGATCATCTCAAGACGGCGCTTCGCCGGGAATGGGCCAAAATACCACAGAGCCACTTTCGTGCAGCGTGTGATGGCTTTGTCGGCCGTTTGAAGGCCATAATTCGTAACAAAGGTAGCCAATTCGAACAAATCTAAACTGTTTCTAAAATTGTATGTTATTTCCGACATTTTTTGCTTTTGAACAATAAAATTAAAAAAAAAAATTAAAAAAATATAGCGCTTTACTTTGTTGCATTACATATCAGCCAACCTGTACTTCTGTTAGTGAAAATAAGTAGTTTTCGTTGCAACTTCTATATTAAAATCGATAGCTAATAACGTCTTATATCATTTTCCACATTAACGGCCAATTCCTCAATCTCCGGTTATCCTACAGTTATATCTGTCAAATTGTATGACATTTTTATTTTTTAACTCTGAGTTAGCTCTAACCGGAGGTTAAGAAATTGGGGGTAAATACTTTTAATTTAATTCCCAAAGTTTTCTAATCATTTTTTTTGTATTATAATCCCAATTCAATTACATTTTCCCGACTACAACCGGAAATGGTGCAGTTGCATTAAAACGGTTATCATGCTTCGCCTTTCAACGCGAGGATAAGGTGTTAAAATATGAATTGTATGCCGCGACTGTCTCTATAAGTTATGGGACATAAAGCAAACGAAGTGTGAATTTTTACAAAAGCCTTATATTTTACTAAAACAAAAATTAAAAGATATTGATCATACCTCATAATTGTAAAGCGATTCGTGTAATGCAACGAAAATGAGTTTATTTTTCTGTTCTACAATTTTATTCTTTTTAATAAGAACATAAAATTCCCCGCCAAATTCTAAAATCATATTTTTATAATCTCACTGTTTTCGTTATGGTCTAAAGTTTCTTTATACAAAATATTTGCTTATACGACATACATACACACAGAGAAAAATTATGGTCATATTAATTATATTTAAGATGGTTTTCATAATCATAACGTAGGTCGTGTTTAACGTAATAATATAACTATTGTTTTTTTTTTTGTAATCATTACATTTGTTCTGCAAATATGTTTGCTTTCACCATAATTTTTCTCTGCGTGTATGTATTTTGTTTTCTGTAAAATTTAAAAATAATATTAAAATATGTTTGTATGTCACAAAACGCATGTCACGTATGCTAATGGTCAGCTGTGTGTCAGTATAATTGACAGCTGTCAAATTACAAACGTACAATCACATAATTTCGTATTTGCATTTAAAATACGAGTATAGCGCTGCAACAATGTTGTAGCCGACCTATCTTTGAAAAATGAAAGGCGAAGCGTTTACTGTGGGAAAAAATGGGAATGCATGCATTGATTGCACAGTGATTGAAACCCAAAAATAAAATCTCATGTGAAAGCAGATTTTCACTTTTGTTATTCAATGAGGAATAATAATATGAGGAACGATCCCTAGCTTTTACAGACCAATCACCAGCCAGATTTTATACCGGTCAAATTTCCCGTAGTGATAGCGATAAATCTTACTCTTGATTAGACGAAAATGTTATGCGAATAAGACCTAGAGAATCACCGGCGACTATCAAATGCCCACTATAATTTCATACTATGGACCTGCAGATGTGGTTCTCCCCTTTCCGGCACGTAGATCAGATGTTTTTAGTAAGTGTAGGACTTCTGCCGTGACTGATATTGTAGCGATAGTTACTATATCTGTTCCATTATAGCAATACCTAGTTATGTCATAGAACGATATCTACAACTGCAGCATCAGTGTTTAGTGCATCTCTTATTTCGTAAAAGAGGTGAAATATATAAGACATTGCAAACTATACAGAAGGGGATACAAATTCGAAAATAAAAAACAAGCTCGCCTACACTTGTACAGAAAGTGGCAAGTAGCATGGGATCAAGACACAAACGGTAGGTGGACCCACACACTGATAAATAGTATCGAAAAGTGGATGGAAAGAAAACACATGAACTACTACTTGACTCAAGCTTTCAATGGACACGAAAATTCTGCTAAGTATTTACAGGTTCAAAATAAGAGAAAATATTACTTGTCTGATGTGTGGAGATGACGAAGGCGATGCAGAGCATTCCATATTCAAATGTGAATATTGGTTATCCTCAAGAAAAATAATAAATAAATAGTGACCTCGTAGTGACTAGTATTATGCTGGCAAATGAAATTGACAACAATGCACACGATTTATTGAAAGTGTGTTACGAGAAAAGGCAATACGCACACAAACGGAAGTACCGAAACCCTTATCTAACACACATCTACTACATCTACTAGGACAGTGGACTAGGAAGTAGAGTGTCTATACCAAAGACATCAATATATGAACCTACCTCGAAGTAATGCGAAAGCGGTTCCGGGTTGTGTTTCTTCGATTTCCAGATGTGGTTCTGCCCTTCCCACTTCGTAGAACATAGTTTTTTTGAATAAGTATACAATTTTTTATTTAAATCTACTGCAGCACCACCTTCTGGATGACCTGTCCCGTACTGTATGGAACAAGAACTATTAGTAGCTTCTGACCGGAGACTTTAATCTTTGGTCGGGGGTTGTGCTAGATCCCCTCTATATTTTCTTATCTATCTTCAGTTGGGAAAGGACCTTCAGGAAGTTTTTTGATGACTGCGGTATGACTCCCAAATGTTGGTAGATTTTCGTCTCATTTGGAGTTGGTGAATTGCCACCTAGTGACATATCCAATGTACTGTAGCTGACCCTACAATATCGGACTGCATAAGTCACATTTCAAAAACATTAAATGTTTAATATTTAATCGTTTACTTGGAAAACTGGTCCCATCAAGTCCTCTCCTAGGCACAGTACATAATCCAACTAGTTACCTACGAATGAGTAGATAACCTAACTGACCATAGTAGATAACCCAAGTGGTCACATAGTAAGATGTATATAACTCAACTGTACTTATATATCTACTAAGGAATAGATAACCAAATGTTTCAACCAACTAAGGAGTAGATAAACCCTCTACTAAAGAGTAGATAACCATACTCGTCCTTTACTAATGAGTAGATAAACCTAGTCTTGGTAGATAACCCTACTGGTCGTCATCTAAGGAGAAGATAAGCTAATAGGGCGTTTACTAAGTAGTAGATAACCCAATTGGTCGCAAACTAAGAAGTAGATAAATCCACTCAAATTTTTCTATGTAACGGGTGATTCAAGTAGAGATACTTTTTTCAATAGCATTTTTTTGACAGATCACGTGTGAGTCGTGTCATGCTGTCATGTTATTTTTGTTAAGTATTGTTTGACATTTCATCATGGAAAGAGTTACGCCTGAACAACGTTTTGACAACAAATTGACAGATTAATTAGTGTAATGTTATAACGGGTGATCCAAGTAGAGATACTTTTTTCAATAGCCTTTTTCTAACAGATCACGTGTCATGCTGTCATGTTATTTTTGTTAAGTATTGTTTGGCATTTCATCATGGAAAGAATTACGCGTGAACAACGTTTACGCGTGTCATTCGCCAGTTACCAGTCGAAATGCTCGAACGGGTCATCGAAAATTGGACTCAACGGATAGACCATCTGAGACGTAACCGCGGCCAACATTTGATAGACATAATCTAATAATAAATATATGCCAAAGAATGTTATTTCAAATGATAATAAACATTCCCCATTCAATTTGAATTTTTTGTTTTTTTTTTCTTTAAAAAAATAGGGAACCTCGAAATGGATCACCCTATAATAGATAACACAACTGGCCGCATTCTAAGGAGTAGGTAACCCAATTGGTCGTCTACTAAGTAGTATATAACCCACTTTATATTTACTGAGGAATAGATAACCAAATTTTACATAAACTAATCCATAGATAAGCCCTCTACTAAGGAGTAGATAAACCATTTCCTCCTTTACTAAGGAGTAGATAACCCTACTCGTCGTTAAATAGTATACTTATATAACCCAATTTATCGTGAACTAAGGAGTTGATAACCCAACTGGCGATCTATAACGCCTTCCAAGCGGTAGATTACCCAATTAGTCATCTACTGAAGACTAGATTACTTAACTAGACGTCAACTAAGGAATAGCTAACCAAAATTTTAATCAACTAACGCATAGATAAGCCCTGCACTAAGGAGTATGTGCCAATATTCTCCTGCAATTAAGAGTACATTTTGTCGTCAACTAAGGGTAGATAACCCAGCTTATCCTCTTTAAAGGAGTAAATAATCCAATTTGCTACTAAAAAGTAAATACATAGTAAAATGCAGACATCAACTTGATGTCTGCATTTTACTATGTAATAGATAACCCAACAGGCCGCCTACTAATGTGTAGATACCTAAAACCTAAACCTAATATGTCTTTTACTTGGTAGTAGATAACCCTACTGCATCTCTACTTATTTTATCTCCACTTAGATAACCAATTTTGTCATCAACTAAGATAAGTCCTCTACTAAGAAATGGAAAACTGCTCGTTACTAAGAAATGGAAAACTGCTCGTTAATTACCAAGAAGTAGATAAAGTAGTACATAACTAAACTGGCCCGCTACTAAGGAAAAGAAAATCCAACTTGTCGCCTACTAAGAAGAATATAACCCAATTGTATCTCTTCTGAAGAATAGATAACCATATTTGTCATCGACTAAGTCACAGATAAGCCCTCTACTAAGGAGTAGATAAACCAACTGGTCGTCAACTAAGGAGTAGATAAACTAATATGTCGTCTACTTTGTAGTAGATAAACCATCTGTACCCATGCTAAGGAGTAGATAACTCAACTGTACGTCTACTAAGCAGTCGATATATACACTTACATTTTACCATGTAATTGAAAACCTAACTGGAACTCTACTACTGTATCTCTACTAAGGAATAGATAATCCTACTCGTTCTTAACTAAAGAGTAAGTAACCCTAATCGTCGTTTATTAAGTAGTAGATAACCCAACCAAGTGGCATTTTACTAAGGAGTAGATAGCCCAACAAGTCGTCTACTAAGGAGTAGATAACCCAACTGGTCGCATTCTGAAAAGTAGATCAACCAACCTACATTATACTATGTAATAGTATAATGAATAATGCCCAACTGATCCACTACTAAGGACAACAACTAACGAGTAAATAATACGACTGGTCGTCAACTAAGGAATAGATAACCCTACTCGTCCTTTACTAAGGATTGGATAACCCTACTCGTCGCTTACGATATAAATTACTTACATTTTACTAAGTAATAGATATTCAAACTGGCTCTATACGAATACGTATATTACCGAACTGGTCCTCACCTAGGGAGCATACAACTTGTTGTATACTAAGGAGCAAATAACCAAACTGATTGGCGACTAAGGAGTAGATTTCTCTGATATCAGCTCAGTGATATGTCCCACTTTAACCAGTACTTGGATCAGTAGACTCAGTTAAAATTGACACTTCATTTCCAGTAGGGAACCATACTCTTGGCAAGAGGAACATGTTCTGAAGAATGTTATATATAATGACATTTAACAATTTAGTAACTGTTCTCCATTCGCTAGGGTCATAAGCATTTTTATACCCTCACTTTAGTGTGACGAGGGTATATATCATTTGCTACGGAAAAAAGTGTAACACATCGAAGGAGTGATCTAAGACCCTAAGTATGTTCGGAGGAAATCCGTTTTGGGTAATTTTAAGTCGAATGAGCAATGTCCGTCCGTCTGTCTGTCTGTCTGTCTGTCTGTCTGTCTGTCTGTCTGTCCGTCTGTCTGTCTGTCTGTCTGTGTGTCTGCTGGCTGGTGCGCACGATAACTCTCGATTTGGTATGTGGTAATATTTTTTTCTATCTCCGGCTAAGTTCGAAGATGGGCCATATTGGTCCACTCCTTCTAGTACCTCCCCCACAAATGGTTAAAATGTTGTGAAATATTGATTCTTTAATAACTGCTATACTACTTATTCGAATCTTTTGAAATTCCACACATACACGCAAAGAAAAAATTCGTTACTCCCAAACGAAAAATTAGACAAACGAATTTCGTTTGTGGTGTATGTTTATCGCAAACGATTTATGTTTATCCCAAAACCCAAAGCAACGTTTATAGCAAACGGTTAGTGTACTTATCGTAAATGATTTATATTTATTACAAACCCTGTGAAACGTTTGATGCAAACGGTTATTGTGTTTGTCACAAGCAGTGCCTGTTTATCCTAAACCCTGTTAAACGTTTGTTGCAAACGGTCATTGCCTTTGTCACAAGCAATGCCAGTTTAACAATAAATGAGAAAACGATTGCCGCAAAAGAATAATTTGATTGAATTATGATATTTAATATGTTTTATAAAATTATGTTTATAATTAAAAATGTTACAATTTTTAGTAAAATGAACCCCAACAAACACCTCTGCTATTATTTGGCGGCCATCTTCTAATTGAGTTGTAGACAAACTGTAAATAAGAAAGCATGTATGTTAGAACATATTAAAAATGTAGTACTCCATTGTATGGATCGAAGCGAGATGTTATCTTACCATATATGAAACTTTTTAGTCAAATGTAAATTTTATAGGTCAATATTCTGACCCAAATGCTCACATTTCAAAAGTTTCCACGTCCATGTATAGAATACTAAGCTACATCAGAAAATAACATGAAAAACTTCGGGTGAAAAAACGTGTTGCATAGTGTCATTAAAAAAAAGTTTAACTGTTTAGTGTTGAAAATATCAGCAGTTTCCAGAAATATCCAGTTGTATTGTGCCTGAATAAATTAATTTCACAATTACCATTAGCAGCTTCAGTACCTAAACGTGTGATGATTGATTGTTAATAATTTGAATTTGCTTATTCACAATTTAAGGCATGTGGAAAAATAATCAGTTAGTCGTTGACAAAAGCAATAGATGGTCTAAGTTTCTGTTAAAATCTACTGTTTTTGTTATTCCGGCTTTCCACAAAATATTCAATATTTTCATGCAGTGCTCGATCCATTTTTTGCTATAAACTATCTGGTTATTTTCTCACATGTCTTCACTTCATTTACCATTTTCCTATAACATTAAATTGGAGTCCGCAGTATATTTGCGAGATATCGCACCTCCGATAATTTAGATTCTTTGGTTTAATTAATTCTTTGAATGAAATCATTTTGAGTTCACTGAAAAAAATATTTTTAATTTTGCCACACACGCGCACTAGTACCGAACACCACAAGCGCCTGTACAAAACTAAAGGCCCACTAGCATACGACTCTACGCATGCTGAGTACGATTGCAAATGTTATGAAATTCTATAACAGTGCGGAGGGAGGGATGCAGATAAATAAATTTCCACCACCGTGTGTTAATAAAGCAACGCGGACAAACAAACATGTATGCAACGTTTCTTTTTGTGTTTTGTACACACACATCTCCGTCTTTTTGCAGAAAAGTTGCAACGTCGCTTTTTGTGTTGTATACACACACATCTGCATCTTTTGAGTTCTGTACACATACATCTGCACATATTATTCCGTCATATAAATAATAAAAAAGTTACAAAAACCGCACTCTCACAAAATGAAAACAAGTTTAGCTCTTTGTTCTCTCAACTCTCCTTAAAATATTCAATCATCTTTAAATACAATATGCTTCCGTAAACGTTTTTCGTTTACCATAAAATAAATTACGAAAATTTTGGAATGAAAGAATGTTCGTTTACAGCAAGAGAAACTACGTTTACGATAAACTTTTGCATTCACCGCAAATATTTCAACCGTTACGGGAAAAGTAGAGCTTTTGAGACAAAGAAAAATGTTTGCGAAAAACGACGCACAAACGTTTTTTTTCTTTGCGTGTAGTATTAGCTTATTAGTCGTTATCAACTCGAGAAAAATGGGCGATGTCGCCACGTCCCTTTTGGTACCTCCCACACAAATGCACCATTTTGCACCAAAAGTTAACAGCTTATAACAATAATAACAGTGTATAAAAATACTTGAAATTTTGTACAGTATTATGGTTTTATATTGCCTACAGTCCAGGGAAAAATGGGTGTTGTTGTCACGCCCCTTTTGGTACCTCCCACACAAAGGTACCTTTTTGCACCAAAAGTTAACAGCTTATAACATTAAAACCAGTGTATAAAAATACTTGACATTTTGTACAGTGTAATGTTTTTATAGTGTCTATAGCCCTGTGATGGGCGTTATTGCCACGCCCCTCTTTGTACCTCCCACACAAAATGCCCACATCATACCACAATTTAATGTCTCATAACGTTTATACCAGTGCACATAAATGCTTATAAGTCGGCACAGTGGAATGAATTTAAAGTATCTAATGTTCAGCAAAAAAAAAGGTGTATTTGATAAACCCCTTCTGGTACCTCCCACACAAATTGACAGAATAATTCGAGTAATATTCAATATTACATTACTCACAAAGTGAGGGTATACCTTAGTCGGTTTACCCGACTGAAACTTTCTTACTTGTTAATATTTCTTTGTGAAATACTCGTAGTGTTGTAATCTAATATTTAAAAGGATTTTGGCAACCTTAAAAATCACATTTTTAAATTTTATATATTTTTTCGGAATTGCGGAAATATATCCCCATGTTACGGAGATCATAAGCGAAGAATTTTTTATATAATGATAATTCGAAATTTAGTCGCATTTTCTCCAAGCAAATAGCTTAAGCCAACGCCCTAAAAAATTCCATCTTGGTATTTTTCGGAATTTCTGGAATGTATCCCTAGTTATGTATTTTTTTATATTTAAAGCTTACTTTTACGAAAGATACCGAACATATACAACTATAAATATAAGCGTTATAGACAAAGCAGTAACTATGCAGTTTTTGTACATTTGTTACTTTTACAGATAAATTTAACACGTACCACCGCCGCAGGTACCCACATTAGAAGAAATGAGAGACTACTTATCTCTATTATAATATTTTTGCTTTATAATTAAAAAGGTTGTTAAAAAGCTATTACAGAATACTATATGTACATACATCTGTTGCCAAGCGTAACTTGTTAATTATTACCTCCCAACCCATATTTTCTCAGGCAAATTTTCCAAAAATTTTAAATTAAAACTCATCGTCGTACCATAACATAATTATTTATTAATTATGTTTCTTTAATAAAATTCATATGCTGAATTGTTTCTATTTTTGTTATGGACATTAAGCTTCAAATTTTGCGGCAATTTTTTTCAGACTACTGATAACGTCAGCCTAAGCTTCTTCATTAATCAAAACAAAAATACGAAAGAAAGAGGAATAAATATATCTCTGCTGCTGTGACCGGTGTGTTTCGTTGTTTTAATATTAAGAATTTCCGATAACGAGGGTCCCGCCGCTTGACGTTTTCACTCATGCGAAAACGACAATGTGAATGCAAAGAAGGCAAAAAATATGCAAAAAAAAAACTATTGCCAGCGAACGTTGAGGTTTTTAATTCAGGTTTGGTTTAAGATTTTAGAAGTATTAATGAGGAGAGAGTTCATTTCGTTGCAGCCAAAGTACAGCTTAAATTATGATTGGGAATTGTCGGGAAGTCCTTAGTAATCTCTTAACGGCTTTTTAAATACATATAATTCCATTCGACATTTAGTTTGTAGTGAAAAAGCGCCTAATATGTGTCAAAGTTTGACATTGTCGGAAAACACATCTAGGAATTAGTTTGAAATCTGGCAACTACATTTTAGCATTAACAGCTGACATTAATGAGGAGACTCCGTTAATGCTCCATTATTGTTAACCGACAGTTATTGCTCTCAGTGCATGCCGAGATTGACATATAAAAAGGCCCGTTAATGTTATCGGAGCTTCCTAAAATACGAGGTTTAAATGTATCAACTTAACCCTAATACATATTTTAAATACATTAAGTTGAATGAAATTAATCCCGATTATCTCTATTCGAATTCGGAAAGTAAATCACTTCAACAATGGATGTGAGTCAGAAACTTGGTAATCCACCTTTCATGTCTGAGAACTTGATACTAAACTTACCGTCAAAAATAACATTTATCAAAAGACGTAGAAAACTTGGGATGTCTACTCAACAGTAGATAACCAGTTAAGTCATCTAATCTATACCACCTGCTATATAGCAGAGAAACAGTAGTAATATTTACTCTAACCAGTTGGATCCTTTATGACCAGTTGTGTACAGTTTGGCATCTACTCTTTAGGAGATGACCAGTTGGGTCATCAACTCTATATCAGATGACCAGTTGGATCATCTACTCTATAGCAGATGACCAGTTGGATCATCTACTCTATAGCAGATGACCAGTTGGATCATCTACTCTATAGCAGATGACCAGTTGGGTCATCTACTCTATAGCAGATGACCGGTTGTTTCATATATTCTATATCAGATGAACTGTTGGGTCATTTACACTATATCAAATGAACAGTTGGGCCATCCAATCTATAGAAGATAACCAGTTCGGCCATCTACTCTGTAGCAGATTGCCAGTTGGGTCATCTACTCAATAGCAGATTGCCAGTTGGGTCATCTACTCCATAGGTAATTTACTCCGTAGCAGAACCATCTTGATCAATTACACTGTGCTTGAAATGGACACTTTAAAAATGTAACAGAAATGAGACCCAATGGATATAACTATTTCGACATTGCTGAATCCAGTAGTGCTAGCCGTTTTTCTATGTTAGCTCTTGTTTTATTAAACCTCAAAGTTTGCAAGAAAATCATAGGGTTACTTATCTCGGAGGTGATTTTGAAGTGAAAGACTTCGGAATACACGCTTCATTCCAAAGAAAGAAATGAAGGGAACCCTTCGAGAATTATTTCTCTCAAAGTAGTCAACCACGCTGCTCACCCCTTTACCCCTGAAAAAGTGCAATCAAAACTTACCATATGTCACACGACATACAAATCGTCGACATTTTTAGTTTGTGCCTTTCAGAAAAATATTCCTCGCGAAAAATTACTATGAGTCTCCTTTCAACATATTTATGAAAAATGAACAGATTGTATAATTTAGCCAAAAATTATAAATTATGAAGATAAGTCATCCCGAGAACTGTCAAAATCTATCAGTTACGGACGAGTAGGAATGAAATGTCACACGCGAAAAAACACTTTTCCGCGAAGGTGATTTCAACTTTTTTTGCACTAATCGATTGATATTAATTTTTTAATTGTGACAATTACAAAAAATTCGGGAAAATCGGTCCGAAATCCGCGGAAAACCTCACTCTTTGAAGTCCTACTCGTTGAAATTTTTATTCGTTCGTATCTGATAACTTACTCGCTCCGGGATGACATATCTTATTATTCATTATTTTTGAATTTAGCAGGGTTTGTTCGTTACCTTTGAAAATTCCATTGGCACTAACCAAAAAAAAAAATTTACAAAAATTTAAGTCAAAAATTTTTATTACAATTATTTTCTGCTATGAGCAGAAAAGTACACAAAATATGTAATAAATCGAAATCCGCTTAATTCTCATAAAAAGCTGAGAAAGGACTTATAGTATTTTTTCGCGAGGAATATTTTTCTCAACGATGCCTACTAAAAATATCGACGATATGTATAATTTTTAATATGTGATAAGATTTCATTGCACTTTTTCGGGGGTAAGGGGGTGAGAAGCGTGGACGACTGTTTTGAGAAAAATAATTGTCCAAATATTCCCTTTATTTCGATCTTTGGACTGAAGCGTATATTCTGAAGTCTTCCACTTCAAAATAACCAAAGAGATAAGTCACCTCTCTGATTTCCCAAGAAACTTTGTGGTCGAATATCGCGAAAACAAGAGCTAATATAGAAAAACGGCTAATGCCGCTGTATTCAGCATGGCCGAAATAGGTCTATTCATAGGGTCTCTTTTCTGTTACATTTTTGGACTAGCACAGTGTTATTAATATTTAGTAGATAATCAGATAGGTCACCTAAACTATAGCAGATAACCAATTGGGTCATCTTCTCAATATTAAATAATCACTTGAGACATATACTGTATGGCAAATTACTACTTTGGTAATATAATCCACAACAGATAACCAGTTGAGTCACCTACACTGTAACTGATAACCAGTTGGGTCATCTGCTCCATATTAGATAACCACTTGAGACATTTACTCTATGTCAGATAACCATATTGGTTATATAATTCACAACAGATAACCAAATGGAATATCTACTCTATCAGATATCAGATTAGAAGTTAAGAAGCCTACTCTATGTCAGATCCCACTAGTGGGATCAACTAATTTACAGTAGATTAACTGATTAGGCCATCTACTCTATAGCAGATAACTGGGTGAAGCATTTACTCTGTGGTAGATGAACAGTTTGATCATCTACTTCATAGTAGATAACGAGTTGGGAAATTACTTTAGCAGATTAGCAGATAACCTTGTGAGTCATCTGCTCTATAGTAAAAAAATTATCATCTCTATAAAATGTAATAACATGGGACTTTTACTCTAGAGTAAGTATATTTATGACCCAACTTATTATATAATAAGTTGGGTCATAAATTCAACCACAGATAACCCGCTAGGTCATCTACTCTATAGAATATAAACACTAGGGCGTATACTCCGTAACATATAACTAGTTGGGTCATCTAATCTATAGAATATAATGACTTGTTACTGTTTCTCTATAGCAAATAACCTAGTGGGTCATCTATTCCACAAAAGATAAACGGTCATATCACCTTCTCAATAGCAGATAACCTGTTGAATTAATTACTATACGTCAGATAACCAGTTGGGTCATCTACTCCACAGCATATAATACTGTGGTACAAAATCGAACTTTCCGAATGGGAATGGGATGAGACCAATTGCAAATGAAAGTTGACATTATCCATAACAAAATCTTCAAGGGTTTTTTCTGTTCAGTGCTAGATTTTTATACACGCATTTGAAGTTAGTCATTTTGAACCGTTTTTTCTATGACCGGAAGTTGTGAAATTATTGATCTGGCAATAACATTATTTTCCAATTGGTAAATTGCTAACGTCGTTGACGTAAGGCCAGGCGAACGAACGAACGAACCTTAGAGAAACCAAATTCCAGACGAAAGTGAGTGACTGGTTTTCGTTCGCAGAGACTTTCGTTAGAAATACAGAAACAGGCCGTTACTCTCAGATGATAATTCAGGTGTCCACCATGGTGGAAAGCTGTATCTAAGGATGAAGATATGGCATTTTCTACATCTGTTATTATGTTGCTTTGATGCAGAATATTGCGAAGCTTAATTTTCAAACGAACTATTGAACGAAATCATTTGACTGGAATTACTTTCACGGAGACGTTTAGTTTTCCACTTCTATTAAGCGTCTATCGGAACTACAGTGAGATCGATCATCTATCTCTCCCTCCCTCTAAAGTTCTCCGAGCTGGAAATACGAAAATAGGGTTGGTAACTCTATTGCATATAGTAAGATTGTGAATATTTCGGAAGTTTAAAACGGTCTCACCTCTGTTGATTTCTGAGCTGCCCCATCATGTTTGTCTCGCATTGGCGTCACAGTGCATAGCGATGGTATCATGCGGGTGTAAATTTAGCTTGGTGCTCCATTCCTCCCTTGGCGGAGCATCGCATGAGTGTACCCTGTAGCAGGATGCGACAAGAAATTATTGTCCATTTCCATTCTCGCTGCGGTGAAGTCTGCTGTGCTAAATTGGGGGCATTGAAAGATAGTTATGTTGTTTTTTACGATCAGGCACGATCTTGACTTATAATGTCTTGTATCCGTTACCCTGGAAGCCCTTTACCTCGTTCTCATATACGTAGGGTTTCTGGAAAATGTCTATGTTTTTTCAACATCATGGATTTGGAGGGTCCTTCAATTTGTCGATGTCGTCTTCGTCATCTGGACCGGTTGGGCGTAGTATATTTACCTCGACTTCCCTCATGCCAAAGCAGAGCTTGTTGTTTGGCAGCTCTGTGTCGACGACGGTCTCATCGGGATTACCTAGGCCGGGATCTGCTTCAGGCAGATGTCTTCTCATGCATTCCTAACCGAAGCGACGCATTTTTATAGGAATACCTTTGAGAACTCCTCAATCCATCCATTTGATTACCCTGTAGCCACACTGAATCTCGCTAGAATCATAGTGGGGTATCGGAGAACCTTTATTGGCGAACACATTTTCCATAATAATTGCTGACAACTTTGATTTCAGTTTACCCCATTCCGAAATGGTTACAGGGGACGTTCCTCCCTTCTCGTCGTTCACGAGGGCAACCAGCAATAGATACAAATAGTTTGGTCGCGGGGGCAACCTGATATTTTTGTGGTAGACGAGAATGGTATGCTGGCGTCCTTAACCTTCTTGCGCTTAGTGGGTTTAACGTCCTTCGTAGGAGAACGTTCCCGCTTTGAGATAGAGGATAGTGTGGGATTATTCTTTTGGGGATCTTCATTTTCTCGAACTCCTCAAAAATTTCGTCTCGTTCGTGCATTCTTCCATTAGCTGAATTTTTCTCAATCTAGTCAAGAATGAACTTTGTCCTCTGGTACAGTTTCTTCCAAACATCGGATGGATTCTTGCGGCTGCGCGTCTTCCGAACATCGGATGGATTCTTGCGTCTGCGCGTTTTGCTATCGGCCGGCCCATCGTGCGTGACGGACAGAACCGATGTTGCCTTGGTTGTTGTCTATTGTGGTGGGTTGAACCGTCGTACGCAGTGACGGCTTGCGCGACGTAAGACTACAACCTGCCTTGGCGTCGGAGGGAGAGTTGCTCGCGACCAGTTTCTTAATACACTTGCTGATCATACAGATCGTCCGCACAAATCCATCTCTATCTGATCGTAAAAGTGCTATCTAGCGCTATATTCCCTGGTCGTTCTTGAAGTTTCACCTTGCGAACCTTTTCGAGGTTTACGTGGAAATAGGGGATGAGCAATGCCATACAGACTAGGGATGCCTTAGGTATAACTAAAAACAGATAGTCTCTCTCTTCCTGCGCCATTTGGAGGTCGCATAAGGTAGGCGGGCGCCCTGCAATCGCAGATGAGGCCGAAACGGATATCAAGACTTTCTTGTTTCTAAAAACAAGTGATTGATACATAAGCTCGCGACATCATGGGATCTTGCTTGTTACCTCTTGCAGAGGTTATTGTTGTCGACCCCAAAATATTCTTCAGTCGTCTGCTATCAAATTTGTTTGTTTGCACAAATCAGGCCGCTATATTTTTTTAACGATGTGTTACTGTGGGAAATGATTGAAACCGTCAAAAACTTTGCATTAGCCGTGTTCTTCTTTTTTTCTTCTTCCTGTCCATTTCACCTTCAGTGATTTTTTTTCGGCCTCTCCTGTATTTTTGTTTGTTTTTTGACAAAGATAATTGATAAGTGCTGAACAAAACAAGAAAATAACATTCAATTCACATAAAGAGAAATGAAGAGGACTATTGAGCTCAATGAATTGATTAAACGAGATTTATTTGCGAAATGTTTATATAGTCCTCTACTGAGTTCAAGTATTTTTAATTATTTTATGCTTTTTTCCACACACTGTATTTGTAAATGCTCTAGAGTGGATCGAATTTTTGTTCTAAAAATTTAAAAAAAATCCTCCAGGTGTAAATTTGGTTATAATCAAAAGAGAAATTGTGATACAGTCAATAAAGACTTGTAGGACCATTAAATTGAAGTCTGATAATAAAAAAGTTCTCAAACATTATGGACTTCAATACCGCCTATAGATAAATTTGTATTTCAAATCGTTCCATGCCAGTCGTTCCTACCCAATATATTCATATACAGCCTTTAATGAACGATGAATTCTATATGAATATGAAATTTACTCACTATTTGCAGTATAAATATCAAAAATAATAAAAAAACGAGAAAACCGAGAAAAAAGTGATATTAACTCATCCTTGGGCAATGGAAATGCTGAAAGACTCCTTTAAAGGATGTAGATACCTGAATACACGTAGTCCTTTTAAAGGTATCTGGAATGAGTGTATTGAAAATAAAGTATTATAAGAATTTCATAGATTGCTATAATAACTCGATGAGTTCTGACGCTCCCTCAATGTTGTAGCATTCTTCGTCCACGAGATATTTAGTTATCGTATGATTAGGAATCTGCTTCATTGGTTTCCGGATTCAGGAAGTTGTCATTCTCGGTGGTTCTCTTTTATACCGTTCGACTTCGAGCTACAGATCCTGAAGTTCTCTCCTGAGCCGAATAGGTGGCTGAAGCATATTCACTAGATGGTGGTTTGGATGGGTACTCCGATAGCAACTCAGGAGGTAGTACTTCGACAAAACTCCTCATGACGGTCATCCCCGGAAGACATGAAGAGGCACACTGTCGCTATTCTTAAAGCGGCATTTTCGGTGACCACACTGGTGCTGCATAGTTTTCCGCGGATAGGCGTTTCTCTTTATAAGTGTTTAAAAAGGTTTCTTTGTAGGTTCCACAAGTGCTGCCGGCGAGCGAGTTAATGACCGTATTCCTACTTCTCATTCTATCGCAGATAGCGGTGACAGGTGTAGAAGATCTAAAAAGGCTGTCGAATGAGACCCCGAAAATCCTGGTGTAGTTTGTCGCCTTCGACAATCACATTCAAAAGCAGCCACAGTTCTAGAGATATAACTACGGATTCATATCTGCAGGAATGTTCCATATTGTTTCTAGTATAGCGAAACGTCCGATCTTTATAGCGACATCAGAGCTCGTGTGCAGTCTCAAATGTAGGCAGGTTCACATCAAAGAACGAAGCTAGCCAGGTTTTAGTCGATAATCCGCCGATGGCGACCATTTTTTGTCGAGGCACGCTGCCGCCGATAGGTCGGCTAAAATTGACTTAAAAACGCCAAGGCTCATACCGCAGTTTCCAACATCGCCATCGTTGCTATTTGTTCGCGCCTTTACAAATATAATTTGACCCATATACTTAAATTTGAACCATTTAGGTTCCAACGAAGTTGTACAATAAATTTGTTTATTTTACGTTGCACAATAAATCACAAGCCAACGTCGAGCCGAAAAGCAGCCGTCGCCGACCTATTTTTGGTCGAGATGCCGCCGCCGACAGTTTTGTCTCGGCTTCGTTCTCTGGTCCACATCTATCTGGAATGAACACAATCCCTGAAATATGTTTGGATGTCGCTAGATGCATTTCATCAAATTCAATGTTCGCTGTCATATGTAAAGATTTGCGAGCAGCTAAGGTCTGTTCATAAGGTCAGTATATCTTAAAAATATAATACAGTTCCCCAGAGCATGTACTGTAGCACCTAGCCTTGCAAGCTCATCAACAATACAGTTCCCTGGAATGTTCCTGTGGTGTGACACACACAGCAGGTGGATTTTGAACTGAACTGCCATCTCGTTAAATGATCTGCGGCAGTTGAGGTCCGTTCTTGAATTCAGGAATTCAGAATTCATCGATTTACTAGCAGACGGGCTATCGGAGAAAATATCTATTGTCACCTATGGCTGTCTCTCTGTGTTCCGACAAATAAGATAGTGACCCGTCGTTACAGACACAATGAGTAAGATATCCTGTCACATAGCCATCCATATATGCTTGAAATGTACGTACACAGGTTCTGATTAGTGACCATCTGCTGTTTCTTGTCATAAGGTTAATATATCTTAAGAATATATTCCAGTTCCCCCGGGGCATGTAATGTAGCACCTAGCCTTGCAAGCTCATTTACAATATAGTTCCCTGGAATGTTCCTGTGGCACGACACACACATCAGGTGGATTTTGAACTGATCTGCCATCTCGCGTAATAGATCTGCGGCAGTTGAGGTCTGTCCTTTTTTATTTTTTCTGTGTACATATATTCTTTAAGACTCATTGTTTTCAGCAGGAAATAACATGGGAAAAATCCCTTAGCATTTGATCATCTTTTCAACGCATCAATGTGAAGTGGCTTGCTTCAATATCGTTCTGCATCCAAAAATAGCCTAAATAATTCCTCTCTAAAAATATACCGGCACCCAAAAAATAAATAGAAAAACTGATGGACCCCCGCAGCACTAACCAGTAGTTGTCTGGTGAGCAGAACGAACATTGTAATTGGAGAGGAAGGTATACCGGAAAAAGGTGCCGATGAAGAGAACGGGGTCCTCCTCCCACACTTGCAAACAAAAACACATGATTTGTCCGTCTGACATATTTAAGTATTTTTTGTACTCTCTCTCCATCTCTCTCGTTTCTCCATTACAATATGTTAGCGTCGCTGCCGCGCCCTCGTGAGATTCACGTTGTGCTGTGTAAAACGGTAGTATTGTTGTCTTATTTATTTTGGCGGGAGCACACTAAATTAGTTTTTTTTGTTTTTGCACCGCTTCTTTTTAGCATGTCTTCTTTTTTTCTAATTTAATCTTTACAGAAACATTTTGGTATTTTTTTTTGTGGTATTATTTATTTTGTTTGTGTAAACCTTTACGATTTCTTCGTGATCAGTAGAGTGGTATGTCTTATATGTATATGGATGTGTCATTCAAAGTATGTACTTTAGATGACGGAATAATAAGAATTATCTTGCTAGGTTCTGGAAATCTTTATATGGCTTGAATAATGTGACAAATAAAACATTGATATTTATTGGTAGGTTTTTTCGGGAATCTCTTTTGTCCCCAGCGCAAAATTCTTCATTCATTCACAACGAAGCAATGATGTGTTAGAGTTGCTAATAGTTAAATATAAACATGGGCGATATTTTGTGGGGAAAACTACCCTACACTAAAAAAGAAAGAAAACAGGGGCAAGCTTATTTAACCGATTGATTTTTCACATTTTTGGAGGTTAAAAGAAAAATCCCGGTTCTAGTAAAGGTATTCGACTACGAACTTCAATGTATAATGTACGATATAACGGGGTTTTCTGATCCAATGCGAAAATGCTGCACACCAGTAAGTAGAAAGGTTATATAGCGTGATCTACTTCGAGCTTCCCTACTTTTTTAAAGAAAAAAACACAGAAAATTCAAATTGAATGGGGAATGTTTATTATCATTTGAAAGAACATTGTTTGACTTCTATTTTTTGAAGATTATGGCTGCCAAATGTTGGCCGCGGCTACGTCTCAGATGGCCCATCCGTTGAGTCCAATTTTCGATGACTCGTTCGAGCATTACGACTTGTAACTGGCGAATGACACGCGTGATGTTTTCCTCCAAGGCCTGAATCGAAGCGGGTTTGTCGGCATAAACTTTAGACTTTACATATCCCCACAGGAAAAAGTCTAACGGTGTGATATCACACTATCTTGGTGGCCAATCGACCGGCCCAAAACGTGAAATTATCTGCTCGCCGAAGTGTTCTCTCAATAAATCCATTGATTAATGCGATGTGTGGGAAGTGGCGCCGTCTTGTTGAAACCAAATGTCGCCGAGACCACGAGCTTCAATTTCAGGCATCAAATAGTCGGTTATCATGGCACAATAACGGTCGCCATTGATGGTTACGTTCTCACCGGCATCATTTTTGAAGAAATATGGACCGATGATTCCACCGGCCCACAAACCACACGAAACCGTTGTTTTTTCTGGATGAAGTGACAGCTCTTGAATCTCTTCAGGTTGCTCTTCGTCCCAAATGCGGCAATTTTGCTTGATTACATACCCATTGAGACAGAAATGGGCCTCATTGCTGAACAAAATTTGGCTCGAAAACGTCGGTTCATCGGATCGGATAAAGTTGAACGATTTGTAAACGTTGTTCAGGCGTAAGTATTTCCATGATGAAATGCCAAACAATACTTAACAAAAATAACATGATAGCATGACACGACTCACACGTGATCTGTCAAAAAAGGCTATTGAAAAAAGTATTTCTACTTGGATCACCCTATATTAATATATATATAAAAAACCCGAATCAAATAGGTAGACAATATGTAAAAATCTTGAAAACTTTGTGAACCGGATGTAATGATTTTGTAAACCGCCGCCAGACTATCGGAGAAAATGTTGATACCGACTTTAGTCAGCACATAAACTCTCAGCCATTCTGCTACCTCTCTAATTTTTTACTCAAGCGGGACAGTAGCATACCTAGTGCTCAATGCTCTCCACTTGCTCGTCATCTCCACTGCTTCTGCAGAAGTCATTGGAGTCATTAACCAGGGAGTGTCCCGTCGGAACTGACACCTTTACATTTTGACCTTCACAGTTCGTATCTTGGTCAGATTTGCCTGGCTACCCTAAAGGTGCCGATTTCTAGTAAATTTGTTCAAAGCGACCTGTAGGATGTCTGACGACATTTTAAAATTTGACAATTACCGCGATTGCCACGTCGTCCGCATATACAACGACCTTGCAGCCACAAAGTTTTAGGTCTAGCAGACTTTCATTCATCACTAGGTTCCAAATTAGTGCAGACAGTATTCCTCTTTGTGAGACCCCTCTATTTACAAACCTTTTTAGAGTTGTAGACCCAAGACTTGCTGGTATGCGTCTTCTGTTGAGCAGGCTTCGAATTAGATTATTCAAGCTAGAGTTCACCTTTAGCTGTGACAGCGCCGCAGTTACCGCATCTGAGTGAATGTTGTCAAAAGCCCATTCTATGTCAGGAAATGCCAAAATTGTTAATTCCTTGAAATTTAGGTACGATTCGATAGTGCCTTAAATTCGTGAAGGCCAAATTCTACGAGGGTTGCTATATATATTTCTGGCCTAATAATGAAAATGCGAATATGTATTTATCATCAAAAATGGTTTTATTGTTTTTCAAAGTATTCTCCAGCTTGATTTATACACTTTTGCATGCACTCAAACAAACTGTCGAAGCACTTTTTCCACTCCGGTTGGGACACCTACAAAACATGGTTTTTGAACGCTTCAACAGCATCTTCTGGCGACGAAAATCGTTGACCACGCATTTTTTCTTGATGTGCGGGAATAAAAAGAAGTCATTGGGTGCCAAGGGCTGTACGGCGGATGACCGATCAATTCGACATTTTGGCCGGTCAAAAAGGCGCTGGTTTGAGCCGATGTTTGCATTGTCATGTTGTACAATGATTCGTCTTCTCTTGTTCGTTTTTCGAATTTCTTCGAATACTTCAGGCAAACAAATTGTGGTGTACCACTCAGAATTGACCGTCCTACGTTGCTCAAGCGGAACAGTCGCCACATGACCAGTTTTGCCAAAGAAACAGCCGACCTTTTGCTTCGAAGTGCTTCTTCCACCAACCACTTTCGTTGGATTTGGCTCGTCTACGAAGACCCACACGGTCGATTGCTGTTTTGTTTCGGGCTCATACGCATAGATCCAAGATTCGTCACCTGTGACTATCGTATAAACGTCTATTGAAGCACCGCGATCGTATTTTTTCAAAATTTCTTTACACCAATCGACACCAGCCTTTTTTTGAGCGATTGTCAAATTGTGCGGGATCCAACGAGAACAAACCTTTTTTACGGCCAGGTGTTCATGCAATATCGAATGTACCAGCCCAAGGATGCCTCTATCTCACGGTATGTCACATGACGATCTTGCATTATCAGTTCACGCATGGCATCAATGTTCTCTGGCACAACGGCCGTTTTTGGACGACCTTCGTCTTTGAGCGAGCGTCGGCCACGATTGAATTCATTAAATCAGTTTTCACAGTGCTATAGGATGGTGCTTCATCGCCATACAAAAATTTAAGTTCATCGACACACACTTGTCGTGATAATCCACGTCGAAAGTTGTGAAAAATGATCGCACGAAAATGTTCACGAGTTAATTCCATTTTTTTGCCAAATTGATTTTTGCAAGTCACTGTAAACAACACAAATGATGGTACGTCAAAACGTTCTGAGTACGTTTACGCTAAAAAATGTCAAACTTTCCAATGGAAATGTCAGATGGCGCCAGTCAACACTTAGTGTGCCTGGCGCCATCCATATATATAGCAACCCTCGTATATACTTTCACTTGTTGTAAGCATGGGGAACCACCCCGACAGGAGTTTTGGATCCAGGTTTTCCCTAATGAAAGAATCCAAAAGTCATGTCAGACCTTTCAATTTGAAGGAGGATAGGCTAATTGGTCTGAATTCTTTTGGCCTAGAGTGCGATGTCTTTCCCGCTTTGGGTATGAACACGTCTTTTGTATCCGTCCATCGATTGCCGATGTATGAGAACTTGATATAGCCTTCATACATTTTCTCCAGACATTTTCTGCATTTCTGCTGCAGTGATGCCGACTGTTCTAGGTTCGAGAAATCACACGGTCATGAAACATTTCACGCAAAAGAGCAATGGTTTCCTTGCTTGTGTGGCACGTAGCGCCGTATTGTTGAAAATTAAAGTCGTCCAGGACGATATCGTTCAATGCTGACCATACCAAATCATTGGCAGATAGCACAATCCATTCACCGTAACAGTTGCTCCAGCCTCAATTTCGAAAAAGAAAGGTCCAATAACACCGCCGGATCATAAACAGTCACACGATGAGGCTTTTCAACAATAATTCTTGGGACAAATGCGACAGTTCGTCTTGTTAAGTTGCCTCCGAGATGAAAATGGGCCTCATCACTCAAGATGATTTTTCGATGCAATTCCGAATCATTTTGAATATGGTCCTGCAAGCGTAGCCGTATCGGTCATTTGGCTGATAGTGTTTTCCATTATTGAGGGCATTATTTATTGCCCACCTTTTTTGCAATGAAAGAAAAACATTAAAAAAATATTCATTTTTTAAATATCAAAATGAAACCCTCTATTTCTGTTCCATATGCAAAAATGTATTGATAACCCTAAATAATCTCTATTCTAGTGGAACGCGAACTAGCAAGATACAACATCAAGACCGCCATAATCGCTTGAATCGGGAAGTAACAAGAAGAGCTTGGAGCGATAAGAGAAGATGGGCTGACAACATTGCCAAAGAAGCTTAGATAGCTGCTGAAACTAGACGCAGCCGAGATACATATATACCGTGTAGCAAAGAAACTGGTCAACATACATGGCGCTACGGTTGGAAAACATCTGAAAACGATCACGGATGCCTTATAACATCCAGGTACCATCAATTGCAACTGTGGAATGAATTTTACAAGTCTATGATACTCGTATTCTCGCCCAGTCTTCCGGACCAAGTTCTGTGTTGCTGTGATATGCACATCCAGTACCTCAATATCTCCGCCGAATGTCCATACTTAAAAGAAATATGTGCTGCGGTAAAATCACTCAAGTGTAACAAATCCCCTGGACTGGACAACATATCCTCCGAAATGCACATCCGTTATCAAGCGGCAAAGCGAAACACTCCCCGATGAAATAGCCGCAGGATAAAATTTATAGGTTTTGAGATGGCGTGCGACAGGCTCAGAGCAATATGTAACCATCTAGAACGTAAAGGCGTCACAATAAACTGATACAGCTAACGAAAAGTCTATATGCAAAAACCACCTGTAGAATTCTTCACGAAAGCTATATCAGTGAGAAAATACTTATTAACGTAAGTGTCCGTCGCTCGGATGTTTATTGTCACCATTTTTGTAACTGTGTTGTAAACTTAGTAATGCAGAAAACTACTAGACATAGAAGGGGCATCACTTGGGGTCGCAAACGATATCTACCTTCTAACCCATACATTTGCGGACATGCAATCAAAGCTGACACAAGTACAAGAGGCGGCGAGAAGTGTGGGCCTAAAGATTAACATCAAAAAAGCAAAAGGTATGCGGCTTAACGTGGAGAAATGTGAACAATTCTGCATACAAAACCAACTAAACGAAAATGTTGAATCGTTCTTTTACTTGGGAAGCTTTATAGACAATACGGCGGATCCAAAAAAGATAATGTCGCATTAATAAAGCTAGACAGGCATTAGGATTTATGAACCCTATATGGAAGTCGACAATCATGTCACAGAAGAATCTTATTTAACTCTAATTTTAAGTCGATATTATTCTATGGCTGCGAGTCGTGGAACCAACGTGATATCCACGTGATTCAAATATTCCTAAACGAGTGCCAACGGAAAATTCTACGTATATTTTTTACCAGAACAATCACGAACAAGAGCCTATGGTCAATAACACAACAACAACCAATCAATTTCGATATCAGAAGGCGCAAAGCGGGACGGACACATTTTTAGGAAACCTTCTGATGACATCTCCAGGGAGGCCATCGAATGGAACCCACAGGTCAGCAGGAGAAGATGTCGTCCTTCATATACATGGAAACGTCAAATTGAAATTCAAGCAGACACATTAAATTAAGCCTAAATTAATTAAATGTTCGCGCTGTAAATACGAGGTCTGTTCAGCAGAAAATGTGAATTTGGAAAATTCTCGGGCTACGTGCATTCCATTTGCGTTTTTTTATGTTGTTTGTGAGAGACATAACAGTAAGAAGTGTTTTGCTTGTTCGGCGACTCGGTTTTTGTCTCCCTAATCTTCGCAAAACGCCGTAACGCCGTCCTTTCATTTGTCTCTTCAATTTTGGGAACAGGAAAAAGTCGCATTACGAACATGCGATTGTTCAAATTTCAGCAATTTTGGAACGAACATCGCTGCCACACGCTTCATGCCCAAAATTTCCGATAAAATTGTATGGCATGAGCCAACGATATGCCGACATCCTCTGCAACTTTCTAATTGTGATTCGACGGTTCTCCATAACAATTTTCTTCACTTTATCAACATTTTCATCGGTTTTTGATGTGATTGATCAGTCGTCTTCTTCTGGACCTTCTTTGAAAAGCTTGTACCACTTTTAAACAATTGTCTGTATGAGAGTACAATCATCATATGCCACTCTTAACATTTCAAGTGCTTTTGAGCAATTATGTAATTTTTTTACACAAAATTTTATGCAAATTCTTTGATCCATTTTTTTCCACAGCAGAAAATCGCCAAACAAGCAAAACACGTCTAACCGTTATGTCTCTCACAAACAACTAAACTAAACACAAACAAACTCAACTACTCACTCACTTCAAGAGTGACATAACTCAAAATTAAAAAATGGTGAATTTAAGTCTCGCTTAAAGCCATGGCTGTGTGACTTGTACGCTTTCTTCGTAGGTATATAATTCGCATATGCAAATTTCTTTGTGTGTCATGTATAAGACCCTCTGATGATATCCCCGCACAGGATTGAAATACGTATAAGGGTATGTGTTTACATGGCTTTCAGAGCGCAGTGTCTTATCTTTTCCAATACACCACAAAAACATCTCTTTCGAACAATTCGAATGTGAAAACATTCAATAAATAAATCTAATTAAAAATTGCCAAGATGTGTAACTTTAACTCCGTATAAAAAGATATGTAACATGAAATAAGATGTTTAAATACGCTTTAATGATCCGAAATATGTTTGTTTACTTATAGACCAAACTTCACTGAGATTAATTTATGGACATTTGCAAAATTCGGATTTTGGTAAGGCAACCTCAAAAATTCTAAATTTTGAGTTATGTCACTCTTGAAGTGAGTGAGCGATATGTTCGAGATAAGTGTACCAACATAAAAAACGCTTATCGAATGCACGTAGCCCGAGAAATTCCTAAATTCACTCTTTCTATTGAACAGACCCCGTATATAATCGTTATTCCACATATTTCAGTAATTTCTTTAAAATTTCCCTTTGTGCTATCCACAGCTGGCAACCCTACATGATAATGATGAAAAATACGCACTCCCCTACCTAATTTCACACACTCATTCACCACTCACTCACCAACACAACCAATGGGTTGGCTATGAAAAGTACAAAAACAACAACAACATTACCTAACCGACAGCGACACACAGCTGTGAGCGGCGGCCAAAAAAATGCAACCTCAGTCTAACATGAACACTCGAAGAGAAAAGAGAACGAAATCATCCGTCGGGATACCTAAATGTGAATAAAATAACGGCAAAGAATGAATGAAAGTAATTTTTGTTAGTAAAACACCAAAAAAAAAATTAAATAACGGTGAATTGTGGTGAACGTAAAAAGAATTAAATTTTGGTGCAATGAATAAAAGCAAATGTTTTGGAAATAACGGAAAATAGTGTAAATAAATAAGTGAAACAATTGTAAAACATTAATTTGTGTTAGCCATTAATAAAATAAATGCAAGTTTGTTTTAAATTAAACAAAGGAAAATAACTTTGTGCAACGAATAAAGTAAATAATTAAAAAATATACCATTTTCAATATCATCGTGTATACGAGTATAACATATAAAAAGTAGCTAGAAAATGCTAGTTCTTCAAGAAAGTGTAATTTAAAAAATATCATTTTCGTATTGAATTATATTGGTATTTTATTTTGTGTGTGATATTAAAACAAAATTATAGAGAGAGGTTAATAAAAATCTCGTTTTGATTCTTCGTCTGTCTGTCCCTTCATCATCTTCCGCTTTTTCGTCTATTTTTTCATCAATATTTGTACATACATACATACCTATAACATGTATGTATGTCGCTGCGGCGTCATTTCTACTTTCGCTGAAGAATCAAAAATCCAGTTTACGGCGACGACGGCTCGTTTAACTTAAGCTGCAGCATTATCAAACATCTGTTTTAATGCATCTTCTTCTTCAACATCATTTCAACAATAACAACAACACATACCTGAGACAGATAACGGCTTACCTGAGACCACGTTGACGTTTCTTTCTGTGAGTGCGTTCTTATAGGTAAAAATTCGCAAAAAAAAGCTTTTAAAAAGTACAAAATGTGCAAAACTAAAAAAATCTCCAGAAATAATTTCTTGTAAAACTCGGATTATTTACAATACCATGCGTGACCACTATAGGGGTAGCAAATGACTTGTATTTCCGGTTGGAATACATATGTATAATACAGACATACCTACCTTTTATACATGTGCAAATTAATAAGGGGCTGAGTGTAATATATAAAACATAATATGTGTGAATAACTGCAATTGTTTAAAAGTTACAATACCTACATAAGTATATGTAATTGGAAAGGAAAAATTATACAAGAAGAGGGCCTCGACGCAGCGGAACAACAAAGTGGTAAAAATTACTGTTTAGGAAATGTCGACAAATAATTATGTTTATCAATACTGGTAATTGTGGTATCTTGTGTAATTATGACACGGGTTCGGTTTGGCAACAATGAAAAAATACCGGCGGCGCTACGAAATACCTACAAAAAAATAAAATGAATAGCTTTACACAATCTGCTCGGATTTCGTCAAAATGTTCGATTTAATTTCCCCGAAAGCCTGTTCTTCCCGAGATATGGTCCTTGCAAATCGTTATAAAAAGTCTTCCAATAGGATGTTTCATTTTGATATTAAAAAAGAGTATTTTTTAAGTGAATTCTTATTTCCATTAATAAAACTATGCAAAAAAGATTGTAGATCGAGGAATATTTTATGGAACCAAAACTAAAAATTTTTAATGGTAATGTTTCGTTTATTTTGTTTAGTTCCAATTTTCATGGAGGGTACCTTTAGTATTTGGGTACCCTTTAAATTATTATCAGGGCAACAAATATTGGGGATATAACCTCCACGAAGAAATGTTAGTTTAGTAACTATCGTTCAAACAAAATCACGAAAAAATCGGCTTTGGCAGCACATTGCACACTCACTGGACATAAACCAAACTTCGATGAAGCAGATGTATTAGTAGAAGAGAAAACCTTATACAGACGACGGGAGATGTTATTCATAACAAATATACCAAAAGATAAGAGACCTAACCAGGGATGATAATTGAGAGTAACCAAATGGTACAGAAATCGTTCAAAAAAGGTACTTTATGGCCCCAAAAAGTACCAACTTTAAAATTTGTTTAAATTCTTCTTGAAATATTGAGATACAAATTAGTAAGATCCAGTAATACATGAACAACTTCTTGATAACAAGCTACTAAAAGCTTATAGCAGCATAAAACCTTTGGTTTGTACTACCCTATACCAAATTATTGGAGCAAAATAAGCACACATATAATGGTTAACTATCTGAAATGCTTCATTTTAAAATCGTACAGGTCGCAAATATAAACCGATATATACGGAAACTTATACAAAATAATTTAGACTCTAAACATATAGAGGTACCTTTTTATTATAATTCTTGACTCTCTAGAGAACGAATTTTTAGCCGATTACGAGTATATTGCATAAAATCATCTATAGAAAAAAGTGATTCATGTCGGTCCAATTTTAATATAAAATTAATTGACGTTACATTTTATTTTATCCAGTATCGCTCCTTGTTAGAATTGCTGCACGTTTTGATATACGATTAAACCCCACGTGATGGTTCCAGACAAATTTGAGCTTTTGGTGTAGACGCCACGTTTTACAACCTACGTGCCTTTAATCTTTCCTTAAGAGTATAGGTTTTTAATTTCGTTAAAAATGCAAAATTTGTCAAATCGCAAGTTTTTTCACTTTTGAAACTTGAAAGGCGCGATTTCATACGCAATAAAAACAAACTGAATTTTGTTGTAATATAAAGAGCCGAACATATTTCTTGGGTTGCGTACCTATGTCGAACCATGTCGAAAGAGACTTCTATTATTTTTTTGAAAAAGTATATATTATGCAAACACATGTTTGATAAAAAAAAGTATCAAATGTGTCGCGGGAGTATCACGGTACTGTGAGGGTCTGAAAAGTACCAAAAAAAGTACTAAAGTATCAAATTTATCATCCCTGGACCGAACTACATGCCAGACACAGACAAATGCTCTTAAATGTATCGAAATATTATTAACAAACACGGACGGAACAAATGTTAGTTTACAGATTAACTGCACCTTAGAAGTCAAACTTCAAAATATCGAAATTGTATGCAAAATATCAATGTTAAATAATTGTGTTTTTTCGTGGTTTTGTAAAGGGTTTTCCAACAAGAGGTGTTATTTTGGTATTCAAAGAAAAATACAATTTTTTGAGATAAATGATCGGATATTTATTTCATAATAAAGAGGAAGGTATTCCGTTAATAATGAAAACCAACATCAGCCAAATGGCCACCATGACCACGCTAACATGACCATATCCTTTTCCATAACCAAATCGCAATGTGGCTGCCCTATGTCCTCGATAGTCTCACGAATTCTATCTTTGAGGTCTTGAATCGACGCTGGGCTGTTGGCGTAGACCTTATCTTTCACGTTGCCCCAAAGGAAGTAGTCGCAAGGTGTTAAATCACAAGATCTCGGTGGCCAATTGTGATCACCTCTTCGAGAGATAACACGGTCCGAAAACTTTTCCCGTAACAGAGCAATGGTTTCGTTGCTTGTGTGGCACGTAGCGCCGTCTTGTTGAAAGTAAACGTTGTCCAGATCAATACCATCCAACTTCGACCATAAAAAATCTGTAATCATCTCTCGATAGCGCAATCCATTCACCGTAACTGTTGATCCAACCTCATTTTTGGAAAAGTAAGGTTCAATGACGCCGCCGGACCATAAACCGCACCAAACAGTCACACGTTGAGGATGGAGAGGCTTCTCAACAATATCTCTTGGGTTTTCCGAGGCCCAGATGCGACAATTTTGCTTGTTGACGTAGCCACCGAGGTGGAAATGGGCCTCATCAGTCAAGATGATTTTCGAATTTTTATAATTTCAATGCGTTATTGAATCGTGTATCGTTCCATTTTTAGTAACACGTAGTTTCTACTTGACAAATCATCGGCTTAATGCTATTTTGGTCCATACGCCATTTTTGTGTTTTTTGAGTTAGGAGTTGATAATACAGAATCTGCAATCATTTTTTCCTATCTCGCCTAGTTTTCGAGATATTGGTAGGGTAAATTTGTTTTACTCTGAATAACGGGAAATAATTTCAATATTTGTGTTCTATGTCTCAATTTTTCTATTGCCCTATATTTTTCACTCAGTATAGATATTAACTCTTTTCACTCTGTTCATGAAGAGTTATTTGATTCATATGCTAATGTTATTATAGTTGGTGATTTTAATTGTAATTTGTTTAAAACTTCTGATTCCTTGGCTTTGAGGAACATATGTAGCACATTAGGATTATCTGTTGTTCATAATTCACTGCCTACTCACTTTGATTTGGCTCACAACTCTACCTCCTTAATTGATTTTTGTTTGTTAAGTGTTCCATTAACTTTAAATTTTTCTTCGCAAGGTCAATGCCCTGGCATATCTCACCATGCATTAATTTTTGGCTCTTTAGACATATCTATTACTTGTGATGAACGATGTATTGAGTATCGTGACTTCAGGCATATGGATTGGGAAGGAATATGTAATTACTTATGTAATTTTCACTTTGATCCACTTTATTTAACATGTGATGTAGATCAACAGCTCTCAATCATTGATTTTTTAATGGATAATGTGTACTCATTTGTTCCATTAGTTACTCGTAGAGTTATTCCAAAAAATGATGCATGGTTGTTGCCAGATATTGTAGTTTCGTCTAAGTCGTTTAGGGATTTAGCATATTTGGAATATCGTAGGCATCCATCTGATGAAAATAAACGGATTTTTCGACGTTACGTTGTAAGGCTGTAATGCGCAATGAGAGGAGCAAGTACTATAATATAGTTTTCAGTCGTATGGATAACACTCAGATGTGGAAGTCTCTTCGTTCATTTGGTTGTTTGGATGATGTTAATGACACTCCAGACATAGATGTAAATATTGCTAACGACTATTTCTGTGGTCGTCAATCTCCTAATGCTTGTTTACGTGACCGAAACTTTTTGTGTAATATGGATGATACATTTCAATTTTACTGTGTTTTTGAGGAAGATGTTATTAAAGCTTTGAGTAGAGTTAAATCCGGTGCTATTGGAGTTGATGGTATCCCTGTTAAATTTGTTAAATGTATTTTTCCTTTTATTTCTAGACATTTGTTACATTTTATTAATTGTATTTTCACTACGTCCACCTTTCCACAAGCATGGAAAATTGCCCGTGTTGTACCTGTGCCTAAGAAAGGAGAGTCGTTTCACTTGTCAAACTTACGTCCCATTAGTGTTTTACCTGCCATTTCTAAGATTGTGGAGCATATTATAAAGGAAGCCATTCGTGAATTTATTGATGACCGTGGATTGCTTGGTAGCTATCAATATGGTTTTAGACATGGGTTCAGTACAACTACTCATTTGCTACAACTTACCGATTTGATTAGAGATGTTTATAACAACTCTGATATTGGTGTACTTGTTGGACTGGACTTGTCTAAGGCATTTGATTCTATCGATCATGCACTTCTATTGCATAAGTTACAGTGCAACTTTAGATTTTCTTCATCTGCCTGTAAATTGATTTCTTCCTATTTAACTAATCGTTCTCAATTTGTGGTTCATCGTGGTGTTCAGTCTGACTTGCGTAGTACGGTATGTGGAGTTCCTTAAGGGTCTGTTTTGTTGTTTATTATGTATGTTAATGATATTTCGAGTGCTGTTTCAGTTTTATATCGACAGTTGCCGAAAGATCTTTGGAGTAAGGGTTGCTCGAATATGGAACCATTTTCCGGTGTATTTGCGTAATTTCTCATTTACTCCGCATGTATTCAGTTGTAAATGTCTTGAATACCTGGCCGGTGGCCTATAATTCTGTGTGTTCTGTTTACAGGGTCGATTACTTCAAACTTTTTTTTTCTTTAATGGGTGGGGAGCCATAGTTTTAATTTTAGTCAATTTTCTATCACTGAATGTTTTGTAATATTCATGATTGTCGCTACTTTTGCTCGGTAAAAATCTCCGAATAAAATCTAGCAAAGAAATAATTTTAATATAACTCTCTCTTCTCAGTTTACTCCCTAGTTTCACTAGTATGAATCTTTTAACTAGCGTAATTTAGGGGATAAATATGTTTTGTGTAGAGAGTGTTATTTTATTTACATTCAGAAATATATTTTCCTTAGGTTAATTCTTTCTATCGTTATTTATCAATTTTTATTTTTACTATACATAATAATGTAAATATATCGAATTGTGTGCAGCTATGTTATTATAGTTTTAACTTTTGTTATATCTGAATTGTAACTTTCAAGGTGGATCACTTGAGTGTAGTTATTCTTATTATTTAATTGAAATTTGTATAAAGATAATATAAGATTATTGGCCATATTGGCTTATTTATATTACTATTATAAATAAATGAAAAATGAAATGAAATCACCTAATTTATTTGAACACATCGGATTTCTTTGGCATACCTCTAATGACTATCTAGGCATAAGTGGGACAATTAAACCGCACCAACAAAAGCGTTGGAGACTATACTATACTTCGAACCAACTAGCAACCAACCAACTAAAGGGGGTTAAATTTTAAGGGCCAATGTTGATTTTGAGTAAAACACAAATTCTTTAGGAAATTGTTGTCATTTCTTTTTATTATGATTATATTGGTATGGTTCAATTATGTATGGAATAAAATATCGGCCAAATGGCCGCCGCGACTCATTTATCGCATCCTTTAGCTCTTGAATTGTTGCTGGCTTATTGACGTACACTTTTTCTTTCAAATAAACCCAAAGAAAGAAGTCCAACGTTGTCAAATTACATGATCTTGGCGGCCAATTGACATCGCCACGACGTGAGATAACACGGCCATTGAATTTGTTGCACAAAAGAGCCATTGTTTTGTTAGCTGTGTGGCAAGTGGCACCGTCCTGTTGAAACCACATATTGTCCACATCCATATCTTCCAATTCAGGCCATAAAAAGTTCGTTATCATCTCACGATAGCGAACACCATTCACAGTAACTGCCTGACCGGCCTCATGGTCAGATGACGTCGCCAGCCCATAAGCCGCACCAAACGAACTGGGCGAGCATGTACAGGTGTTTTCACATCTCCTACAGACCCGGTTTGCTGAATTTGCGCACAATTCTGTCGATTGTGGACACATTTGGTAGATTATGCTGATCAAAACAACATCACGAAGTGCACGAAATGCATTTTGATTTAAACGCCCATTTTCGTAAAAGGCTTAAAAAAACTTTAACGCGTTGTTCGATTGTGTATCTTTCCATGGTTCAAATTAAGTTAGTCTGAAATTGAGAAATGTCAAATGAAATGCAGAAAAAACTTGACGTTTAGGTGTGGTTCACATTACAATTTAACCACCCTTTACTTTTGATGAATGCGATATTCGCGGCGAAAGTTCCGTTGTGGACGTTACAATAAATGGGAGTACGTTTTTAGGTTAACGTGAATTTGCATATTTTTTTTTTAGCTAAGTTTGCATAACAATCAGAAAATTCTAAATATATTAAAGAAAGAGGAATATTTAAGGATGTTAAAATAGCTCCTATTAGAATAAAACTAGTAATTCGTCTGTCGCGGACGTTACACAGCAATTTCAACACGTTAAAACTACAATATTCAGCGGAAATTTGTATATAATGTTATAATGTTATAATTTATATTTTATAGAACACGTTCAACGTGTCAATGGTGAGACCATTAGAATGTACCAAAAGATAATAGGCGTGTTTTCGTTACACATTAGGTGCTTAATTTGTATGGGGAGCTTAGCACTTTTAAGCATTATTAGTTTCCGATAAAGTTTTGTGCTTGTGTTCCTGTCTTAATCGAGTATGGTATTGCCTATATTTCGCAGTATGGCATCTCATTTTTGGAGAGATTGTTGTCAATTATTGTGAGTTCATGGGAAGAAGAAGAACAAAAAAGGAAAATTATTAAAATTTGCAAAGAGTGTAAACAATTGAAAATAGAATTGAAAATTTATGTTTTATAAAAACATTTCACAATTTTTTGTCTGTTTCGCACTGTTCTTTCTTTGCAACTCATGACTCCATTATTACCAGATAGTGGAAATCCGCCACTTACTGCTAATGCGCCAGTTAGTGGAAGTCATTGTTTTTGCAAAGTGCTAAACTAAAATTGCTAGCTTGTAACGAAAACATGCCTAACGATTTGATAATACACTTGGCATTTTTTACATTTTTTGTATACAGTTTTTCGAATTTGCCCATATGTCTCAGACATTCGCAACAAAAATTGTAACGTCTTTTATTTTATATGTTTTCTCTTATTTCAACATTTTATTACTTATTTATCATTCTATTTCAAAAGTTAAGGATAATTGTCTTCTTGTTTTTTGGTTGATTTTGTTTGCAAATGTACCGTCCACATCAAATTTCATCAGATTCAGCCGTCCGTTTACGTTTCGTTTTCGTTGGCTAATCGTTTACACTGATTTACACATGTCCGATTGTATCAGCTGATTAGTTAGTTATTAGGCGTTACGGTTATGTTTGCCTAACCAATCCTTCAATTATTAGACTCAATATTGATTGTTAAACGGCAGATTAAAGTATATAGCATTTAATAAGGCGCATATCATATTATAAACTTGGATTCTAATTTAGAAGACTCGAGTATTTTGTTCTACGCTCATGTATTCTTTTGCGAAGAGATACATTTATACCCTCACTCATTTGTTACAAGTGTAACATATCGACGAAAACCCGTTTTGGGATTTGAGCAATGTCCGTCCATCCGCCCGTCTGATAAAATAGGCTTATTCCATATTACCCAAAATGAGGGTTTACCGGCTGATATTTTCTTACTTTTTCCATTACTTTATATGAATTTAATAGCTGATATCGATACCTCCATTCCAAAACATGCTATGTCGACTTAGCATGTTTTTAGGGAGATTGCATTTTTAATTTCTAAATAAACCCAATTATATTCAGTTAAAATTTGGAGTTTATCCGTCAATCCAATCAAAAGTTATTCACAGAACAGTACAGGTCATTCGATTTCCATCATAAAGGAATTCCACACAAATTAAAAAAATTCATCAAACTTTGTTCGCCCCTCCTGAAAAACTACCTTTTTGCACTTAGCATAGTTTAAAATAGAGGTATCGATATATCCTTCAATATAAATGACAACGATGCATCTGCTTCGTATATGTTATGTAATATCACAGCGGCATGGCGGTTCCACAGTTAGTTTTATAGGATTTACAACATATAGGGTGATCCATTTCGAGGTTCCCTACATTCTAAAAGAAAAAACACAGAAAATTCAAATTGAATGGGGAATGTTTATTATCATTTGAAAGAACATTCTTTGGCATTTATTTTTTGAATATTATATCTATCAAATGTTGGCCGCGGCTACGTCTCAAATGGTCCATCCGTTGAGTCCAATTTTCGGTGACTCGTTCGAGCATTTCGACTGGTAACTGGCGAATGACACGCGTAAACGTTCTTCAGGCGTAAGTCTTTCCATGATGAAATGCCAAACAATACTTAACAAAAATAACATGACAGCATGACACGACACACACCTGATCTGTCAAAAAAAGGCTATTGAAAAAAGTATCTCTACTTGGATCACCCGTTATAACATTACACTAATTAATCTGTCAATTTGTTGTCAAAACGTTGTTCAGGCGTAAGTCTTTCCATGATGAAATGCCAAACAATACTTCAAAAAAATAACATGACAGCATGACACGACTCACACGTGATCTGTCAAAAAAAGGCTATTGAAAAAAGTATCTCTACTTGGATCACCCGTTATAACATTACACTAATTAATCTGTCAATTTGTTGTCAAAACGTTGTAAACGTTGTTCAGGCGTAGGTATTTCCACGATGAAATGCCAAACAATACTTAACAAAAATAACATGACAGCATGACACGACTCACACGTGATCTGTCAAAAAAGTCTATTGAAAAAAGTATCTCTACTTGGATCACCCGTTATAACATTACACTAATTAATCTGTCAAAACGTTGTAAACGTTGTTCAGGCGTAAGTCGTTCCATGATGAAATGCCAAACAATACTTCAAAAAAATAACATGACAGCATGACACGACTCACACGTGATCTGCCAAAAAAAGGCTATTGAAAAAAGTATCTCTACTTGGATCACCCTATATTATTTCCGTTAGCAAAGAAAATTCCTGTAGCAATATAAATCTGGATTTCCCGGGATTGATCTTCAAAAATCACGGTATTCGGGATTTCCCGATCGACATCCCTAGTAACGACATTTGTTTTAAATTGTTGGACAGGGTATTTTATTTATATGGTATCCCAACCGAAAGTTTTTTTCTCCAAGTTCCCTGATTTCTTGTAATAATAGCTAATAACACTATGTAACAAAATATTTGTCCAAGGGATGTGGATAGCCGTTTCTGGTGCAATTAGGTGTGACAAACACGAAAAAAATATTAAAAAAAAAATTTATGGTATGTTTTTTTTTTAATTTTTTTTAAAATTCCAGCTTTCATGGAAAGTACATTCAGTATTTGGACCATAATTTTTCAAGTGTAAGCCTGATTGAGCCGTGTTATGCCTCAAATTAAAGGGAGGGCTACATATGCTGCAAATATTGCTTTCACGTAGAATCTTTGGTTTAGTAACAGTCGTCAAAAATATGAGAAAAAACCTGGTACAAAAAAAAACCATAAAAAATAGAAAAAAATCGAACAAAATTATGTTATCACATTTTTAAAAAGCCAGCATGCTAACGAAGAAAACACTGTCTATTTGAAAAAAATCTATGGATAGATGTAAAAGTTATGAGCCATTTTGTAAATGTTAGGGAAATTCAAAAAAATCGTATTTCATATTTATTCGTTTTTAAATGATGTTTCTGCTTATATTGAATTCGCCATATATGAGAGAGACATATAATAGACATTGTACTTGCATTTTATTTTATGAGGATTGACGTCAGATATTGTAAAATTATAGAGAGGACGAGGTTTTATGGCCGTTCGTAACCCTTCATAAAACATGATATGCAATGTGAGAGCTATATTGGATGAGATCCGGATAGAGGGTCATTCAACAATATTTGTGGTTTTTTATTTATGAGGTTTCCATTCAGTTGCTAGGGGCACACTAAAAAAAAAGCGTACTGAAAATCAATGAATTTGTCGTAAAGTTTAAGATTTCGGCAATGATTTCGAGCCAAAGACAATCGCAATAAAAATAAGAATGTTTTATAGTTAATTTAAAGACATGAATAGTACTTGTTTTGAGGAGGCATTTCATAGAATCAAGAACTTTGTGTAATAAAACTAATTATGTTTGGTCTTAAAATAAGCACGCTTTGACGTACATTTAAGTATGACACGTGCTTATTTGTAGTAAAATATCATAAAATTTAAAACGTTATCGTAATAAAATGTAAAATGTCTGTCCTTGATGTTAGAATGTACTAGTCATTAATTTAAGGCACACATGGGTTTAAATATAGTTTTTTTAAATATATATGAAAAATTCTTTGTATTGTATTTATTATAATTTTACTCTTATTAATGAATCATTTTCTTTGAACCATTGAAATCATTTTATATTCATAGAAAATGTGCTATGCTATTTATAGTGTTAACTTTAAAAACACAACGTTTTATCTTTCTAAAAATTGGAATTGTTTTATTTTTATTGGAAATACAAAAAATTTATAAAACATATTACGGAAAATTTTCAACATTTTATAATTTAAAACAATATTTTAGTTGTCTTAAGACAAGCCCTCCAACGCACTACCGAAATATTTGATGTTTGACCTTGTTCAAATATTTGGTATGGATTTGTAAATCTGTAGTGGGTTTAATTTTTCTATTTATTGTCCAAGAACAATTTGCATTGGAACCGACATCAATTATTTGAAGAAGGAATTTGCCTGGAATTTAAATAGAAGTTGTATAAAATAACCAGTAAGGAAAGGCTAAAGTCGGGCGGGGCCGACTATATAATACCCTACACCACTCTCGTAATATTGAATAACCCTGATATATAAATTTTGTAATTCATGCATAAATTGTTTACATAAATTTACTTTTGGGACATTTTATACTTAAATAATACCCTGTACCACAGTGTGGTGTAGGGTATAAAAACGATTGGATCTAAAGAGCCAAATCGGATGAAACATATATATGGGAGCTATAGCTAAATCTTAACCGATTTTCTTCAAATTCGGTAGTGTTGGTTCATGGATCAAGAAACTCTACCACTCTAAATTTCGAAATGATTGGATGTAAAATACAGCTTCTACAGGACTAAAGGGCCAAATCGGACGAAACATATATATGGGAGCTATAGCTAAATCTTAGCCAATTTTATTCAAATTCGGTAGTGTTGGTTCATGGATCAAGAAACTCTACCATTTTAAATTTCAAAATGATTGGATGTAAAATGCAGCTTCTTCAGGACTAAAGAGCAAAATCGGACGAAACATATATATGGGAGCTATAGCTGAATCCTAACCGATTTTCTTCAAATTCGGCAATGTTGGTTCATGGATCAAGAAACTCTACCATTCTAAATTTCAAAATGATTGGATGTAAAATACAGCTTTTATAGGACTAAAGGGCCAAATCGGACGAAACATATCTATGGGAGCTATAGCTAAATCTTAACCGATTTTCTTCAAATTCACCAATGTTGGTTCATGGATCAAGAAACTCTACCATTCTAAATTTCAAAACGATTGGATGTAAAATACAGCTTCTATAGGACTAAAGGGCCAAATGGGACGAAAGATATATATGGGAGCTATATCTAAATCTAAACCGATTTTAACCAAATTCAATAGCGATCTTAACAGCTGCGAAATACTCTAAAGTGCAAAATTTCAGAACGATCGGAGTGAAATTGCGACCTGTAGTCGACGAACAACATTACATGGACAGACGGACGGACGGACGGACAGACATGGTTAAATCGACTCAGTTAGTGATTCTGAGTCGATCGGTATACTTTAAGGTGGGTCTAGCTGTGTAATTTTTAGGTGTTACAAACATCTGCCGTAAAACAAACTTATACTACCCTGTACCACAGTGTGGTGTAGGGTATAAAAATTATATAATTAGTTTTACATATCATAGAATTTGTAGTTTTCAATTATTTGCTTCACTTTGTAAATTTAGATCCCCACTACATTTTTCATATTTTCAAGCAAAGTTTGTTGCGCGATCTAAAATAAAATAATCTGAAAAGAAATCGAACAGAATGATTTATGTACAAAAAAGTAGCAAATAAATATCATATCACAGTAAGAAGATTTTGGAAAATAAGAGATATATTTCAATCTTTCTCATATAATACTTATGTTGAAATATTTGGTACAGTTGTTCACTCTTCAACGACACAAATACTCATAATAGACCCATTCAAAAATTGTTTTACTAAAAAATTTAAAAAATATATTATATTTATATAACAAATTATTAATCACACAGCTCAAGAAAAAAAAATAGTTTTGCTGTGGCACAGGATTTCGCAGCCGATTTGGATATATGAGATAATAAAGATCTTAGCCTTAAATGTAGTTTCTTTGAATTAGTTCTCACGGTAAATAATATAGAGAGTGCTACACATATTATAGCATAACTCGAGAATAGTTTATACGAATTATTTTGGGAAAGTTTTAAATGATCCAAAATTAAATAGCCTTCAACTTCTTCAAACACAAATTTTTCATCCGTTCAGCTGTTTCGACGATATATTACAAGATAATGCTAAAAATTCATATTTTTTTACAAAATTTTAATAATTTTGAAACAAATGCGTAATAAAAACAACGACAAATGCTCAATTATAAAATGTTTATTAACTTTTCATAAAGTCTGATCGGTCGCGATGAAGATTAGATCATTACGAAAAAAACCAATGCATAACTTAAAAAGTTGTATCGAATTTATTAAATCTACCCCGAAATTTATTTCACCTTAAGACAATGTCCCGATCAAAAATTTCACAGAAAATCTCATAAAAACGTTTCTCTTTTCTTTTTAATTTAATAAGCTATAACTTTTGAAGTTGTGCATCGATTTCCTTCGGAATAGTTTCATTTTATCGTGCATTACGATACAATAATAAAAATTTAATAATTTACGCGTTTTTTACAAATTATTAGAATTTTCTCAAAAAATAGGGTTTAGCGCTATCTCGTAAGATATCGCCGAACGGATAAAAAAATTGGTATTAGAAGCAGTTTACTTAATTTTGCATTATTTAAAACTTTCCCGAAATAATTCGTATAAAAGATTCTCGAGTTATGCTATAATATGTGTCGCAACCTCTCTATTTTTGCAAATAGTGATTAATCGCGAGACCTAGAGGAAGTTCAAAGAAACTACCTTTTAGGGTAAGAACTTTATAATATCTATATCCTAATCGGCTGTGAACCCCGTGTCTCAAAAAAAAAGTTGACCAGCGTATTTATAATACATTTCCATATTTCGAGAAATAATGTTACATTTTGCTTAATTTATGCGCTGTTAGCAGTTATTTTTAATAAATATTTACTATTAACAAAAGTGTTTTCCTAATTCCATAATTTGCCAATAATTTTTGCTTCAGTTTTATAATATAACATTTTAACATTTCTAAAAATTTAGCTTATTGTCACTTTCAGCATTACAAAACCTGTTATTCTTATTTTGTTTGCCCAATTCGTTTTGTAGTGTTCGCGCATAAATCTCTTCACATAACCTACTAACAAGAACATCTCCTTCATAATTGTTTGTAAATCACCATAAATGACATACAGCCAAAATAACTAAGACGCACAACATTTATCCCTTAAGGGATAAATGTTGTTATAAGGAAAATTTTTCTTATCATCAAGCCACAACCACACATGTGAAATCTACACGCACGAAATCTATACATTTGTGTATCCCTTTTTTGTTTCTTTGGTTGCTGCTATGCAATTGGCCAATCTATTTATGTCCACACTTAATTTTTTATTAGTTTTAGATATGTGTTTTCATTAAGCAAAAATAACTGTTACTGCCCATAATGAAATTATTTTCGGAATAATATGGAAAAGTAAAAAATATTTAAATAAAATTACACTTTTGTATGTATGTACACGTACGTATACTTACATATTTCCAGCAATTTCGTTTTCTTACAATCCTCGACGAAAAAACCACAACCCTTTGCTTTTATCATTTCTCAATAACTGACGACGTAAAAGAAAACAAACGACGAGTTACTTCAAATTTTCAGAGAGCTCTTCAACATTCCATAACAATTATTGACTCGCACATTAACAAACATTTCTGATTCTCCGAGAGATAGAATAATTCTCCGAAAGAGAGAAAAATAATTCTCGGAGAAAGAGAGTTAATTTAAAAGTATCTATTCTTAAAAATAATGGCAAGAGTCATAAAATTTATTACCAAGACAACCTTTCCTTTATGGGGAGCTCAGCCTTAAATTTATTACTCAAAAATCTCATACTGTCAATTAAGTCCGATTTGGCATTAAACCTATGACGTGGCTACGTCATTGTTTTAATGTACAAAATCTTAAAAAGTATTGAAATATTACATAAAATAATGCGGATTTTCACAAATTTAATGGTTTTTTTCTTTAATTTAAAGGCTTACAGTTAAAGAAGGGCGTACACAAAACTAATGATTACATAGTGATTAATTCAAATTCAAAAAACTTTAGATTAAGGAAAATTTCGTAAAAAACATGTAGATTTTCATTATTTGAACGAAAATTGTGATTGAACTAATACCGAGGCTGCATACTTAATTTAAGAATGTGCCATCATTAATTTTATTACTATTTTTTTTTTCAGTGCATGGACATCCCAGTAGTATATACAGGTAGTAAAATTATATGTTTTGGGTTTCTACGTTCGAAGCAAACTATATGTCAGCTACAGGTACTGCAACTTAGGAGGGCGGTTCGGAAAGTTCTTAGCCTAGCACAAAAAGCGCGGTATAAACAGAAAAAAGTTAAGTGTTTTGGAAACTTCCATCTCTGCTATGAACACATGTTAAATTTTGTTTAGTTCTGGCAACTCCTTCATATAGAAACAGGTGTTCACAAAAGACGCATCCGCGAATTTTTTACAATGGAAAAATTAGAAATGCGTGGTGTCATTAAATATTTACATAAAAAAGGTTTATCGGGACAAGAAATTCATAATGATATGGTGAATATGTTAGGTGAAAGTGCTCCTTCATATGCAACAGTAAAAAATTGGGTTGCTGAATTTAAACGTGGTCGTACACGCATTGAAGATGAACCACGTAGTGGACGTCCAAAAACAGCAACAACAACAGAAATTGTAGCCAAAGTGCATGATATGGTATTAAATGATCGACGAATAAAAGTGCGTGAAATAGCTAATATCATGGGCATCTCAAATGATCGAGTCCATTTAATTTTACATGAAGAACTACGGATGAAAAAGCTTTCTGCAAGATGGGTGCCGCACTTGTTAACAGTCGACCAAAAACGCATAAGAATGAACATTTCTCAAGCTTGTTTGGATCGTTTTAAGCGAAATAAAATGTATTTTAAGCGTCGTTTCATAACAGTTGATGCGGCATGGATCCACCACTATACTCCAGAGACAAAAGAACAATCCAAACAATGGACTGAAGCTGGAGGAAGTGCCCCAAAGAAGGCAAAAACAATTCAATCGGCTGGTAAGGTTATGGCAACGGTTTTTTGGGACTTCAAAGGTATTTTATTGATTGACTATCTGCAATAAATTCAGAGTACTATTGCAACCTTTTGGATCAATTAAATGTACAAATTCGAGAAAAACGTCCTGGCTTACAACACAAAAAATAATTTTTCATCAAGACAACGCACCAGCGCACAAGAGTGTTTTAACAATGGCTAAAATCAACGAATTAAAGTACGAGTTGCTTGACCACCCACCTTATTCTCCTGATTTAGCTCCCAGTGACTTTTACCTGTTCCCAAATCTAAAAAAATTCCTTGCTGGCAAGCTTTTACCTCAAATGAAGATGCAATTACAGTTGTAAACCACTATTTTGAAGACCTTGAGGAAAACTATTTTAATCAAGGGATAGAATTGCTAGATAAGCGTTGGACTAAGTGTATTGAAGTTTCAGGAGATTATATTGAAAAATAAAAATATTTCTGAAAAACTAACTATTCTCTTTCATTGATAGGCTAAGAAGTTTCCGAACCGCCCTCGTATGTACCTTAAATCCGGAATTTATGAATGAAATTACTTATTAATAAATTGGTGTAGTTCAGCGCCTTAAAGAGATAAGTAGATTTTCTGAAAAATATTATAAAGTTATATTTCGAAGTATGAGTAGAAGGCAAAGAACTTTTCAATGTGTAAATGATCCCAACAATTTCTGCTACATCTGCGGAAAATATGTAGTTAAAAAAATCTACGTGAGTTTAGTAAAATAATAAAAGAAATATATGTGCAATATTTGGAAATATATGTGCAAGATTTGCAACTGACCAAAGGTAAGGCAGAACTACTTGCATCTCGGATGAAACAGTACAATATTTTGGCCCCAGATGTTAACATATCACATTATAGAGTCCGTGATATACCTTACAAACAATTTTATACAACTGTGGGTAACATATGCATTTGCAAGGACATTCCCGGATTGTTCGAGGAACTTCATCAAACATACAATTCAAAAGAATGACGGTTATTTGTTGACAGCAGTAAAGAAAGTTTGAAAGCAGTACTTTTGCACAACGGAAATCAGAAACCGTCGATTCCCATTGCTCATGCTATCAACACTAAGGAATCATACGAAACAATGGCTAAATTGATAAAATACATAAAATATGAACAACATGACTGGAAAATTTATTGCGATTTTAAAGTTGTTGGGATGTTATGTGGAATTCAAGGCGGATATAAAAAATGTTGCTGTTTTTTATGCCTCTGGGATAGCCGAGCTCGCTAAGATCATTACAAAAGAAAGAAATGGCCGAAAAGAAAAGATATTACATTGGGCGAAAACAACATAAAATACACACCTCTCGTCCAAAAAGAAAACATTATTTTGCCACCACTGCTTATTAAGCTGGGCCTCTTAAAAAAGTTTGTAAAAGCCTTAAGGAAAGATGGCAATTCACTCTCACATTTAAAAAGTTTATTTAAAAGTCTTTCTTTTCAAAAAATCGAAGAATGCGTTTTTGATGGGCCTAAAATAAGGAAACTGATGAAAGGTGTAAATTTCGAATCCTATTTCACGTCGGATGAAATTGCAGCATGTACCGGGTTTTTCAATAAGAGTGCTACAACAGTTTTTTTAAATAGAACAAAAACGGTTTTGGATATCAATGAAATTCTTTATTCCTGTGAAAGTACGTTCGATGCCATTATGTATGGAACTCGATTTCTTTTACATGTCCACCACGGGCACGCTTGCAGAAGTCCAGACGCTGAACCCAATTTTCGACGGTTTTCAAGCATAAATCGGCCGATACTGCTGCAATTTCACGTTCGATATTCGTACGAAGTTCATCAATCGTCGCTGGCATGTTGGCATAGACCATAAACTTGATGTAGCCCCACAGGAAATAGTCTAACGGCGTCAAATCGCACGACCGAGGCGGCCAATCGACTGGACCATTTCGTGAGATAACACGTTCTCCAAACGTTCTCTCACGTTCGATATTCGTACGAAGTTCATCAATCGTCGCTGGCTTGTTGGCATAGACCATAAACTTGACGTAGCCCCACAGGAAATAGTCTAACGGCGTCAAATCGCACGACCGAGGCGGCCAATCGACTGGACCATTTCGTGAGATAACACGTTCTCCAAACTTGGTTTCCAATAAATTGATTGTGGTATTCGCTGTGTGGCTTGTGGCGCCGTCCTGTTGGAACCACAGGTCCTCCAAGTCCATATCATCCAAACGGTAGCGATTCCCATTCACAGTAACGTGCCGGTCTTGATCATCACGGAAGAAGTACGGCCCAATTACGCCGCCGGCCCATAAATCGCACCAAACCGTAATTTTTTCGGGATGCAATTATGACTCATGGAGTACGTATGGATTGCTGTCTGACCAATAACGCATATTTTGTTTATTGACGAAGCCATTCAGCCAGAAATGAGCCTCATCGCTCATGGACCATAAATTGGACGTAGCGCTCTTAACGTTGAGGCCACTGACTCCGAATTTCGGTAGTAAATTTTAATAATTTCGACTCGTTGTTGGCTCGTATATCTTTCCATCATGAAATGGCAAACCTTACTGAAGAGAAATGTCAAAAGAGCGGCAAAAAATATGGCGTCGTTTGCTGTCCCTGTCGGTCTACTTTTGTAGCGTCCCTGTTGAAAAACCCGTTAGGTCGTTTAAGCTTGTGGTTTCAAATTTCCTTGGATCCAATAAAAGCCCGTAATATGAAACAATGATTAATGGTTTGTTAAAAAATTATGAAAAAATTGGTTAGAAATATATTTTTTTATATTTATGTATATAACACATATGTATTCTTCCAACTTATTTTTCGCTTTATGTATTCCAACAGGTGTAAATATGTCCCTCAAAATGAATTTCTTTCATTCTCATTTAAACTTTTTCCCCGAGAATCTTGGCAAAAGTATCAAATAAAATCGATATTTAAAAAGAAATTAAAAAAAAAAAGATTTTTTGAAATTCTCTTACCTCTACCAAAAAGGCTATAATTTCTACATTTATTCATAGATTTTTTCAAATAGGCATTATTTCTTCGCTAGGATGCAAACTTTTAAAAAGTGGAATAAAATATTTTTTTTTCGACTTTTTCTATTTTTTATGTTTTTTTCGCCCAAGGATTTTTTATTTTTTTTTAAATCTACTTTTTCGATTTTGTTTAATGACTGTTACTAAACCACTGTTTCTAAGTGAAAGAGGTATTTCCAACATTGGTAGCCCACATTAATAGCTTCAATTTAACGTATAAGTCGACCTGGTCGGGCATATACTCAAAAAATTATAGTGCAAATACTAAGGGTACCTTCGACGATATTAGTATCTTTAATAAAAAATTTAAAAAAAAAAAATTATCCATAAAAAAATTTTTGTTTTTGATTTTATGTATATAACAGTATGCCACAATCTATACAAAAAAATAATTTTTAGGTCTAGGACACAAAAATTTTTTTTTTTTTGTTGCGTAGTGTAATTTGTCAAAATATTATGTGATTGCATTTTTAGTAAGACACATTGCTTAGTTTCCCTCCCATCGCTATCTTTTTTTAATTAGGCACTTTTCGATCTTGATGTTGATGGTCTTTTGGCTAGGTTCATTTTTAATAGTTGGATGCATGTCCTAATGAAATACATGCTGTTATTAAAATAATTATTGTATGTATATTTATTTTATTACATTACCATTAAAATATGTGTACACACACACTTGCAAAGAACCGCCGATAAATATGAGAAGAAAATATTCAATTTGTGTTTTTTCGAGGTGTGATACCTACCCAACTACTGATTGAAATATTTTGCATTTATGTGGTCGGGCAGAAAAATAGTGAAACGATGCGCGCAAGATAGCTATATATATAATAAATATGGGCGTGAAATATAAAACGCCTAAACATCAGGTGCAACACACGAAACAGCTGAGATAACAACTGAATGAATACTCGTATTTGTCGGTTTGGCGAGTTTTGTTATTGCAGAATGATCAAACGGACCATAACAAATCCACTGCATTGCGGGGGAAGGCCACGTTCTCCGCATGTCTTTGAAGTGGAAATCACATAAATTCCTTTTGAAAAATTTCTTTCTAAAGAATTTTACAGTTTTTTGAGGAATTTTTGTTTTTGGGTTTGAAAGGATTGTGGTCACTTGAGAGAATCTGCGTCATCTGCTAAGAAGAAATATGGAGTGAAATAATTCACTCTTTGACACAATTGCGATTTTTTGTGGAATACAACGAAATGTCTTGAGATAAGCGAGTGATGAAATTAAATGTGAATAGAATTCAGTCGTGGCACAGTGGGTGGAATTTCGAAATAAAATGCAAATAAATCTGGCGTTTCTGTCTTTTAACGGATTTCAGTCAGTCAACTCTTGAATGGCTCTACCTTCTTAAATATTTGGTGAACATTTTGGATATTCATAGAAAAACTTTAAATGGCTCTATCTCCTTTAATTGGCGCCATAGAACTAAAAGGACTATATACTCGTATTGTAATCATACACTTTTGTTGAATACATTAAATGGTCCTATTTCATTTAATACAATTAAACTGATTCTGGCTCTTGTGATCACTTATTTCTAGTGAAAAATGTGGATTACCCAGACAAAATGTCTCTGTCTCCCTAATTAAACGAAAAAGAAAAAAAAATCACTTATTTTTAATAGTAATTTTGGATTTCCTTAGCAAAAGTTAATTGACTATCTTCTTAAGTAAGCTCCCAGTGCAAAAAGGTCGAAATTGTATTGTCAATTATAAAACTTTAAATCGCTGCAGCTCCTTAAATAAGCGCTCAGAGCTAAAGCGACAATTAATGATTTACATTTTGAAAAAAAAATTAAAATTAAAAATTAAGAAAGAGCGACATTTTGTGATTAACTATTTTTTAGACAGTTTTCTCCTAAAATAAGTGCCCCAGATCGAAAAGAACAAAATTTTAAATTTCGATACAAAGTGGAAAAAAGAATCTTTAGTTTCTTAGTCTGTTAATGCAATGAAACACTTAAATTGATCTATCTTCTTAAAAAATCATCCTAGAGCGGAATAGATGAACATTTTGTGATCCCTTTTTTTTGGTGAATATTTTAGATTTCTTTAAAAGAAAAACTCTAAATAACTATATCTCCTTTAATTGGCGTCCTAGAACAAAAAGGAAGATATATTGTAATTCGGTGAAAACATTAAATGGATCTATTTTCGGCAATAAAATTGAACTTATTGTATCTTTTGTGATCACTTATTTCTAAATGGCTCTATCTTTTTAAATAATTCCTTCAGAGCGAAAAGGTCAAAAATTTGCGATCACTAATTTTTAATGACAACTTTGAATTTCCTTAGCAAATTTTTAAATAGCTAAATTTTTTTATGTAGGCTTCCCAAAACGAAAAGGACGAAATTTTGGGATCTTTTATAAAACTTTAAACGCTTGTATCTCCTTTTGCATTAATTCATTTTATTAATTCATTATTTTTGATTAAAATGTTGAATTTACTTAACAAAATTTGAAACGGCTGTATTTCATTACTCGTAAGTAATTAGACGCTCCAGAGCGAAAAGGGCGACATTTTGTGATCACTTATTTCTTACATAATTTTGGATTTCCTTAGCGAAACATTGAATGGATTTATCTTCTGAAATAAGTGCCTCAGATTGAAAAAAAACAACATTTTGTGATCTCAAATTTTTGGGAAAAATTTTAAATACTTATATTTCTTTGGTGAGAATCTTATGGCGAACACTAAGAAATACTGTGATCACTTATTTTTGTCGACAATTGTTTATTTCTTTAGCAAAACTTTAAATGGTTCTATCTACTTGAATTAGTACCGCACTTTTCTGTTAACTTATTTACTAGTGAAAATTTATGATTTCCTTAGCAAATCTTTAAATGGCTCTATGTCCATAAATAACTTTCCCAGAGCAAAATGGTGTTTGAGTACATGCAGTAACCTTATTTTATCCGTTTTCAACTCCGCCTGTTTGTCCATATACATAGAGCTACGTCGGTCCCAAAATTAGAAAAAAAAGAAAACACAACAAAGACGTGACAAGTTGTCTTTATTTCTCAACATTATCTCGTTTTAACTCAATACACATTTCCAGCGATTGTCAAAAGCTTCGATAGCCAGTTTATAGTAAGAATTTTTAGACACAAAAAGTAATTCGCGAGAGTTAAAACTGGCGTACTGAAGCAATACGAATTTTAATTCATTGATTTTAACCATCGCAACCAATGAATTTTCTCAAACTAATACCTTTTTTTTCTTAATATAAGAGAACGATTTTGCCATGTCCGTCCGTCTAGCTGTCCGTAAAAGTACACTTAGTTGAACCAAAAATTTTTTTTATTTGTTTGACCTTTGTTCTTATGTTCCTTTTTCTTTATTAGCACACATCACTGTGTGATGTGTTGTGAGATCAGCTTTGCGAAGGATAGTCGGAAAAATTCTTTTACATTCAGCAATTTTTCAATAGTCGTAAAAATTCTTTTACATTCAGCCATTTTTCAATAGTCGGAAAAATTCTTTTAGGCCGGCCGACACTGGATACGAATTCGTACAAATTTAAATCTTAAATCATTTCCGACCAAATTTGGTCGGATGGAATTAAAATTTTTCTATTTGGTCGGAAGGTCGGACCAACTCAATTTTGGTCGGTTTTATTCAAAAATATTTAAAATCCATTATAATACAGAATAATTTGAAGATTAACGTCTAAGAATATTACTGAAAGTTTAAGCTTTTCACCGTTTGGAATACATTGAAATGGAAGCAGTAGCAGTCGATATTGTAGACAAATACATTGTAATAAAAATTAGTTTGAAAATAATTATTTCAGGTTCGATTAAGGAAATTTCGTTAACCAGAAATATGGTTTGTAATTAATTGTATCCAACATCAGCCCTTGGGAAAGAATTATTGTTTTCACTCCTGTTCTGTATTCCAAGAGCGGACTAAAACCGAAATTTTGGTTCTTAAATATTTTGGTTTCTGGTATTTTGTTGAAATTTTGTTAATTTCGGAACTTCACTAATTTACTCAACTTACATTTTACGAAATTTCGTAAAATTGCACTCTACAACTTATAGGCTTTAGTAATACATGATGGAAGTTTTAAATTGTATTTTAACATTGAAATCAGTTATGCCTTCTTTGTAAAATTGTTCATTCACAATTAATAATAGAATTGAAATTAAAGAAAAACTTAATACAAAGTCCCAAAGACAAGTTAAAATTTATATTGAATGTTATACAAAAATAAAAAAAAAAGAAATAGACTCTGTATTAAAATGGGAATTCATTGATAAAGAAAATATATTAAAAATTATTTTTAAACGCAGAATTCCTTTATATTTTTACATATTATTTTCTGCAATTTATAAATTGACTTTCTTCTTTCTTCAAACTTGGGAATTTGGGGACGATAATTAGGCACAAAATAAAAAAAATATCAAATAGTAACGATTTTACAGAATGAGTCTTTCTAGAAACTTAGGAATTTGGGGACGATAATTAGGCATAAAATAAAAAATATCAAATAGTAACGATTTTACAGAATGAGGGTAGAGTAATATTTAGCTACCCGTATGTGCCCCTCATTCAAACGAGCAGTTCAAGATACTTTCCCTGTTATAACATTGAATGCGGTCCATGATGTAGGGTATATGCCATTCGGAAATACCACATGTATATTTGTTTTAAAATACTTTTCAGTACTTCTAAATATTGTCTACATATATTTTTATTTCCTATTATAACTGGCATATTTTTTAAGTTAATTAATTTTTGCAAACATTTTAAGTTTCATAAAAATCTGAAAATGTTGTCACCAAACTTTACCAAATATAAACAACCTCGCTGAATGATTGGAGTAAACATCCTTAATTTTATAGGTTTGGTCGGTTACAACCGATTTTGGTCGGTTTTAGGGAAAATTATGGTCGGGAAAAATTCTCCTGTGGCAACACTGCTGACGAAGCAAAACTAAAGGCCGGGTTAGGGAAACTTAATCGTTATTTAACTTTAGCGCCGCCGTAACGTTGTCCGCTGGAGCAATTACCCAAAACATGAAAAACGTGCTGTATCACTGAGCTATTCACAACAAAAATAATAACAAATTAATTTTATTTAATATTTATTAGCTACTAACTTATAATTTTATTACTTATTTATCACTAGTTTTCAAAAGCTTCGCATAAATTTATTCTTTTTTCACTATTATCCTAATTGTGTTTGTAAATGCAAGCAAACGTACCGTCCAAATCAAATTTCAGCAGATTCAGCCGTTCGTTTACGTTTCGTTTCCGTTGGCTAATAGTTTACACTGATTTCCATATGTCAGATTGAATCAGCTGATTCGTTACGCTACGGGGACGTTACGGTTACGTTTGCCTAACCCAGACTTAAGCTAGAAACGCTTCACAACGCGCTGTCTTACTGAGAGTATCGCATTCGTTTTGACTTTCTAATAAGAAAACACAGAAAACATTTTTCAGCTGCTGTACGCTCACGCACCAAAACTGCTTCTTGCAGTCAGCCTTAAATATATTTTACGCGCACGTTGTGTTGGGGTACAGATTAATATGAAGATACAGATTAATATTATTCATAGTGCACTGAAGAAACATTTACGAATACGGTATCACTGAAAAAACTACATACTCGTACATATAACGCAGAAAAACGTATTCATTGTGTGCACTCAAATCGTGCGACCAGTGTCGTACCCTTGGTTTAGGTTAGGTTGAATAGAGGAGACGTTTAAACGTCTCATGTACACTTAAGCCAGTGGTTCGGCCTGTTGTGCGCTCCTTATTTATGATTTTTATACCCCACGGGTATAAAAATGAAATGAAATGAAATATCGGGATATTGCATGTGTGAAAGCTGGGCGGTGACACAGAAAATGTTCCATCGTATCGATGTTTTCCCTGCATGCCCTGCACTCGTCGTTTTCTGCTAGTCCTATGCGATGAAGATGTGCTTGTAAGCTTGAGTGTCCCGTTAGAACACTTATCATCTTACTAATCCCACAGTATCTTTGCTGTTGCTCTATTCGACACAGTTTTGTGAGCCATCATTACCCAGTGCTTCAACTCATCCTTCGAGTCTTCGAAAAGTTTCCAATTTTCCAAGTTTATTACTCGAAGTTCTCTGCCCTTTGAAGCCAAGCTGTTTGCTCGTTCATTTCTAATCACTCCTTTGTGTCCCGGTACCCAGAAAATACGCAGTTGACCACGGACTGAGTAATTATTTATCGTTCTTTTACAGTCTAACACTGTTCTGGATTTGACATTTTCCGATGTTATTGCATTGATCGCCATTTGGCTATCTGTGAATATGTTGGCATATTTAGGCTTTGTGGTATTACTGAGCCAGTTAACACACTCCGTGATTGCTCGAACTTCTGCTTGAAATATTGTGTTATGGTCTGGGAGGCGGAAGTAAAGTTCGACTTCTGGTTCATCTATAAAAAGTCCCAGACCCGTCCTTCCTCCTAGCCTGGACCCATCAGTGTAGCAACAGGCGCATGAGCTAGTGTTCCGTTTTCCCAGGAGCGTCTGTCTGGCACGAACGAATCACAGTTAGCTGTAAGCCGCACTTCAGGAATGCGGTCGGAGATTTCCGTTGTTTGAATATGACCGACCAGTGATTGTAATATCTTCTGATGGTACGACTTGTGGTCCCGATTTATCCATTCACCCATCACTTGTAGACGTCTTGCTGTGAGGGCTGCCTCATACTTTATACGGATATCTATTGGTTGGATGTGCAGTATAGTCTACAACGAATTTGTTGGTGCGGTTCTAATTGCCCCGCTTATGTCTAGACAGCACATATGTTGCACTTTTTGCAATGGTATTACGTTGTACTTTTTGTCCATTGATGTCCACCACACTACAGAGGCGTAGGTTATTATTGGTCTAATCACGCTCATGTAAAGCCAGTGTGTCATATTTGGACGTAGTCCCCATTTTGAACCTGTAGCTCTTCTGCACAACGACCAACATCTGTGGGCTTTTGTAACTACATATTTCTTCAATATGATCTTTCCAGTACAGTTTCTGATCCATGATTACTCCCAAGTATGCTATGTTAAGTGCCTCCTCAGCTCTTCTGCATAGTTGGTTTGGATGTGAGCCCCTTAGAAGTATTATAACGTCGTCTGCATAACAGACTTGTTTAAGTGAGGGCTTTAAGGAGACTGTGTATCGTCGTAACCCATAGGAGAGGCGATAAAATGCCCCCCTGAGGTATTCCACGATTTATCTTGTCTCTGATTTTTACGTCATATGACCCACAAATAATCCTATTCCTTAGCATATTGTTGATCCAGTTTATCAACGCCCGGCCAACCTGAAACTCGTCTAAGGACTGGATAAGTGTATCGGTCTGAACGTAGTTAAAAGCGCCCTCAATGTCTATACTCAAGGACTGTTCAATGTGGTGTACTACCTCATGTAGAGCTGTTTCCACAGATCTTCCTTTGATAAAGGCGCGTTATTTTACTTTCAACAATTTTTCAATATCTCCCGATGACGACTAACAATTTTAGTCGAAATATTGAGAAAATAAAATAAATGATATTAAAAGAATAAGATGACTTTTAATCAAGGATCTTGAGTCAAACATTAAGGAAAAAAGTGTTTATAAAATTTTAACAAAATTATCTGATCATTTATTTTTGCTTAAATTTTTTTGCTTTTATAAGCGACTCTGAGGGAAAAGAACGAAATATAAGGGTTAAGTTTGGATACACATTTTTTATTTCCTTAGCAAAAGTTTAAATAGCTCGAGCTCCGCAAACTAACGACTAAGAGCAAAAAAGACGAAAGCTTAGCAAAACGATGAAGAGCTTTAAAAACCCCAAAATAGACATAGGGAAACTATTCCGAAATGCTCAAAAATTAAAAAAAGGAAAATTTGGAATTTTTCGTTTTTTACACTTATACTCTTCTCAGAGCATTTGAAGTGAACTTTGTCATCTTTCACTTTTACAACTTTTTTGATGAAATTTTCAAAAAAAATACAATTCGACGAAATTTTCTATAGAAATAAAAAAATTTCGACGAAATTTTATATAGAAATAAAAAAATTTCGACGAAATTTTCTATAGAAATAAAATTTCGACGAAATTTTCTATAGAAATAAAAAATTTCGACGAAATTTTCTACAGAAATAAAAAAATGTTCTATAGAAATTAAAAATTTCGACGATATTTTCTATAGAAACTAAAAATTTCAACGAAATTTTCTATAAAAATAAAAAATTCGACGAAATTTTCTATAAAAATAAAAAAATCGACGAAATTTTCTATAGAAATAAAATATTTCGACGAAATTTTCTATAGAAATAAAATATTTCGACGAAATTTTCTATAGAAATAAAAAAATTTCGACGAAATTTTCTATAGAAATAAAAAAATTCGACGAAATTTTCTATAGAAATAAAAAAATTCGACGAAATTTTCTATAGAAATAAAAAGTTCGACGAAATTTTCCATAGAAATAAAAAATTTCGACGAAATTTTCCATAGAAATAAAAAAAGAAGTATTCTATAGAAATAAAAAATTTCGACGAAATTTTCTATAGAAATAAAAAATTTCGACGAAATTTTCTATAGAAATACAAAATTTCGACGAAATTTTCTATAGAAATAAAAAATTTCGACGAAATTTTCTATAGAAATACAAAATTTTGACAAATTTTTCTATAGAAATAAAAAATTTCGACGAAATTTTCTATAGAAATAAAAAATTTCGGCGAAATTTTCTATAGAAATAAAAAATTTCGGCGAAATTTTCTATAGAAATAAAAAATTTCGACAAATTTTCTATAGAAATAAAAAATTTCGACGAATTTTATATAGAAATACAAAATTTCGTCGATATTTTTTATTTCTATACAAAATTTTCTATAGAAATAAAAAATTTGGACGAAATTTTCTATAAATATACCAAGTTTCTATGAAAATGTCTATAAAAATACCAAGTTTCGACAAAGTTTTCTATAAAAATATAAAATTTCGACGACAATTTTCTATAAAAATACAACAAATACAACACTTCGAAGAAATTTGTTGAAGAAATTTGTTCAAGCTAAATCTCTAACTATTTCCCCGAATTGATTCAAGAAAAATTTAAAAAATTTAAAAATTAAGTACCCTTCAACTGTTACAATACAATTTTCTATCCGTTCGCAAGTTTCGACGATATCTTACAAAATGTTGCGAAAAAAAACTTTTTTTTTTGAGAAAATTTTAATGTTTTTTAAATAAAAGTCATAAAAACATCTAAAAACGCACAATAGTTATATTTTTATGATTTCATCCTAAAGTGTGATCGGTCATGAAGAAAATGAGACCATTTCGAAGAAAATCTATGCATAATTTAAAAAGTTCTAACGAGGAAACCAATCACTTCTCTAGAAATTCGAAAATTTGCTCTAATTTCTACAAAATCAAACATTGACAAAAAAATATTTTCCCTTTATTAATAACAAAAAAGAAACCAAAATTTGACACCTAGAAGTTAGACCCAAAAATCGTGTCGGCCAGTATAATCATATTCTCATAATTTCTATGTACATATTTAAAATGTTCGAAAAGTATTATTTTTTTTATTATTTCCAAACTCCAATCTGTTTCTTTGCAGGAATATATTAACATAAGCTCTAAATGGCCGACTGTCATTTAACCTGACGTCAGAAGGATTCACATCCTCCACCACCGCTACAACCATGTTTGCAAAACGTCGAAATGTAAAATTATTCAAATTGTATCCCTTTATAGGTGAAACCTATCGAGAGATACGAAAATATTTATCCAACATTAGCAATGATATGAATAGTCAGATTTTGATAGAAATCATTAATAAATATCGAAAGTAAGTCACATTTAGAGGAGTAACACATTTACACGTAATGATGATTGTTTGGACATTTTGCATTTATTCCTTTTAATTTATTCCAGAGGCTGTAATGAGATTATCAACGATGTTTTGGAATATTCGGATGTTAGTCGAATGCTGGCCGGGAATATAGTACGCACATTAGATTTACTAAAAGCCATGAGTACAAAATACTATAATGTAAGTATAAAAGTCTTGAATCAGGATTCTGTCCTTTCGAATCCGAGAAAAACAAAAACTTGAAATAAAAATTAAAAATAAAAAATGGCGATTTTCTTTTTTGCCAATGGTCCACCTAAAGCCAGTATGTGCAAAATAGTTTGACCCCATATGACTGCTACATCCGACTGTTCCGGTATTGGATCATATCGCTCACTCACTTCAAGAGTGACATAACTCAAAATTTAAAATTTTTTAGGTTGCCTTACAAAAATGCGAATTTTGCAAATGTTCATAAATTAATCTCAGCAAAATTTGGTCTATAAGTAAACAACCATATTTCGGATTATTCAAGCGTATTTAAACATCTTATTTCATCTTACTTATCTTTTTATACGGACTTAAAGTTACACATCTCGGCAATTTTCATTTTTGAGTTATGTCACTCTTGAAGTGAGTGAGCGATATGTTGTAGAAATTGTTTTAAAATTTGCAAGTCCATAGCTTGAATACTTTGACATAGAGACTTCTATTTTAAAATTGCAGATTGTGTTTTAATACCCTACACCACAGTGTGGTACAGGGTATTATGACTTTGTGCATTTGTTTGTAACACCCAAAAGACCCATTGTTTATTATACCGATCGACTTGTAATCACTTTCTGAGTTGATTTAGCTATGTCTGTCTGTCTGTCTGTAGATGTATTCTTGTAATCAAAGTACATGTCGCAATTATGGTCCGATCTCAGCGAAACTTTGCATATATCTTTTTTTAGTCCCAAGGACGACCCCTATTGAATTTGGTTAAAATCGGTTCAGATTTACATATAGCTCCCATATATATGTACCTCCGATTTGGCATATATGCACTGCATAAGCAACATTTTTGAACCGATTTGTACAAAAATTGGCATAGAGTGGTCTCGTGATACACTTAGATACAATACAAAATTCGGGGGAAATCGGTTCAGATTTAGATATAGCCCCCATATATATATGTTACCCCCGATTTGACATGTAAGCGCTGTAGCAACTGTATTTTGTATCCTATCAGTACGAAATTCGGCAGAAAGAGGTTTCTTATTACATGAAGGAATACTGCCAAATTCGGAGAAAATGGGTTCAGATTTAGATATAGCCCCCCTATATATATGTTAGCCCCGATTTGACATCCAAGCGCTGTAGAGACTGTATTTTATATCCGAACAGTACGAAATTCGACAGAAAGAGATTTCTATTTTATATATAACCTCCATATATATGTTCCTCCTGATTTGGTTACAAAGCGCTATAGAAGTTGTACTTTACTTCCGATCATTACAAAATTCTAAAGAAAGATGTTTCTCAATTTAGGAACGAATATTGCTTAATTTAGCGATTATCGGTTCAGAATTAGATATATCCACATATATGTATGTATATGTTCTTACCCATTTACCAATTATTCCAAATTATTATCGCAATGACCCTTAACGCATTGTTAGGGAGATGTAGGGCATTATATAGTCGGCCCCGCCCGACTTTCTGCCTTTCCTTTCTGGTTTTGTTTTGGAAATTTATTTAATAATTTCGGCTTTTTTTCTTTTCAGTTGGAAGAATTTCAACATCGAGTTTGCGAACTGGTTGCCATATTTATTAGCTGTGAACTTAGGGTAAGCATGGATTGTAATGAGGATGAGGACAATCTCATAGGGAATAGTATTGTCTATACCATGAGAAGGCATTTAATACAATATGATGATGAGGTAATTGCAATTTAAAATAATCATTATTTTTTTTTTGTCAAAAATCTAAAAATAATATCCAATTACTTTTCAGGAAGCCACTCTTTACAATATCCTACGTACTTTGGTATATATACCCCGATTTTCCAATGCCCGCCAAACTATGTGTGCCATATTTGAGTAAGTTTTCAGTTTTATTTTCTTTTTTAAATAATTACTTTAATTTTCTTCTTTTTTGCCTCTTCAATTTCCTCAGAGAACTCATAACCCTCAAACCGCCGGCGGAGGTTAAACCTTTATCTGATAAACTTTATATGTTATACATTATTGTTTTCTATCGATGGCTAAAGATGCAGCCGGATATTGCCGGGCAAGAGTTAATTATTAAATTTGCCGAAAGTTTTATGAAACCCAAAGTTAGTTTATGCACAAATTCCCTTTACTGTCAGCATTTGCCACGCTATACACGGCACAGTGAAGCCACCCGTACAATATTGAGGGATATGCAATTCTATAAGAATTTAAGAAATGTAAGTGTGGCATTTTTTATTTTTGTCCAATAGAACTCCAATCTCACTGACCATCTTTTGTTAGAGCTAATCTACAGTTACAAATTTAAAATTCCATACGATTTGATAGCTATAACTGTATGATAAGCGGAGATGATGAAAACGGCCGCGCCTTGATGATTCTAAAGAATCAAAATGTGTCCTTTTCCTTGCCTTGATCCTTTTGTGATTCTTTCCAATTTTGATTCCAAATTGATTCTTTTTGATTTTCCAAGATAAATTTGCGATTATATGCTTTACTAATTGGCAAAACCAATAGCCATCGTTGTATATACACATACGTATTGCTATGTCCAATTATACAAATGTATCTAAATTTTTTAGTTTATGCGTAGCAAGCAAGCAAGCGTTAAAATATACATATCAATTTTTTAAGAAATAATTAAGAAACTAAATAAAATAAGCTATACTAGAATGCTACATATGTTTGTATCTAAAATTTGTATCGGTTACGAACTTATTCGATTGTGATCTAGATAACACTGTGAAACACAAAAAAATAACAAGGTTGTGACAACGGATTCTGATAGTGTGAGCTAGATAACACTGTGGAACACAAAAAAAATAACATGGTTCTGACAAAGGATTCTGATTCGGTGAAAAAAGAATATACATGTATCGGCGTTTTGAAAGTTTACGTATGGTGATCATTTAATAGGGGGATCAATATTTCTCCCTTTTGCACATTCTTATGATGAATTGGCATAGGAAACGGTGTGATCCTTACATTTTGCCTTTAGGTATATGTATAATGTGTTGAGCAACATTTCTTAGAACACTACGGGGAACATTTTTGTTGAACATTAAATCTAGGGCTCTTTTTGGTCTATTTTTTGGAGAAGGTAAAGATCACCCCGAAAACAGTTGTTTAACGGGTCAAAATGTTCTAAAAAAATGTTTGCTTTACAATTCTACTATAAGTCTCTAAATACACCAAAACTCAAAACCCAACTAAATGCCAAAAATAATTCAAAACTTCTTTTATTCATTTTATATTTTTACTTATTTCTGGCATTTATGGGGTCTTTTTGATTCATTTTGTGCAGAAAGGTAAAAATCACCCATAGAACAGGTGTTTTACGAGTCAAAATGTTCTACAAAAATATTTGCTATAAAATTCTACCAAAAGTCTCTGAAGATACCAAAACTCTAAACTCAACCTAAATGGCAGAAATAATTTAAAACTTAAAATCGATTTTAAGGTTTAGCACCAATTCAAAAAAATACGAATATGCCAGAAATAAGTCAAAACTTAAAATCCATTTTTAGGTTTTGCACCAATTCGAAAAAGTACGAAATTAACCTAAAAATGGATCTTAGTTTTGATTTATTTCTGGTAAAGGGTTTTCCAACAAGAGGTGTTACTTTGGTATTCAAAGAAAAATGCCATTTTTTGAGATAAATGATCGGATGTTTATTTCATAATAAAGTGGAAGGTATGCCGTTAATAATGAAAAACAACATCAGCCAAATGGCCACCACGACCACGCTTACAGGAGCGTATCCTTTTCATGAAATTTTCCATAACCAAATCGCAAAGTCCTATGTCCTCGATAGCCTCACGAATTCTATCTTTGAGGTCTTGAATCGACGCTGGGCTGTTGGCGTAGACCTTATCTTTCACGTGGCCCCAAAGGAAGAAGTCTCAAGGTGTTAAATCACAAGATCTCGGTGGCCAATTGTGATCACCTCTTCGAGAGATAACACGGTCCGGAAAATTTTCCCGTAACAGAGCAATGGTTTCGTTGCTTGTGTGGCACGTAGCGCCGTCTTGTTGAAAGTAAACGTTGTCCAGATCAATACCATCCAATTCCGACCATAAAAAATCATTAATCGTCTCTCGATAGCGCAATCCATTCACCGTAACTGTTGATCCAACCTCATTTTCGAAAAAGTAAGGTCCAATGACCCCGCCGGACCACACGTTGAGGATGGAGAGGCTTCTCAACAATAACTCTTGGGTTTTCCGAGCCCCAGATGCGACAATTTTGCTTGTTGACGTAGCCACCGAGGTGGAAATCAGTCAAGATATGATTTTCGAATTTTAATAATTTCAATGCATTGTTGAATCGTGTTTCGTTCCAGTTTTGGTAATGGCGTAGTTTCTAGTTGTCAAATGTCAAAGAATAAAAGCTTCAAAAGTGACAGCTACCGAAATACCGGGTGATTCAAAATAACACCTCTTGTTGGAAAACCCTGTATTTAGTATGAGTTTAGAGTTATCGTTTCTCCAGAGAATTATAGTAGAATTTTGTGGCAAATATTGTTCAATCTAGGTCTCTTTTTGGTCCATTTTGAGACGTAGTGTAAAGATCACCCCTATAACAGGATTTAACGGCTCAAAATGTTCTACAATAATATTTGCCATAAAATTCTACTATAAGTCTCTGATGACACCACGAAAACTCTAAACTCAACCTAAATACTAGAAATAAGTCAAAACTAATATCCATTTTTAGGTTAATTTCGTACTTTTTCGAATTGGTGCTAAACCTTAAAATGGATTTGAAGTTTTGACTTATTTCTGGCATTTAAGTTGGGCTTTGAGTTTTGGTGTATTCAGAGATTATAGTAGAATTTTATGGTTAATTTTGATATTTTTTGAACATTTTAACACTCTTATCTACTCAATCTAGGGGTCGTTTTGGTTCCTTTTGTGGAGAAAGGTAAAAATCACCTCTAAAATCGGTGTTTATCGGGTCAATTTGTGCTACAAAAACATTTGCCATAAAATTCTACTATGTCTCTGAACACACACAAAACTTAAAACCTAACTGAAATGCCAGAAATAAGTCAAAATAAGTTATGTTCAATAAAAAGGTTCCTCGTAGTGTTCTGAGTAATGTTCTCAACACATCATATACCTAAAATGTAAGGATCACACCGTTTCCTTTGCCGATTCATCAGAAAAATATGCAAAATGGGGAAACATTGATTCCCCACTAAACTGACCACCCCACCATACGTAATCTCTTAAAACGCCGATAAACGTATATTCTTTTTTTTACTCCCTCTAGAATCCGATGTCAGATCCTTGTTATTTTCAAAAAAGTTTAATTTGTTCCAGAGTGTATGTGGACTCCACGTCCAGAATTGATTAAAAATAACGAAAAATATCTCTGAAAATAATTGATTGTGTAATATTTATATATTCACATTTTTTTCGTGATCTATGTTTTTAAGAATATTGATTGTTTTTTATAAACATTAAAAAATCGTTTTACTTTGCATGTACTCGTACCTTACTTCAGTTGATTTTTAATAAAATTCATTCTTATATTATTTTTCTTATATTTGATTCCTTTTTTACTCTTTTTCGCTAAAATGATTCTTTTTGTGATTGCTTTTGAAAAATGTAAACGGCAACACTGCGGCCTAGAGAGATATATTTAATTAAAATCTTTCTTTTTTTATTTTAGGCTTGTATTATTGATAATGCCTTTAAGGTATCCAACACTATTGTGGTAAGTAGTAATTTATGCTTTTTTTTATTCATTTTTATGTATGTCTGTCTCTTAAAGGAATGATTGCATTGTCTGAATTATAAAGGAATGATTGCGTTAGTTTATAACCATTTTGTCCTAAGGCAGAACCATTTTTTCTAGCCTAAATTTTTTGACATGAAATTAATTTTTTTCGTTTTTAATTCGCAGCGAATAATATGGATGTTATTCCTAAGGAATAAGATTTGAAGCACTTCCATAGATGCAGTTAGTGATTTTATTCACTTACAAATAGGTTATTTTGCAGTAGTCATGAAAATATTTATATTTTATGAAAAATATCAAATATTAAAATGTTGTTATGGAAAATAGATGTAAAACAAGTGAAGACGGATTAAGTTCGGCCGTGCCGAATCTTATATACCCTCAACCATGGATCGCATGCGAATGGTTTCGAAAACAAATCACCTCTTTATAGCAAATTTCAGTCCAATTCTTTCAAATTTGAGGTTTTTGTGGCGTTACAAAGTCAAATCTAGAGGGACCTTTGTATGGAGGCTATGTCATAACAAGGACCTATGACTAATAATCCTCAGTTGCCAATTTTCAGCCCGATCATTTGAAATTTGTGGTCTCTATGACGTTAAGAAGTCAAATAACGAGATGTTACCGATACCGATTTGGTATCAAAACTCTATAGAAGTTTTACTTTACTTCGGATCATTACAAAATTTTACAGAAAGAAGTTTCTTAATTTTGGAACAAATACTGCTTAATTTGGAGATAATCGGTTCAGATTTAGATATTGCCACACATATATGTGTGTTTCTGCCTATTTAGTATTTAAGCGCTATTGAAACTGTATTTTATGTCCGATCTTTATATAATTTGACAGAAATGGGTTTTTTGATACAAGTTGATGAAAATCTGTTTAGTTTATGAATAGTCCCATCTAATTGTTCCTTCCGATTCTTGATCTATGAAAGAATACGGCCCATTTTAGTTTATTATAAACAAAATCTTCAACTTCTCCTTGCAGTAACTAAGCCTTGATGAGGAGGTGCAGCTAAGTACTTTGTTAACTGAAGCGAAACCAATTATTCCAAATTATTATCGCAATGTCCCTTTTCGCATTGTTAGGGAGGTGTAAGGTATTATACAGTCGGCCCCGCCCGACTTTGTCTTTCCTTACTAGTTTTTTGTTGGGTTTAAACAACATAAAAAAACTTTGGAAAATTAGGTATTTACTAAATTTTGATGTAACGTTCCAATTTTTGAAGGTTGCATCCTAACGAAGAAAAAATGCATATTTCAAAATAATCTATGGATACATGTAGAAATTATGGCCCTTTTGGTAGAAGTAAGAGAATTTCAACAAAATCTTGTCTTTTATATGTAGTCCCAATATTGTAAACGACAGCAACTGATATATTTATACCTCATATATCAGTTGCTGCGGGCCAAGAGTGTAACATATCGCAGCAATGATCAAGAGCAGGGCTGTGGTGTCGGAGTCTGGGAAATTTGCCCGGAGTCCGGAGTCGAAAAATTATGGTAGACTCCGATACCGAGATGTGTTGTGCAAAATGTACCAATTATGTGATAGAACTTTTGCACCCAAAAAATTTTGGGAAAACAAATTGGTAAAAAAAGAAGGATAAAATATTCGAAGCTTTTAACTAAATATTAGAGTATGCCAAAAATATATAAAGTTAACCAAACTATCAAGTTTTTATGTAAAACAGTTTTAGGAAAGCTCTGAATATATGTATAAATATTTTTGCAAAACTATTCACTATTCCTAAGTTCTTGGATAAATAAATTCTACCCTACTAAATTAAAACAAGTAAACGCGTTAAGTTCGGCCATGTGGAAACTCCTATCCGCTTGGCCGATCCTTTTTTTAAAGTAAATTATTAAAAAAAGAACGCTGCAATTTTAGGCCGCAAATTCTTTAGCCAAACTCTTTACATGAAAAATGTGGCATCTATGGCTTAAATTAGCTTTTTGAAAGCTACATCTACACGGGACTACAACAAAAAAAATTCCGTTAAAATGCTTCGAAAATATAGTATTTATGGCTTAAATGCGTATACGAGTATTTTGGAGCGACCTCTATAGGGTGACTATAACAAAATATGAACCGAATACAAACTGCAAAGTTTCTGCTAAATTGCTTTAAAATTTTAGTAGCTATGGCTCAAAATCCGTATTTCGGAGCGACCTATATAAGGGAGCTATATCAAAACATTGACCGATATGGCCCATTTGCAATCCGAAACAACCTGCAACTATAAGAAATATTTCTACCAAATTTGATCAACCTAGCTCTATTATTACGGACTGTAGTGTGATTACAACAGACGGACGGACGGATGAACAGACGGATATGGCATCGTCTTAGAATTTTACGACGATTAAGAATATATATACTTTATGGGGTCTCAGATCAATATTTAGAGGTGTTACAAACGGAGTGACAAAATGAATATACCCCCAGCCCATAGTGGAGGGTATAAAAAATGATGATCATGAAAACTGCTTCCATAGCGTTACAAGGCCAAATCTAAAGAAACATTTATATCTGGGGGCAATATCGACCTGAACCGATTTTCACCAATTCCAATAGGTTTCCTCCCTAGTTTGAAAGAGTTCTTATTGCCTAATTTTTGATACTGGTACGATTTAATATGGTACACATACTTTACGAACAATTTAAGATGGACAAACGGACAGCTAGTGATTCTGAGTAGAACGGTATATTTTAAGGTGTGTCTAGCTGTAGTATTTTTTACAAATCTGTCACAAAACTAATTTATAACCTCCTGTACCATAGGGTATAATAACTAACGGATAAACCGGTTGTCTGAAGCGGACATAATTTCCAAAAATTGCGGTATATTAAAACCGATGATTGATGAAAATTTCATCATGATTCCATGTTGAAAAAATTGTCATATTAGTTGCAACTTGCAGGTTAAGCCTCGATTAATAAATAATAAAATTGTATTTAATTCAATACCAGTAGAATACCTACTTTTTATACCCTCACTTTAGTGTGACGAGGGTATATATCATTTGCTACGGAAAAAAGTGTAACACATCGAAGGAGTGACCTAAGACCCCAAGTATGTTCAGAGGAAAACCTTTTTGGGTCATTTTAAGTCGAATGAGAAATGTCCGTCCGTCTGTCTGTCTGTCTGCTGGCTGGTGCGCACGATAACTCTCGAAAGGAGTAACCGATTGACTTCAAATATGGTATGTGGTAATATTTTTTTCTATCTCCGGCTAAGTTCGAAGATGGGCCATATTGGTCCACTCCTTCTAGTACCTCCCCCACAAAGGGTTAACATGTTGTGAAAAATTAATTCTTTAATAACTGCTATACTACCTATTCGAATCTTCTGAAATTCCACACATAGTATTAGCTTATTAGTCGCTATCAACTCGAGAAAATTGGGCGAAGTTGCCACGTCCCTTTTGGTACCTCCCACACAAATGCACCGTTTTGCACCAAAAGTTAACAGCTTATAACGTTAATAACAGTGTATAAAAAACTTGAAATTTTGTACAGTATTATGCTTTTATATTGCCTACAGTCGAGGGAAAAATTGGCGTTGTTGCCACGCCCTTTTTGGTACCTCCCACACAAAGGTACCTTTTTGCACCAAAAGTTAACAGCTCATAACATTAAAATCAGTGTATAAAAATACGTGAAATTTTGTACAGTGTAATGTTTTTATAGTGTCTATAGCCCTGTGAAAAATGGGCGTTATCGCCACGCCCCTTTTTGTACCTCCCACACAAAATGCCCAAATCATATCACAATTTAATATCTCATAACGTTTTTATGTGCACTGGTAAATGCTTATATTTCGGCACTGCAATGAATTTAAAGTATCTAATGTTCAGCGAAAAATAGGTGTATTTGAAAAACCCCCTCTGGTACCTCCCACACAAATTGACAGAATAATTCGAGTAATATTCAATATTACATTACTCACAAAGTGAGGGTATACCTTAGTCGGTTTACCCGACTGAAACTTTCTTACTTGTTTGTACTCGCCCAAAGCTATATCTTATTTTCAATAACATGAACTCACGTCTAAGTAGAAATATAATTTCAGAAATTTATGTTATTTAACTGCCGCAGTTGGAGCTGGAGCTGGAGTCGGAGTCGAATGATTTTAAAATTCGACTCCGGGAGTCGGAGTTGCAGTCGAGTAGTTTTGGCTCGACTCCCCAGCCCTGCCTAAGAGACCCCAAAAATAGTTGGAAGAAATCTGTTTTGGGCCATTTTATGTCATTTGAGTAATGTCCGACCTTCAGACCGTCCGTCTATCTGGCTGGTGCGCACAATAACTTTCGATAGGAATAACCGATAGACTTCAACTTTGATATGTCACAATTTTTTTTCTATCTCAGGCTAATATTAAAGATGAAACATGTTGGTCCGCACCTTCCATGACCTCTCCCACAAAGGGTCAAATTTTGTGAAATATGGATTATTAAATAACTTCTATACTACTTACCAGAATCTTTCACAATTCCACACATTGTATTAGTTTATTGGTCGCTAATATCCTGCGAAAAATGGCCAAAGTTACCACCTCTCTTTTTGTAACTCCCTTACAAATGGACTATTTTCCACAAAAATTAAACGGCTTATAACTTCTAGTCAATAGAAATACTTGAAATTTTGTGGAGTGCAACGCCCTTATAATGCCCATAGTCTATTAAAAAAAATTAGCGTTATTGCCCCACCCCCTTTGGTACCCCCCAAACAAAATAGCCGAAATAAAAAATATGAAAAATTATTTTTCTGAATTTCCTTTAGTTTTACAAAATGGGTCATAATTTATACATTTTTCCATAGATTTTTTTCGTTAGGATAACAGCTTTCAAAGAAAGGAATAAACTTTTTTGCGGTTTTTTGATTTTTTTATGGTTTTTTCGTGCCAGCAAAAAACGATTTTTGGAAAAAACAATTTTTTACTAATTGTTTTAACGATAGTTACTATACCACTGTCTCTACGTGAAAGTGATATTCCAACATTTAGTGCCCTCATAATTTTCTTTAAGTGTATCACGGCTCTATCTACTTCAAAAAATATTGTAATACTAAAGGCACATTCCATGAAAATTGGAATTAAAAAAAAAACTATACCATAACATATTTTTTGCTATGGTTTCATAAAATGTTATGCCTCAATGTACACAAACAAAAGAGTTTTTAGGTCTCGGACACGAAAATTTTTTTTGTTGCATAGTGTAAACTGATGATTCCGTGTTTGGAGGGATGTAAGAGCAAATGACATATAATTTAGCTTTAACAAAATTATTGAGAGTCAAGAATGACGCGTTCAGAAGGAGAAGAACTGACAACAGCAATCAGAACTCTACCGCTATGGACTTAATGGACCTAATTGGTTCATATTTGGATATAGCCCCCATACAAAACCCCCATATTGGACTAAAATTTGCATTTAATTTTACAAAGAACTATTCACAGGAATAGTGGACTTCATTCGTATTTTGCTACAGTCCCTGTAGAAAAGTCTCAACCGATTTGACTTCTTAGCGTCATAGAAGACACAAAGAGATCAGAGGAGTAGTGGTCCAGATATAAAAGTGGTCCGTATAAAAGCCAAAATCGATTTGACTTCTTAGTTTTATAGAACCAACAAATACCATTCGATTAAGCTGAAATTTGGAAATTTGTATTTAATTATACCCAGAACCATAGTCAGGAGTAATGGACCTCATTGGTTCATATTCGGATACAGTTCCCATCCGATTGGACTTATGGACGCTGAAATTCCATTCAAGAACTATTGTCTGGAGTAATGTACCTCATTGGTCCACATTTTGATATAGCCCCCATACAAAAAGCCAATAATGGACGGAAATTACCATTTAATTATACAAGGAACTATTCACAGGAATAGTGGACTTCATTCGTTCGTATTTTGCAACAGTCTCCGAAACAGGACAGAAATTTGCATTTAATTGCATCTAGAACTATACAGAGGAGCAGCGGTCCAGATTTTGCTATATTCCCCGTATAAAAGTCCCAACCGATTTGACTTCTTAGTTTTATAGAACTAACAAATACCATTCGATTAGGCTTAAATTTTGCAATTTGCATTTCATTTTATTCGGAATCATTGTCTGGAGTAATGGGCCTCATTGGTCCACATATAGTCTCATTGATCTACAAAGTCTCTCCCGATTCGACTTCTTAATTCCTTAGATACCACAATTCACCAATTTGACTAAAATTTGTATTTAACTTTACCAGAACCATTGTCAGGAGAAATGGGCCTCATTGGTTCATATTCGGATATAGTTCCTATACATACTAAGTTCCCACCCGATTGGACTTATTGACGCCTTAGAAATTTGAAATACCATCCGATTTAGCTGAAAATTGTCAATTTGCATTTAATTTTACGTAGAACCATTGTCAGGAGTAATGGATCTCATTGGTCCACATATAGTCTCATTGGTATACAAAGTCTCGCTCGATTCGACTTCTTGATGCCTTAGGTACCACAAATAACCTATTTGACTAAAATTTGCATTTAATTGTATCAAGAACCATATTAGTCCTGATTTTGCTATAATCTCCGTATAAAAGTCTCACCCGATTAAATTTCGTAACATCACAGAAGCCACAAAATCCCACCAATTGGATTGAAATTTGATGATTTCCTATTCGTTTTATAGATATTTATATTCACACATCTTTCCTTTATAGTTCATTTTCTATTCAAGATTTTATATGATGTTTTAGTAAAAGGTTTGATTTTTATGCAGAAATTCATAATTTCACAATACAATTAGCAGTTAGTCGCAATTGTATTTAGATGGATTTTTGAAAAGTAACATAAAAAACTGATTATAAACTTTACAACTGATAAAAGAATACGATTAAATGCAGCACAAAGTTATAATAAACAAAATCTATTATTTTATTTAATCCATTCTACTTGTGTTGTTTACATTTCAGAACCTCTGTGATGATGATGATGATAATGACGACGATGTGATTGTTGTGGAATCAACCGCCTCCGCTGATGTTATGAATTTTGCCCAACTTTTTGCCGCTGCCGAATTAGAACCCGCCAAACCATATTTCTCGAACGTAAAACGTGAAGAGAAAATCATAGTTGATACCGTTGATCTAACAGCGGAGGAAAATGAGGATGAAGATGAGACGATACTGAGATCGGTGCGAGAGCGTCATGGCCAATGGTTAGATAAATTGGAGTTGGTCACCCAACAATGCCGTACACTGCAGCAACAAAAACAAAAACAACAGCAAGTGCAACCCTCGAAGAATGTAATATGTTTAGACAGCGATCCGGAGGATCAGGAAGAGGTGCAGTCAAGCAAAACGCAAGGTGGCCGAAAGTCTAGTGAATCCACAAATCCTGTTAACGAAACTGGGGATTTATTTGATGACAATTATCCTTTGACTGTAACACCCATTGATGATGCCAATGTCGGTTTGCAAACCTCCGATAATGAAGATCATGATGATGGCACAAAATTGGCTCCCCGATTCTTGCGCCAGCAGACACCACCACTGCGAACCTATCAGGTTAAGAAGAGCAGCAGTTGTTCGGTATCATCAGCCGACGACAATGGCTATCACTCGCCTAATCAATTACTGGGAGCTGCAACAATCAGTCGTAGATGCAGCGTCTGTCCGGTGAATATGAAATCAATTGCCCCCGAAAAACTTACTTACCGTCGTAATAGTTTGCATATACATGCAACGCCACCCAATCAGCATAGCGACGAGAGCTCTGATGATAGTCAGCAGCAGTATAATAATCTGTTTCATTCTACATCGCCACAAAGATCAATGAAATCTTCAGCTGGTCCTGGAGTGCCTTTTGCTCGTCTGAATACGACATTAGCTGAGGGAAAGGTAGTATTTTCTCAGGCTATGCCTGGCAGAAATTTGTTTCGTTCTAGCGAGCAGGATGCTGATGATGATGCTGAGGAAGAGGTGAGAGTAAATGAATATATGTACATTAAACTTATTATGAAGTGATACATACATGTGCAAATAGAAAGAAATTAGAAAATTTTAGTCAAGTAGACCGACAAAATGTATAATTAAGAATAGAAAGAAATTAGAAAATATCAATCAAGTAGACCGACTATATGTAGAGCCTCACTTTGTGAAAAATACAATTATTAATTTTGTATTTTCTGTAGAAGATGCCAGATTGTCAGTGGAACAATTTTGCTCATATAGCCCACACGATTGACTTCTTGATACCTAGAAACCTTTCAATAACAGATTGGGCTGAAATTTGGTCATTTGCATTTAACTTTACCCAGAACTACTCACAGGAGTAGTGGACCTCATTGTCCGATTTGTCTTCTTTAAGCCTTAGAATCCACAAATTCATAGTTATTGGACGGAGAATTTCATTTAATTTTGTCAAGAACTATTCACAGGAGTTGTTGGCGTTACTAGTCAACTTTTTGATATAGTCTCCGTATAATGGTCTCACCCCGAGTTGACTTCTTGACACCTTAGAAACCACAAACATCGCCCGATTTAGCTGAAATTTGGCAATATGCTTTTAATTTTCCTAACAACTTTTCGCAGGAGTACTGGACCTTATTGGTTTTTGCTATAGTCCCGGAATAAATGTTCAGCCCGATTTGACTTCTTATGGCCAATTCCACAATCCCACCGTTAGAGTTTTACTTCTTGAGACGCCAAAAAAAAACAAATGCCTGTTGATTGGGCTGAATTTTGGCAATTTGTATTTAATTTTAGCCAAGACTATTCACAGGAGTAGTGGACGTTACTGGGTCAGATTTGAGGTCGTGCTCTATACTATAGACGACCACTGAGGTCGTCCTCTATACTATAGACGACCACTGAGGTCGTCCTCTATACTATAGACGACCACTGAGGTCGTCCTCTATTCACAGGAGTAGTGGACGTTACTGGGTCAGATTTGAGGTCGTGCTCTATACTATAGACGACCACTGAGGTCGTCCTCTATACTATAGACGACCACTGAGGTCGTCCTCTATACTATAGACGACCACTGAGGTTCTTCCTAAGAAAGAAAGTCGTATCCCCATTTCAGTAGATTTGAGATATTTTGCTTTTATGTTTGATAACATTCGCGCCTTTTAATTAATTTTATGTTTAAGTTAGGGACCTAAATTGGTTTATTTGAGCTGGTAAAACCGGTTGCCACCATAAACCTAAACCTAAAGGCGCGAATGTCATAAAACGTTAAAGCTAAATATCTCAAAACTAATGAAATGAAGATACGACTTCTTATTCTTAGAAGGGCTGTATAGACGACCACAGAGGTCGTCCTCTATACGAAAAAAATGTAACATCTTGAAGGAGTGACCTACGACCTGAGACATGTTTGGTGGAATCCGTTTCTGCTACCTCCCGTTTACGTACTAAACGTACGTATAAATTAAATAAATGTACAATGTCCAAAATATCACTGTATATCACATACTTTATTTTAAAGAATGTAAATCTAGTATAGTTGAGACTATATAAAAATATTAAAAAAAAGTGTAGAAAATCCAAAATAATAAAAGTCCACAGACCAAAAAACTAATTTCTAGTTCTCTATCTCATTTCAGCGTACACCCAAAAAGTCCGAACAATCGAAATCTAAACGTGTACATTTCGATAATAGTCCTCTGGGTCCCACATCAGCCTATTCAAATCAAAGAGCATTGCATAAATCATCTCTGGCCAATCAACAGAATAGAAATTGCAGTGCAGACGTAGCGAATTATTTTCATCCTTGCAGTGGTGGTTCATCACCGTTTAGATGCACACCACCCAGTCTGAATGGTGGTTCGACATTATCGTTGAACACTACAGGTTCAATGGGCCAGAAACAGCAACAGGAACAAAAAGGTAAGTGTGTTCTTAATTTTGTTGTCTGTGTGTCATTACATATGTATATACATATGTATATACATGGGTATGATGAATTCCAATACAATACAAGTCACTTTAAAAAATTATTTGTTTGCAATAAAAATAATATATCGATGGCTTATATCCAAAAGGGGCTATATAAAAAAATTTTGAGGAGAGCAAATCAACTTTCGAATTTTATTATTTCGCGATAATTTTAGTATGATATCAATTAGGAATTCGGAGATATTTATTATAAGTATATACATAATTCACATCATATAAACTTTATAGCGAAATAAAACAATTTAACAGCTTTTTTGAGTTTTTTATAATAGTCACTTTTGGATATAAGCCATCGATATATTATTTTTATTGCAAACAAATAATATTTTAAAGTGACTTGTATTTCATGGAATTCAATATTTACATCCGACGGTAGTAGTCACAATACATTAGTTTATAAGTATTGTTTGTTGTGTTTTACTTTTACACAACATGATCCCTGATGGCGGAATTCAAAAGATAATTCCGAAATATTGTAAATACAGTAAAACTAAAATTTGAAAACAAACCAGGCCTAAAAACTTTTTTTACCACACATTTTTTTTAGGTAAAGTTTTTTCCCATTTTCATACATTTTGTATTTTGTCTATATTTTTTTAAGTATAAGCCTGATAGAGCCAATATATGCACTAAATTTAAAGTAATTATGAGAGCTACAAAGAAGAAATATATCTTTGGCATAGAAGCAGTGGTTTAGTAACAGTCTTGAACACAGTGGAAAAACTTTTAATTAAAAAAATGCCAACAAATATTTTATTCCATTTTTATACCCTCCACCATAGGATGGGGGGGTATATTCATTTTGTCACTCCGTTTGTAACACCTCTAAATATTGATCTGAGACCCCATAAAGTATATATATTCTTAATCGTCGTAAAATTCTAAGACGATTTAGCCATGTCCGTCCGTCCGTCCGTCTGTGGTAATCACGCTACATTCGGCAATAATAGAGCTAGGTTGATCAAATTTGGTACAAATACTTCTTATAGTTGCAGGTTGTTTGGGATTGCAAATGGGCCATATCGGTCCATATTTAGATATAGCTCCCATATATGTATAGCATCTAACTTGTTGTGATTCCTACTGTTCTCATCTACTATATTTTTTGTGTTTTCGGTGTTATTTTCTTTAGGTTTGAGTTATTTTGTGAGGTCACATGCTATCCATGGTGGAGGGTATATAAGATTCGGCATGGCCGAACTTAACCCTTTTACTTGTTTAATACTTATTTAATCTATTGATAAATGTAGACACTATAGCTCTTTTGGCAGAAATAATAATACTATTGTCAAAAAGGATATCATTTGCTGCGGGTCAAAAGTGTAACACATCGAAGGAGTAACCTAAGACATCAAGTATACACCCATGGTAATAATTATACTTCCACATAAAAAAGGACGATGCAATTGTGTTTTTATATTTTGGAAAAACTTTTTATTGGAAGATTGTTCTTAAATGATTTGTTAACCAAAACATGTGTTGACATTTCAATTTATTAAAAGTATCCGAATTTTAAAAGAAAAATGAAAAGTACTTCATTGGTAAAATATGTATATACTTCCAAATTAATTTAGACTAAACAATTTTGAAACAATACATTTTTTTTAGAAAACATAATTTGTCTTATAATGAGTATTAGCGCCAGACACCATAATTACTTCTTTAAGTCATTAGGATATGCAATAAATTAAGTTTGTAAGCAGTGATGTGGGTATTCCACTCCAAGTTTTATTTATCGCTGCTCGGAGGTCTCCTAGATTGGAGAATTGCCGCCAATTGTCATAAATTTGATTTGCCATATTCCCCAGGACGTTTTCGATCGGATTTAGATCTATACTTAACGCAGGTCATCGCAGCAGTGGTATATTTTTGGTGTTAAACCAGTCCGTCACAATTTTTGCTTTATGTATTCGGGCTTAATCTTGTTGAAAAATAATCGACGACTCATAAATATCGCCCAAAAAGGAGATAAGGACATCATTCAAAAGTTCAATGTAACCGATGGAATTTATCTTGTAGGTAAATAAAGAAATATTAAAAAACAAGGTTGCATTTTTGCGCATAGGTGACTTTTTAGAGCAACATTGACTTGTGGTAGTATATTTATTACCATGGCTGTATATGGCGGAAGTATATATATATAAGTATACATTAACAGAGTAGTCTTCAATCCATGTTATTAAATGTTTATAGTAGTATCCCAGAATGTTTATTTATTCCATGCGATGTTAGTTGTTTATATATAATTTCTACGACATTTTCTATAAATACAAAATTGCTACAAATTTTCTATAAATACAAAATTTCTACGAAATTTTCTATAAATACAAAATTGCTACGAAATTTTCTATAAATACAAAATTTCTACAAAATTTTCTATAAATACAAAATTGCTACGAAATTTTCTATAAATACAAAATTGCTACGAAATTTTCTATAAATACAAAATTGCTACGAAATTTTCTATAAATACAAAATTTCTACGAAATAATCTATAAATACAGAATTTCTAAAAATTTGTCTATAAATACAAAATTTCTTAGAAATTTTCTATAAATACAAAATTTATTAGAAATTTTCTATAAATAATTCTATAAATACAGAATTTCTAAAAAAATTCTATAAATACAAAATTTCTAAGAAATTTTCTATAAAACAAAATTTCTAAAAAAATTTCTATAACACCTAATAGAGGCAAATTTGGTCTTAAGCCAGGAGAATATTCTAGTGACAAATTAATATCGAATAAAAGACCGAAATAACATTAAGAAAGTTTCAGTCGGATAAACCGACTAAGGTATACCCTCACTTTGTGAGTAATGTAATACATAACATTACACTAATAAATCTGTCAATTTGTGTGGGAGGTACCGGAAGGGGTTTTTCCAAATACACCTATTTTTTGGTAAACAGTAGATTCTTAGATGCAATGTGCATTGTGCCGAACTATAAGCGTTTATGTGCACTGGTATATTAAAGTTACGAGCTATGTAATTTTGATATGATTTAGTAATTTTGTGTGGGAGGTACAAGAATGGGCGGGGTGATAGATAACGCCCACTTTTTACAGGACTATAGGAACTATAACAGCATTACACTGTACAAAATTGCAAGTATTTGTATGCACTGGCATTAAAGTTACAAGCCTTTTACTTTTGGTACGAAACGGTCCATTTGTGTGGGATTTTTATGCACTTGTATTAAAGTTATAAGCAGATACATTTTGATGCAAAATGGTCCATTTGTGTGGGAGGTATCAAAAGGGGCATGCCAACTTCACCCATTTTTCTCGAGGTAATAGCGACTAATATACTAATATTATGTGTAGAATTTCAGAAGATCCGAATAAGTAGTGTAGAAGTTATTAAAGAATCAATATTTCACTACATTTTAATTAACCCTTTGTGTGGGAGGTACCAGAAGGAGTGGACCAATATGGTCCATCTTCGAATTCATCCGGAGATAGATAAAAATATTACGGCATACCAAATTTGATGTCAATCGGTTACTCCTTGCGAGAGTTATCATGCGCATTTTGTATTTGTAGAAAATTTCTTAGAAATTTTGTATTTATAGAAAATTTCTTAGAAATTTTGTATTTATAGAAAATTTCTTAGAAATTTTGTATTTATAGAAAATTTCTTAGAAATTTTGTATTTATAGAAAATTTCTTAGAAAATTTCTTAGAAATTTTGTATTTATAGAAAATTTCTTAGAAATTTTGTATTAATAGGAAATTTCTTAGAAATTTTGTATTTATAGAAAATTTCTTAGAAATTTTGTATTTATAGAAAATTTTGTATTTATAGAAAATTTCTTAGAAATTTTATTTATAGAAAATTTCTTAGAAATTTTGTATTTATAGAAAATTTCTTAGAAATTTTGTATTTATAGAAAATTTCTTAGAAATTTTGTATTTATAGAAAATTTCTTAGAAATTTTGTATTTATAGAAAATTTCTTAGAAATTTTGTATTTATAGAAAATTTCTTAGAAATTTTGTATTTATAGAAAATTTCTTAGAAATTTTGTATTTATAGAAAATTTCTTAGAAATTTTGTATTTATAGAAAATTTCTTAGAAATTTTGTATTTATAGAATATTTCTTAGAAATTTTGTATTTATAGAATATTTCTTAGAAATTTTGTATTTATAGAATATTTCTTAGAATTTTGTATTTGTAGAAAATTTCTTAGAAATTTTGTATTTATAGAACTTCGTTCCGCCCAAATTCGTTAATGTACTCGTATCATTAATAATGAAAATAAGAATACAGACATGCTCATACCGCTTCCTGTAATTCGGTCAATTACAATCCTTTGTATTGTAATAAACTTCAGTTTATTGTTATAAACTGAAGTTTATAACAATGTCGATGTACATCTAACTGATCGTACTAATCAATTTTTTTACGGTGCTATCAAAAGTATAAACTAAAAACTTCAAGACGATTGGTGCAATGGTTTTCCAGATTTAGTTTTAAGTATTGGATTCATCGCAATATAATATTTTTATGTAAAAGGCACTACACTCGTGAAAGTTGAATGTTTTGTTCTCAAGTTATGGGGTAGTGTTGGTCACACCATTGCTATTTGCTCAATCCTAAATTTTCCTAAATAGTGTCATTCCCTGGGCCAATACGAATTTGTCAAGCCCGAAACTGTGAAAAATTAAAGAGCCGTTCTCGAGTTATGAGATTGTGTACGCTGTGACACGCCCATTTGATCAATCCTAAAGTTTTCTTTCTTGGACCCCTATGAACCCATCAATCCCAAAATCATGAAATCGAAAGATTCGTTCTCGAGTTATGAGGATGTGATGAGCGATCCTAAATTTTCCTCCATGGCGTCCCCCTGAGGCCAATGCGAATCCATTATGCCCAAGATTGCGAAAATCGAACGATCCATTTTTGAGCTATGCTGTTTTAATAGCCGTGTCGCGCTGCTTTAAATAATCATAAATTTGCTACATGTTGTCCCTCCCTGGGGCCAATACGAATCCATCAGGACCAAAATCGCGAAAATAGAACGATCCATTCTTGAGCTATGAGGTTGTGTTGGCGTCGCCACGCCCCTTTGATCAATTCAATTTTCCTACATAGAGTCATCCTCGGGCCAATACGAATACACCAAGCACAAAATCGTAAAAATTTTAATTTTTATACTTGAGCTATGGTGTTATGTTGGCCGCGCAACGCCTATATTTTTCTCCATAGAGGCCTTCCTTGGGCCAACACAAATACATCAAGATTAATATCGTAAAATTTGCTAGATCCTTTCTCGAGCTATGAGGTTGTGTTGGACCTGTCGCGCCCCTTTGACCAATCCGAAAATTTCCTCTACAGTGTCACTATCCAATACGAATCCATCAATCCCAAAATCGAACGATCCGTTCTCGAATGATGAAGTTATTTTGGCCGCGACATACCCGTTTAACCAATCTAAACATATTTACATAGATTTAGGTTTGTTTCTTATAAAAGTCTTCTAAAAGGATAAAATTAACACCCACGGTTTTGATAGAATCTGGCCAAAAACAGATTCTGCGAAAAGTCCGGCGTTTATACAACACTCGAGTCTATCCAAATTTCAGATATGTAGCTCTAACAGGACACTCAGCGGCCAAGTGGTCAGAAACCACTTGACGTAAAAGCACATCCGTTTGAGATATGTATATTTTGGGCACATCAGTTTGTAAGCTTATACTGGGTGGGCCTAAAGAAGGGTGGGCCTAAAGAAACCAAGGGGTGTAAAAGTTTAATAACTTTTTCGTTTATTAATTTTTTCTTCCGGATTATATAATATACAAAATGCAAATTTTTTTACACTAAGTATGAAAAATAATGTCTCTTAAAAGACCACCGTTTTCAGCTTCGCACTGATGGGCTCTTTTTAGAACATTTTCCATAACAACTTTCAAAACTTGTGGCTGTAGCGTTCGAATTTCTGCAACAATGTTTGCCTTGAGTTCAAGGATTGTCTCTGGCTTGTTCACATACACTCGATCCTTCAAATAACCCCCAAAGAAAATAGTCGGGTGATGTCAAATCTCAATCTCAATCAAAATGTCGACGATATGCTCTTTGCGTTAAAATAATTGATCTCTGGTTTAAATAATAAAATTCTATTGTTCAATTGTGAACCTCTCCATTATAAATTCTCCAAGTGTTGTCTATATAATCTGAAAGAAAAAATAAAAAAATAATAATAAACGAAAAAGTTATTAAACTTTTACACCCCTTGGTTTCTTTAGGCCCACCCGTAGTTCTAAAAAGACTGACAATTACTTTGGTCACTGCAGTTTGACCTCAGGCTGGACATTGAATAGTTGTTTTCAAATACATTTCCATTTTTAGATTCTTAGATCTTAAATAACTTTTAAAATCACTGAAATAATGATAAGAAATGTGATTACTGCTACACTGACCACAGGCAGAGAATTCAAAATAATTGTTCGCGTTTATATTTGTCGTGTATAGTACTTCATATTTACAAAATTTTAGCTTTTGATCTTATAAGATGCTTCTGAAATGCCAAACACAATACTCAAGTTTTAGATAGCTCTAGAACTGACCACAGGGAAAAACTGACTACGCGAAAAGTCTGTTGTTTTTACAACACTCTGGTCTATGGTTGTGCAAAATTTTAGCTTTCTAACTCTTACAGGAGGCTCAGCGAGGAGGAGGCTTTGTGACTTTTATTTTTCCTAAACCTTCGCGGAGCAATTACGAACAATTTCGCAGAAGGATGTATCCAATTTGGTCCAGTAGTTTTCAAGTTTTAAGCAGTCGAACAAACCACGATTCATTTTTATATATCGATCATTCCATGTCAAACCGAACACTTTTTTACATCACCATCTCCGATTTCGATGAAACTTTGTAGGATAACTCAACTCTATAAAATATTTGATTTGTAGAAGACGAAAAAAAAACCGAAATTTTTTTGCAAAAGATATGGCCAATTGAAAATAGGTAAAATCAGGAAAAACGTGCCGAGGTAGGAACATTGAAAGTGGTGTAGTGAGAAAACGCATGGCCAGAATTCAAAGAATGAAGGCTTATTTTAAAGGTAATTGCAATTACTATTCATCTGCGGCTTTGGCTACTGACCGCTACTGACCAAATTTGAACATTTAGTTTTATTTTTCTCCTTCTTTTGTGTTTTTCACCATGAAAACACCAACCTAAAAATTCAGAAAAAATATAGGCATATTCCTTGATCGATTCTAAACAAACCCTGAAAAATTTCAGCGTGGAGAAATAACGGGTTATATTTTTAAAAAAAACATTTACGAAATGTAGTCGCCCGAAAAAAGTATTTTTTGAACGAGTGTTCAAAAAATAACATACACACACGTCGTTCAAAAGTAGTGTTTTCGGTCGAACAGTTAGCTAAAGACGCAAATTAAAAGTTAGAAGTTTTATTAGTGTATTGAAGAAACAAAAACGTAATGTAAAAACTCTAGTGTAAACAAAAATTATGGGATATATTTATTAATGGAGATAAAAAAATAACATTATTTATTTGTAGCTAAAACAGGAAAAAAATAATAAATATTTCAATATACATGTAACAAAATTGTTATACAAAATCTAGCTTTAGCAGTAAGGAAAGTAACTATAGTTCACAAATATTTGTAGTGATCGCATCAGTACCGAGTGATGTAATTTGAACAGTTATTTGTTTGTTTTCTGTTGGAACGAATGAATGATAACCTAATGTACCACGGATAGTCGCAGCCTTACTAAATCGTTCTTGAAGTTTAATATTATAGTCATTATATTGTTCTATAGTAAAGAATTCAGTATTTACATTTTTCACATTGTGTTTTACCCAGGAAAAGAAAATGTAAGGAGTATTAATAGGACTATTAATATTTGTTAAACTTGCTCGGGCAGCTAATCTTTTAATTGTTCCTCCTAGACCGTCGCAGGGTCCCTTTCCGTGGGATGTTGCAAAAAAATGCCATTCCGCTTTAACACCAAAATCATTTTCATGAAAGACAAGATTTGAAAAATTTTTTTTGTTTTTGTATTGCGCACTTGCGTCATCAGAGAAATAAAAGATTTTTTCTACTTTGCCCAAAGAGTTCTTTAGAAATGAGATAAGGCCATTCTGAAACAAATTAACAGCTACGGTGTCATGCTTCAAACATTCAGATATTGCGACGTAGTTAGTAAACTTTTCTTCTCCATTTTCTTGGTAATAAATTGCCATTGGGTGAATTGTGACTTGGTCATTATTCCAATGAGCTCCTTGTATTGAATCTTGTATAACAAAAGCATAGTTTTCCGAAAAATCAGAAATAACTACGCATTCGCCTGGGTGCAATTCCTTTTTCTTCTTATTAAAAAACATATGTTGTTCCTTCGCAACATAGGAATGTGTCAGCAAACGACGCAGCTTTTCGGAGAATTTGTCAAAAAAATCGTCCGTACTTGATTGCAAAGTTTCAAGTGCACATCGATCAGTAGTGACCCATTGCTTATATGAAATTGAATCAATCATTTTTTCATGAAAAATTTGTTTTAGCTGTTTAATTAAGTTGTCACAACCAGGACACAATTCACATCGCCGAAGATAACAATCATGTGTTGGGGGGTTGCAAATTATTTTTGAGAGACAGTCATTATAAGTTACAATTTGTAGGTTATCAGATGTTAGTCTTGAAAGAGATGATCCGTCAATCATTAGTTTTACGTTTTGGTGAATAGAGCACACACAAACGGAATGGGTTCCAGTTGCCCCCGGTAGAATACAGTATTTCGGTCGCAATTCTGCGAACTTAGAGAATTGTATTTTTGCCTCTGGGTGTTTTTCTTTAAATAACACATGGACTTCCTTTAAGTTGCACAGTACCAGTCTTTTTTGAACAGTTTCATTTCCAATTTTAACGCAGTCTTTTTTTCCGGGCATAACTCTGCTTATTTCCTGTGATCCATAAAACTCAATTACTTTGTTTACAATTTCATCTGTAAGGTGTTTTCCCGGCTTTGGGTTGGGAGAAGCAAGAAAACCCTTTTCCTTCACAACATTCTTAGCCACAGAAATCATGTGCCTCGTTGCACCGCTGAAATTTCTTTGAATTTGACTGTACGACCAGTCCGCGAATAATGTCAAAATTTTAATTTTTAACTCTCTATTAAATGTTGTTTTATATGTTTCTTTTAATTTTGATATAATATCATCCCCCTCATTTACACTTTCAGATGAATCAAATAATTTCTTTATAATGAGACTATTTATTTTTCGTTTTTTGGTAGCGACATATTTTTTTTGCACAATTTTTCTTTTGTGGATAGGTTAATCCCCAAACAGCAACAATGATTCATTTAATTTGGAAATTTTTAATGATGCTTCTGATGAAATACTGCTATCGGATGAGTACGCGTTATTTGCTTCAGGGATTAGGGTTAAACTTCTCATTGAATCACTTTCACAATCATGTAGTGGCATTTTGTTCATTCTTAACCGGCAACTATTACAAATTCTTATTTTTCCGCTCGATGTATTTATCCAACGTAAACATTTTATAGGCTTCTTTCCATGTTTTGCAATTTTAAATGGATTGCAGCAGGTATCGTTACGCGGCCTCATAGCGAAATCGGGAGTTATCGCGAAAATCACAGAATTGTTAAAAAAAATATATACAAATCTGAACTGTTATTTATAATAAGAAGCGAAGGCACAAACTTTTTCGTATATTGTCATTGACATTTATTGATGGATGGTTTACAGCTAGCTGTTCGACCGAAAACACTACTTTTGAACGACGTGTGTGTATGTTATTTTTTGAACACTCGTTCAAAAAATACTTTTTTCGGGCGACTACATTTCGTAAATGTTTTTTTAAAAATATAACCCGTTATTTCTCCACGCTGAAATTTTCAGGGTTTGTTTAGAATCGATCAAGGAATATGCCTATATTTTTTCTGAATTTTTAGGTTGGTGTTTTCATGGTGAAAAACACAAAAGAAGGAGAAAAATAAAACTAAATGTTCAAATTTGGTCAGTAGCGGTCAGTAGCCAAAGCCGCAGATGAATAGTAATTGCAATTACCTTTAAAATAAGCCTTCATTCTTTGAATTCTGGCCATGCGTTTTCTCACTACACCACTTTCAATGTTCCTACCTCGGCACGTTTTTCCTGATTTTACCTATTTTCAATTGGCCATATCTTTTGCAAAAAAATTTCGTTTTTTTTTTCGTCTTCTACAAATCAAATATTTTATAGAGTTGAGTTATCCTACAAAGTTTCATCGAAATCGGAGATGGTGATGTAAAAAAGTGTTCGGTTTGACATGGAATGATCGATTTATAGAAAATTTCTAAGAAATTCTGTATTTATAGAAAATTTCGTAGAATTTGTTTACTATTAGACATTTTTATTGTATTTTTGTTTGTTTTTATTTCGGTCTTTTTATCGATATTAATTTGTCACTAGGATATTCTCCTGGCTTTAGACCAAATTTGCCTCTATTAGGTGTTATAGAATGCAAAGTTTTTTTAAAACGGCGAAGCAAATACAATTACTTGACAGCTCAGCTCCTCGTATATGCAGCGTGATTAAAACAGACGGAAGGTCGCACATATGGACGTGACTAAATCGTCGTTTAAAGAGTCTCTGATCGATATTTCTAGGTGTTACAAACGGTGTGACCAAATGACCATCCTATGGCCGAAAAATATTTTTTACATCCCTTGGACAAAGTGACTGTGGCATAGTGTTTGTTTTTTCCGAACTTAGTCTTTATATACTTGGCTTAAATATTATGTAAACTTTCGCTTTTCTTAATTTAAACGAACCTTTATATTAATTTTTGTTTTTCTGCTCCTTTTTAACTTTTCCCTAGAACATAGAGCCGCTGCAACCACATTATTTCGTAATATCTTTGATCGTCCTCGATTGCAAACAACTTGCGGCGCACCCACCTCTGGCTATCCCTCAATGTTTTCACCGAATGCATCTGTCATAGCACACAAACATCCCAGCCCAGCTCATTCCATCAATATGCGCCTCGAGGAACCCACGATTCATGTGAAGAAAAGTGCATTAGAATTTAATCGTTTGAAACAACGCCGTTCCACAATATGTGGCCGAAGTGATTTTAATGGATACTCAGCCAACAATCAAAATCAAGCCAAAAGAAAGCAGAGCAAACTTCCCGACCAAGGTGAACCCTATGAACATGTCGTCTGGAATGGTTTGAGTTTAAGAGACCAAATCAGTGATCATTTAGATGTGGCCTCAAATGCCGATTCAAATGTCACGCCAAGCTGTCGGGATGAGAAATTATCCAAACGTTGTGCGGTGCTGATAAAACCCACTGAAGAGTTACTGGAATACGAAAGACAACGTGATCTCATGTACAATGAAATTCTACAAAGACAACGCAGAAAACTAGAACTTCGGGCCATGGAAAAAATGAAAGAAAAAGAGCGAAGACGACAGCAGAAACAACATAAACGTGAAGAGTTCCAAAGGGAGCAGAGTGAGACGGTCAAACAATTGGAGCGAATGAATTTAAGTAGTAAATCCGATGAAGAGGAAACAAGAATGACAATGAACAAACTACTGCAGTCCAAGAAAGTCGTCGATGGCAGTGCAGCGGCTGGGAAAGAGCCTCATCTCTTAAACTCAGCCAATCAGCAGGAATTGAATATAGAGTCTCAAGATGAATTAAATTCGTCAACACCAGAAAATCCTCTCCTCTCGCCTCATAGAGGAGAGTCTCCAAAAATCTTGAATTTGCCAAATAGTCTTACCAAGGAAAAGTCTAATAATAATGGACAACAAGAACAGAATCGCGAAGCTTCAATGCGTTTAGCCGGAGAGAAAAGATCTCAACCGTCTGAAGCTGCAGATAATTCAATGGATCTAGAATTTCTAGGACAGCCGCCAGTCAAAAGACTTGCATTAAGTCCAAATATAGCAATGCAAACATCAACAAAGCCCAAGGCCGCTACGGAATCCACTAGTCTAAAAGAATATGTCAAGTCTCTTAAAAACGATGATTCAGAAAAAATTTTGACCACTTTAAATAAACCAAAAATTCGTAAATCTGCAAATACGAAAAATGATTTGGTTCCTAAAAAACTTGCTACAAATAAAACAAAAAAGCAGACACAGATGCAAGATGATAAAGACTCCTCAGAGTTGGATCAATTGCCATTGATACAAAGAAAGACAAGAGTTAGGAAAACTACCCAACAAAAAACACCCCCAAAAGAAGCTAAGGAAACCACCATATCCCCCTCATCTCGACCCGTACGGGAATGTAGACTAACTCCCACGCCGAAGCCCAATAGTCCAGGTAAAAAACGTCGACGTAGTAGCCTTCATGCCAGTGGTAGTTTAAGCTCTCTACAAGACGTGGAACAGACTACCGATTCTGAATGTGAAACGCGACGACCGGCCAGAGTCACCCGAGAAAGGCGTAAGAGTTTATATACGCAAAACTTTAATAAAAATCGAGAATTTGAGTTCATGACAACCGACTCCGAAATTGAAACGGAGCAAAGACGACCGGCCTCGGCCACCTTAAGGCATTCGCCACGTTTTAACAAAGAACGGGGGCACAATTTAGCTCCGGCACAAAGTCCTTCGCAACAATCTGATATGGAAAAGCCTTCGCTGCAAATTAACAAAGAACAAGACCACCATTTAGCTCCGAGTCATAGTCCTCTAAGACAAACTGATGTGGAAAAACCTTCGCTGCAATTTAACAAAGAACAAGACCACCATTTAGCTCCGAGTCAAAGTCCTCTAAGACAATCTGATTCGGAAAAAGAAACCCACTCCACAAATATGTTTGCCCCCCAACCTGTTAAACGCAAATTAAAATTAACTATAGGAAGAAATAAACAAAACAATTCTTTGGAAGTAAAGAAACCAGATACGGAAGTTGACAAAACAGCCCAGTTATCCGCGGCAAATAAGTCGGATAATTTAGAAGAAGAAAAAGGAGTAGCCTCGTCACTCTCAGAACAAAGCATTGTTGCGGTTATTGCCCAAAGTTTATCCTCACCAGATTACGCTATGGCCGCCACATCTCCTCTAGCCAAAGAAATTCAATCTTCCGAACATGAGGAAATTTTAGAAACTTTAGATGATTTCCTAAACAAAGAGAATAGTAGTTTAGGGAAACAACATATATATTATCCCGAAGAAGGTATAGCCAGTGCAGGTGGACTCACGGAATCGAGTTTGACCAGCAAGGAAGCAAATACTTCACAACGTAATGGCGGAGGAGGTGGAGGAAAAGAGGAGGAGATTTTTGATGACGACGGCGCCGACGACGACGAAGACGATATGCATAATGTTATTGAGAATATAGTTCTAAATGAGATACAACGTGAAATGGATGTTCAAATTTCCCATGCTCGTATTTCCCATGGACCAAGAACGGCGGAGACAGCTAATGTCGAATGCGACACGAAAAATGTGGAGCATTTGAAACCTTTTAAAAGAGCAATCATTAATTTTGAAGATGAAGTTCTACCAGAGCTTTTGCAAAGACCTTCATCACTAGCACAGGAAGAGGGCCTAGGAAATCAGACTGGTTTACCTATACTAATATCTAATGTTCAGTCTATTACTGGGTTAACAGTAGAAACTAGTCACTCACCTATGGTAAACCCCTCGGAAAGTAGTAATTTGGAAAATGAGTCTGATGAGCATAGGCGCCAAACACAAGTGATAAATATTAATGCTGATAGTACTTCGATTATGACGACGTCGTTATTAAACGTTATGGAAGCATCATTAATACCAGCTGATATAGACGAATTGACTTTAAATGAGGCGCCAAATTTGCCCGATATGCCTCTGCTTGATATGGACTTGGAAAATATCACTAAAGATAACTCAAATGCCTTAGTTTTGAGAGGAAATGATGGTACTGTTACCCTAGAATAAGTTCTATATAAAATCTTTTCAATCAAATTATGTTTTCTGTTTTCAGGATTTGATAATGACTCACTGGAAACTGAGTTAGGAATAGCAAATGAAAAACTCTCGGTCGAAAATCGAAATGCCACAGTTTTGAAAGAAAATTCAGGTAATTTGTAACTTCAATATATTTGGATTAATATTCCCAAATCTACTAATTAAAATTGTATTTTCTATATTCAGAAATTGCTAATGTTTCACTAGACACCGGATTAAAAACTGCAAATGAAAAACTCACTGCCAAAAATCGTGACCTAATGCTAAAAGTTACTGATCATTTATCGACTGCAAAAGTCTACAAAGATTCTTCTGAGGCCAGTCAAAATTCTGCAAGAGGTGAAGATTTGTATTCTTCTTCTCCTGAAGAGATGAACAATGATTCATTGGAGACTTCTAGAGATATAGCAAACAATTCTTCAATTTCCAAACAAGGAACTGCAGATAACCGAGAGGTTTCTAAAATATGTTCGGAGTCGAAACTAGAAACTGCAGATCCCCAGGAAATGCGCAAAAAATCTATATATTCTAACGTTGATGAAGATTTGAATTCTTTCACTAAGGAAATTGAGACTGTTACTATAGAAACAGTCAAAAAACCTTCAGAGTCTAATCAAGAAACTGCAGATACGAGAAATGATACCAAACAAGAAAACAAAGATGCCCGAGAAATCTCCAAAAAGTCTTCAGAATCTAATAAACTTCCCAGAGTAATCTGCCAACAATCTTCAAAGGCCAAACAAGAAAACAAAGATTTCAGAGAAATCTCGAAACAGTATTCAGAGTCTAATAAAGATCCCCGAGAAATCTGCAAAAAGTCTTCAGAGTCCAAACAAAAAAACAAAGATCACAGAAAAGTCTCCAAACTGTTTTCAGAGTCGAATCAAAATCCCAGAGAAATCTCCAAACAGTCTCCAGGGTCTAATCAAGAATGTCTAGAGGCCCAAGGAAATTCCATAGCAAGTGAAAATGACGCCAGTAACGGAATTGTCAGCACCTCTGACTCCCAAGAAGTTGAAATCTCAAAACAGTCTTTAGAGTCTAATGGACATCCCAGAAAAATCTCCAAACAGACATCAGAGCCTAACCAAGAAAGAAACACAGATCCCGGAGAAATCCCCAAACAGTCTACAACTTCTAATCAAAAAACCCCAAATGCTCAAGGAAATACCGTAGCAACTGTAACTAACCATGATAAGGAAATTATGAATGCCTCAAAAGGCTCCCAAGAAAACGAATCTGGCGAAGAGAATGTTTCAAAAGTCTCTCAAGCAGTTGATATCGAAGAGAATGTTACCAATGATTCACGGGGAGAAGATTTTTACCAGAAAGAGGTCAACGAAAATGAAGCTTGTCCTATGGAGAACACTAAAAATCAAGACTTAATAGAAGCAAATCATTCACCAAGATCTGCCACTAGAAATCTAAGCATAACAAAGCATAACACCACAAGTACTTTAAGAACCAAACCCAGTCTTAAAATTCCCATTGTGAGGAAAGAATGTCAAGTTGTGCTGAAGCGTTTAGATCTAACACAGTACCTTAAGAAAAGAAAATACTATAATTTCATCACTAAGCAGAAGGAGGATGAGGAGGTGAAGGACGACGAACAGATAACAGAAGATGAAGCAAGATCTACAACTGGTTGCCCTATAAATGAATTGCCCAAAAGATCTTCTATTAGCTCCCCAGCTATTCAAGAATTAGGCGAATTCGAAAAATCGGTGAAATCCACAAATTCAACCAAGCAGCCCACAAAAATTTCCCCCTGGCCTAAGCTGCAAACGTCCGAAGAAGCCGAAAAATTCACCAGATGGTCGCCTACAGAAATTGTGATTGAACCAATGGAGGACGCTGAAGATGGTAAATCCTGGGCTATCAAATCGCCACAGCACATGTCACTGGAAGAAGACGATAGATCTACTTCTTGGTCACCCACCGAAATGGTTGAATCTAATGGACCAATGGAGGACTCGAGTTTAACTGGCGAACCAGCAAACTCTATGAAGGCAAATCTTAGTGAGGATAAAGATTTTAGAGCTGGAACCACCATAAAAGATAACAAACGGAATTCGGAAAAAAAAGTCACGTTTAATTTAATACCTGAAGTCATAGAAATAACTCCATACTCATCAAGTCCAACAAGCTTAGGAGATAGAGAACTAACGCCACCTCCCAGAAGTTATGATAGCGACTATGATGACGAGGAGGATGAGGAGGAGGCGGCGGAGTTTCAGAAGGAGATTCTATGTAAAACAAACCAAAATCAACACATGATTACACCCAGAATTATAAAACAATTCAATAATGACTTATTGATTGCATACCACCCCAGTACTTCACATTACTTCACAGAATCGGAGGCCGAGGATCGGAGGCAGGAAGTTTTAAAAAACTTTACAGCAGGTATTAAATTCAATCAGGACTTCGAATCAAGCCCAGATGAGTATGCAGATAAAACTCCAGAACATCACGGGGATTCATCAACGACCATTTCGCTAGAGGTTACACAAACAAGCTCTGCTGGCAAAGAGTACATGGCAATCGAAGCCAGCAACGAGCTGGTACCCGTTTATTTGTTTAGCGAAGAAATTGTAGATTTAATGCCCATGGATACATTGCAAGTATCTTCGTCGTATATCGTAACAAATCGAAACGACCAGGAAGTTAATAAGGCCATGATGTCACCGTCCGAGCAAGAGGTATCATCCACCCAAGAAACATTGTGTCAAACACCCAAGAAAATGCAACAAAATGAAGCTAATTCACTAAAGCAGCCGTCTGGAAGAAAATCACCCAATGGGGTATTGCAAAATAATCAGGTGGATACCACAAACAGAAAAGATACGGAAACAGATACAGATACGGCGGCCCCAACTTTGGATGATTTTATTAAGGCCTCTACCATAAGCATTAGCAGTTCTTCTGCGGCACTGGAGAGCAGCTCCTCTGCTTTGGAGACAAAGGACAAGAGGAAAGCTCGTAGAATGTCTACGTATGAAGATAATGTAAAAAAATCGGATAATAAGGATAAAACGAAAACTAAACAAGAAACAAAGAAAGCCGCAGACGAATCGACGAAGCCTGCTGCTGCCAAGGAAGGTAGTAGCAAAGTCAAAGAGAAGAAGGTCCTAAAGAAAAGCACCATTGACAAGACAACGTTAATGGCAATAGAGAAGAAACCCTCAGGCAAACAGCAACGTTCTGCTCCAATAGAAAATAAAACGTCCCTCACTGAAGGGTGTGGTAAAGCCCAAGAGAAGGCGAAAAAACTGAAAACTGTAATAACTGAAGAAGATGACAAAGCTGTGGCAGGTAATAATACTCAAAGCCATACTCCTACTACCACGACCGTTTCCATTGAAAATGCGGCCAAAGATAAACCTAAAGAAATCAAATTTAGGATACCAAAGATAAAAAAATCAGCATTGGAAACAAATGAAGAAACATTAACACGACAACAAAACAACACCATCCCCACCGCCGTGACCAATAGAATCGCTGGAGCTCGTAATCCTTTTGTAACCAGAAACAAAAATACAAATTTTGAAAATTTCAAAGAAACTCCAAATCAAAAAACTCTAAACACAAAAGAAAGGAGACCCGAAATTTCGCATCAGATAGCGGGAAAAAGATTTCAAAATCAGAAAATTGAAGAACCACAATCAGCTACAACCACAACAAAAATGAAACAACAAAACAGGCAGCAACAACAGCAGCAGCAAATGGCTGTTATTGCTGAAGCGAAACAATTGAAACGTAATATTCATAATAACAAAAATGAACAAAATCCTGCCGCACAACAAAAGAAAACTCCGGAGCAGGGTCTTAAGGCAGACATTAATCAAAAGAGATTGGCTGTTAATTCTCAAAGCAAAAAAGAAGATGGTGGCTCAGTTGCTACCAATTTAGCAAACACAAGACGTGAAAATTTCTCCATCTCCTGCAGCGACTCGAACAAGAAACCCCGCAGAAATGTACATGAAGACATAGCCGTTGAAATCTACACAATGGCAGCTGAAGTCACAATACCCAAACCAAATTTGGACGAATTCTCAAACTCTAAACGCAAATACCGTTTCAATTCAAATAAAGAGGATACCCCTAGATTAGGTAAAACTTCACGACAATCGCCCGAAGAAGTGGTAGCGGTAAATTTGATTAAAGTTAGTGACTTGAGAGAGCTAAGTACAACGGGCATTAAATCGGCCGTCGGTTATGGTACGCGCCGATATAGCTGGACACCTACTAAAACTATGCAAAATGTTCACGGGAATTCTACAAATTTTAAAGCCATCAAACCTGCGGGAGATTCGTGCGCCTATAACAATGAGACTGTGACGACTACGACCAGGGCACAGCAGTCTACTACTTTGTCGTCGTCCGTGGCATCCGCTTCGGATTATGCGGCAGCCATTACGAATGCCACAATTGCGAGAAAAAAGCCCCGAACCAAGTAGCCTTTAAAGAGGGATGGCTCTTCGTCGGTGCGTGAAGTACTAATGTGTAAAGCTAGAATGCCCTTTAAGAATGCTATATGCCCTAACTTACCCCCATTTTCACGAACAGTTAGAATTTTTAAATTCCTATGATTTGACAGCTATAACTGTAGGTTAGCTCTAACTATACGATAACCGGAGATGATGAATTTGACCGTTTTAAGATAGATAGCCCTTTTTTGTTATTATATTAATTTCATTTAATTAAATTAATTTAATTGAAATTAATGGCGCTTAATTGAAATAATAGTTGCACCTTTTAAGTCGAAATAATGTAGTACCTCGAATTTAACCTAACTCCAACTTTTTACAGAAACGAAGTCCCCATAAAAAAAATGCAATAGTAACAGAAATTCAAGATCTGCGATTCACTAGAAATCAATACTTAGATCATGTTCCTCTTCCTCCTCCAAGGAACCAAGGATAGTTTTAAAAAATGCAATTGGAATTTAAAAAATTCAATAGCAATTCAAAAAAATCATCAACTGAAAATCAAGATCTACCAATAGAAATCAATACTTAACAACCGAAGATTATTCTTCAAGTTCCTTTTCCTCCTCCACAAGACATTTAAGAACCCTGGTTATAAAATATGAAAACAATAAATTAAAAAACATCAACTGAAATTCTAGATCTGCAGCAAGAAATCATTACTGAACAAGCGAAGTTTATTCTTCAAATTCCTCTTCCTCCTTCACAAGTCCTTAAAGCACCCAAACCAGTCTTAAAATGCCCATTGTGATTATGTTTTACTGAAGCATATAGATAATTTCATCACGGAGGAGGAGGACGAAAATAAAACAAGATCAACAAATGGTTTAAAAAATCAATGGAATTGTAACTGAAAAAAACATCTACTGAAATTCAATATCAGCCATTAGAAAACAATACTTAGATCATGCTTCAAGTTCCTCTTCTTCTCTAAAGTCCTTTATGCACCCAAATCTGTCCTAAAAACCAATTTGTGAAAGAGAATCAAGTTCTTCTGAAGCGTCTAACACAATACCACAAGAAAAGAAAATCGTATAATTTCATCACCGACAGAAGGAGGACGCAGATGAAGCAAAAGCAACAAATGGTTTAAAAATTAATAGAGTTAACGAAAGAATTTCAAATGAAATTCTTGGAATATCAAATGGAATTCAAATAAAATTCTTTGAATTTCTATAGAAATCATTAGAATTTCAAATGGAATCATTTGAATTTAAAAACGAATAATTTGATTTTCAAATGGAATTCTTAATGTTTTGAATGTAATTCTTAGAATTTCAGAAGGAATTTGCTTGTAATTATTTAAATTTCAAATGGAATTCTTAGATTTTCAAATGGAATTCTTTGAATTTCTTTAGAAATTATTTGAATTTCAAATGGAATTCTTAAATTTTCAAATGGAATCATTTGAATTTAAATACGAATCATTTGATTTTTAATTGAAATTCTTTAAATTTTGAATAGAATTCTTAGATTTTTAGAATGAATTTAAATGGAATTCTTTGAATTTCAAATAGTTTTCTTTGGATTTCAAATGGAATTCTTTGAATTTCAAATAGAATTCATTAAATTTCAAATGGAATTCTTTAAATGTGGAACATAATTCTTAGAATTGCGTAATTTTAATTATATTATATAGTAATTTGAATTTCTATTACAATTTCGGACGACATAAGTAAAAACTTAAAATGTTTAGAAAATTAAAGAAACAATTGAATTTCAACAAACATTCATCAAAATTTCCATTTGAAAAAAGGTCAAATTATATTTGAATTTCAACAAAATTCTATTCGATCGAATGTGTTTTCATTTTAATAATTTTAATTAGAATTTATCGATTTCAAAAGGATAATTTCAACTACAAATCAAAGAAAAAAACTAAAATCAATTTCTTTTTCAAATTCAACAAAACATTATAAAATTTCGTGAATAATTAATTTTTTTAATGAATTTGAAATTTTGATTATATTTAATCAAATTGAATCCGTTGAACATAAAATTGAAATAAAATCGAGAAAATATTAATTGAAATTGCATTTTAAATTAAATTCTAAACAAGTCAATTATAATTTAAAACAAATCAAATCCTATTTGAAATTCAACAAAATTCTATTCACAAAAAAGTTTTTACTTTTTTAATTTAAAATAGAATTTCTTCAATTTCAAATAGAATTCAACACAAATTCAATAGAAATTCAAATAATTTGAATTTCAAGTGAAAAAATCAGTTTAAAATTTTTTTTTGAATTTCAAATGGAATTTATTGAATTCAAATGGATTTTTTTGAATTCAAATAGACTTATTTAAACATGAAATTCAATTTCAAATAATACCAAATGAAAATGATAATGGAAATTCAAAAGGCATTATTTAAAAGTCAAAATTTTCATTCGTAATTCAACAATATTCTATTCGAAATGTGTTTACACTTTCGAAATTTCAAATAGAATTCTCTGAATTTCAGTTGGAATAATTTATATTTCTATTGAAATAACTGAAGTCATTGAAATTCAAATCAAATTCTACTGAAATTGAACAAAATTCTATTTAACAAACGTTTTGAATTTGAAATAGAATTTCTTGAATTTCAAATTAATTTTTTTTTAACTTCGAATGGAATACTTCAAATTAAATTAAATACTTTACATTTCATGTGAAATGATCATTTGATTTCAAATTGAACTATTCCATTTGAATTTTAAATGGAATTCTTTGAATTTCATTGAATTTTTACTTTTTTAATTTCAAAGTGAATTCTTTGAATTTTATATGGAATTCTTTGAACTTCAATTGGAATTCTTTGAATTTCAAAGGGAATCATTTGAATTTCAAAAGAACTTTTCAAATGGAATTTCCCTTTTTGAATTTTAAATGGCATTCTTTGAATTTGATTTCCTTTAAAAAAAAATTATATAAATTGTAATATAATTTTGGTATTCTTTGCCTTTCAAATTATTATTTTATTTGCGTTTTTAATGTTCAATTAATTCAAAAGGAATTCTTTAATTTCCAATGTAATTCTTAAAATGTTGACTTTTTGAATATCAAATAGCATTTTTTTAATTTCATTTAATTTAAAAAATATATACATATCGCGACCTAAGAGTGAAAAGGCGTTAAGTCCACTTTTTGCTTAAATGTAGTTTTTGAAGCGGAACGTAAGATAAGTTGGGATATACATCGATTTAAAAACAAAAAGCAAAAAACAATCATGCTTTGTCATCTTTAAAAGCTGAATCGTAAAAGCGCTAAGTCCATATACCCTTTATAAAAACATTCATATACAGTAAGTATTTTGCCTCTCCTGTAAAATTGTAAATATTGGACTTAGCGCCTTTACACTCTTAGGTCGCGATATACATTTTAATATAATTTTTGTGTTCTTTGACTTTCAAATTATTTTTTAATTTGCATTTTTAATGTTCGTTCAATTAATTAAAATGGAATTCTTTGAATTTCAAAAGGAATTTTTTGAATTTCAAAAGGAATTTTTTGAATTTCAAATGTAATTCTTTGAATTTCAAATGTTATTCTTTGAATTTCAAAAGGAATACTCTAAATTTCAAAAGAAATTCTTTGAGTTTTGACTTTTTTGAATTTCAAATGGAATTATTTGAATTTTAAATGGAATTCCTTGAATTTCAAATTGAATTCTTTGAACTTCAAATTGAATCATTTGAAATTTAAATTGTTTTTAAAATAAAATAAAATTAAAATTAAAAATAACTATAGTTTTTGTCTTCTTTAACTTTCTAATGATTTTTTGATTTTTTTTTAAATCATAATTTATTAATGTAATTTATTTCAAAAACATAATATTATAATGTCTTTTTATACCCAAGATCTTGCTATTTTTAAATATAAAAATTGCTTTACGCCTTATTTATTGATATTCCTCGTTTTTTATCATCCCAGATCAGCTATCGTTCGGGTCGGTTTGATCGATTTCAATTTTCTATTGAATTTTTCATTTTCTTAATGATATCTGTAGAAAAACTAATTTAAAATTTAATATTCTTTTTTTTTTATTTTACGCATGACCTAATTTATACTTCAACGACGAGGTATTGTGAGAACCTATTTTATTAATATTCAGTTTTGACAATTTTGGACCATGTATCATAGGCCGATGCATAAATTAATAATGGGCTTTAAATATAAGAATGTTTGAGAAAATTTATGAATTTTCATAAATTTTGTTTCCAAAAACAATATGACAAAGATTTTATTGAAAGCGCTCTCAATCACACATAACTGAATGAAAAGATAATTTTCGAAAGATGTAAAATTTAAAAATTTAATTTGCAATTAATATAATTGTAGATTTGTATATTAACAAAAGAAACTAAGCCAACGTAATTCATATATAGAAATGTGTAGTAATCGAAATTATTAGTTTATATATTTGGTGTAACCCCGATTTTGATCAGCTCTCCAACTTGATGATGATCAGATATTATGAAATTGGTCACAATAGCTATACATAGTCACCCTGATATCTCTAAGTACTTCGCTCTAACTAACTGAAATTTTGTTTAAAATGAAATTTTATTTACTAAAGTGTATAAAGTACGAGGCCCTGCGTCCTTGTAGAAACAAAAGGACAAAATATATACATACATATATATAAAGTAAACTCGTATATTTAGGTATTATTCATATAAAGTTATGGATGGTGTGAAAAATATTTTAACACTCAGAAGATCAGTTCAATAAATTTTCTTTTATAACTTTATATGAATATATCCCCCTTATTTGGGAATAATTTATGAAAGGTTTATAAGAAGTTTTTACATTTGAATTGAAATTTCAATAAAACTCAGACAGCTTTTATAACTAAGCTTCTAAGAATATACCTATTTTTTTTTAGCAATTAGTCGTATGTGACAAAAAAACAATTGACTTTTTAAAAGACTACTATTGTATAAATCTCTATATTATTGTTTATTTTATTATTGTTATGATTATTATTATTATAGTTTAAAATTTGATAATATTTTTTTTAGTTTGTCCCACTCTGTATAGTAATTTTACTTTAATTTATAATAAATACCAATGAAACTATAACGTTTATATTAAGATCTTAAGACACTAACAAAAACAAACAAACAAAAATATAGCTATTTTTTGAGAAATAAAAACAAAAATAATACATAGAAATACTCATCTACATAAATGTATCTTTGTACAGAATTAGATAATATAAGATATAAATAAAAATTGAAATCAAATGAATAATTATTAAAAATATATATATAAGTATACATATGTATGGAGTCTTATTTGGATGAAGAAGAAAGTCCAATTTTGTTTTCAAACCTATTTATGAACCTATCTTAATGAAAATTGGCCCTGGAGGATTTCGTGGGCCTGGGCCTAAGTTTTAATATATAAGGAATTCCACCACAAATCGAGGTTTCAAAAAAATTTCGGTTTTGATTTTTTTTAAATATTTTTTGTTACACCTGAAGAAATAAATGCTTTGTGGAATTTTTCCGATAACTTGTTCAGAAGATATCACTCTGTGTATCGGATTTTTGGTCATAACTTCTAAGGCTATGGTCGGAATTGAAAGATCTTTTTTTGTGTGCGATTTTTAAGTTAGAACAGACCCATCACACAAAAAATAAATCAGGTTTTTGCCAAAAAAAAATCCATAAGGGACATCTCGAACAATTGAATTTTAGAAATTCACGAAGAGCTGACGTAATTTAGGAATAGTTTTTTCCTAACAATGAGTTTCTTTAGGATATTATACAATTGTTTGTTGAACTGACATGAACTATTTTTCGACATTTTTTTTTATTTTCTGAAATTTTCTAGTATAGTGTAATACTCGTAACTTTTCGAAAATATTCAGTGCCTGCCAACGGTTTTGTATTTTGGAGTGTTTTGTTTCACACACCCGATACAGAAAATATACAAATAGTTGAATTTAATACATTTTATGTACATAGATACGCATATATCATCTTTTATGTAAGTTAGGTCAAGATGATATAGTATAAAGTTAATCAAAATGTTTCAGTATCATTGCAATATTTACGCTAGAATTCGCATTCTAAGATTTGACCCGTTACGCAAAGACGTTAAATAATTTTTAATCGATTTAAAAATGTTGTCTATTTCTTAATTTTGTTATGAAGTATTAAATTAAATAATGAAAAGTAGAAATTTCGGTATAAATTGAAAAAATAAATAGATGGTATGGGGGCAACCATAAGGTCATTTTATATCAGCCTATTTATTGTTACGAGGTTTTGATTGGTTCTGGAATAAAGGGGATAAGTATATTTCTTAATTTTAAACTTCTATTAATTGTCTAACATATAAGTTTTGGATGGAAGTGGGTCTTAACCCATTTTCGGCCGAGTTGCACAAATTGCCGAAGCAATAATTACAATTCATTTTTTTAGAATAAATAGGGCCAAATATATTCGAATCCGTTGTAAAAATTGTCTACTTGTTATAGTTTAACCAGGTGAGACGTTCGTCTATTGAAGAGTCAAATATTGATGTCTCTTTAAAGTACGAAAAATGCAATAAATATTTATGTAAAACACATTGAATTATTACTTTGGAACTTTATCTAAAGGAATAAAGTATTATTAGAAAATAACTATTTATAATTATGTTTAATTAAGCACTTAGAAAATATGTCTTATATATACGTCACTTAGAAAATATGTAAGGTATTTTTGGACCCCTCCTCTAAAGTCCAAGTAGACGATGGAGGATTATTGCAACATATTTTCCTTGAAAGCCAACAAAATTTGTTATATTATAGAATATTTACATATAAAGAATATGTTCACCTTTACGAAAAACATGACATTGAAAAGATACAAACTTGCTGTTCGACTAATCGAACAGCGCACAGAACCACTTATCGATGAAATTATAGGTGTGTACACAAGAGGTGTTAGCGAGTTTTAGTTCGGAACTTGGGCCCCCTATCTCAAACAGGGGCGGAGCTACAGGGCCCTAAAGTTGACCACCTCGGGTATAAAAATTGTTCATCGGCTTTTAACTTTTGAATGGAGTGTCCGATTTGAGTGGCATTTTTTCTGTGGATACTCCTTGACCAGACCTACAATAAACATTGTCTGATGAGTCGTAGTGAACAGACGTGTTTAGCACAGAGCGGATAGTTAAAATCTATTACGCAGTACCTCCCAGCAAAAATAGAGCATCCAAAGAAGCAATAAAAATCCCCAACATATGATCCGGTAGTTGTTCTAATTTGGATTTTCACCAATGAATTTAACAAGGGGTTGTCGCGCCGGGGAAGTACTTCTTTGTCACCACTTTTGCACAACGCCTTTTAAAGCACTGTAAGATTTGCTTTTTTGGAGTTGTATTTATTTCATGTATGTCGTTCTTATTAACATCTTTGGTCTAGAGATCTCTTATTTTAAAGGAATACAAATGTTGACATAGGAAGGGAAGGTATAAATAATATAATATTGGCCAAAGAGATAAAGGATCATATATATGTAAGTATGTTTAGGACATTTGATGATGTTTGTAATCTGCATGTTGTAGCTGGCTCTTGAAAAGTGTGACCGAATGACCCCATAGTACACTATTAGAATCACTTTCTGAACCGATTTAGCTATGTCAGTCTGTGCATGCATTCTTGTAATCAATGTGCAGGTACATATCTTTATTTTGGGGACAAGACAATTCGTATTGAAATTGAAAGACAATCCGTATTTTGATATAGGCCCTGTTTCTGTAACTTATTTTCTTTCTTTTACGGCGAACGATCAAATATATCTCAACTATTTGAATATCAGTTTAGAACCAGATATCTTAATATATATGAATGGAATGTGATATGAAAGATATAATAAGAATGAATGAAAGATATAATTTCCTTTCGATATCCATGAAATTTGGTAAAGAGTATCTTATTTTAACAGTTAATATCTGTGTGAACTATATCGGTTCAAATTTACATATAGCCCCACGTAGTCGCATGGAGGTGTTCCTTCCGATTTGGCATGTAAGCTCCATAGAAACCATATTTTTGTCAAATGTACTATATTTTGCACAAAGGATTTTTTAATCCGAGAATAAACGGTCACTAGAAGAAAATCAGCATACTTTGAAATGACTATGTTATTTTAATCGACTATGAAAAAGTCGACTTTTAGGTCCGATTAATCGACCTAGTCGATTGAAACGAAATTTGGTTGATGAAATAGTCGAAAGTCGACTAGCTTCCAGAATAAATATAAATATATATTTAGAAATATATATAAATATATATTTATTCTGGAAGAAATATATATAAATATATATTTATTCTGGAAGATATATATATATATATATATCTTCCCTTTAGCACTATAGAAGCAGTATTTTACATATATTTTATAGCCCTCATATATATGTTCCTTCCGATCTGGACTTTTATCACTTCAGAAGCTTTATTTTACATCCAATCGTTTTGAAATTATGCATTCTAGGGTTATTAATTTATATTCCGAACTTACATTTTGGTTAGTTATTTAGAAGAACTTCATTAAATGTCGAACAAATGCTAATACTTATGATTTGGAAGTACTTAAAATGTTATTCCTTTGGAAGTACTTTTATTTTTTGCTGGGCTATTACGCAATCGCAAAAAAATCTGTACAAAGTCTGGAAGGCCTGCATCGTAGTACCTATTACGGGTAGATGCTTCTAAGGCCAATCAGCCGGCTGAAAGAGCCACAAATTCAGCTGTTTTAACGGCTAATAAAGTAAAACGAATCAGATCACCTGATGAACCCCTGCCTTCGAAAAAGGCAAGAGGCCCTAATGTCACCATCAACAGGACACTCAACAAGCCCTTCAATGAAGTGGCGAAGGAGAGTCTAGTGATGGCCGTTATAGACAGAAGAAGTGAGGATGGATCCATCCTCAAGGACAAATGGAGCCATGTGCAATCAGCCATTATGGCTCATTACCTCGATGTCCGTAGAGAAATGCCGGGCAAACCACCAATCTGCAACGATGCAGGATGGCATCAGGGGAGAGTAAAGCTCTTATATTTCGGTGATGCCAGATCAGTGTACCTGTATAAAGCTGCTCTGTGTCGAGCGGGTGAGGTGTGGCCGGGTGCCCAGTTGGATGTTGTCGAAAAAACAACATCCCTAGTCACCCTAGAGCCATCGCCTGGGTTACAGAAGAGCCCTCCAACCCGGCTGACATATTATAAATAATAAAAGATTCCAATCCTGGACGGGCATAATTGGAGAATCAGCAAGGCGGGTGAGGCGGATGGTAAAAAGCGGCAGGTCAATTTGATCCTTAACGCTGAATACACCTCCCATATATAACGTGCAAGTGCAACCCATCAATATGGCTTCGAGACTATAGTCTTGAAGGTATACAAGCAGGATATAGCTCCCACTGCGGAAGGTGAGTCGTCCACCGTGGTTGATACACGGCTTTCTGGAAGTGCAGAGGTACCCACGCCCATTATTTCTGTTGACTCCAACTCTAACAGAAGATCTGTAACGTCCTGCTCTGAGGACGAAAGCTCTACTTCTGACACAGAGGGGCTGAGGGGAGTCTACGGACTCTGACGCATCTGGCGGGGACACGCTTCTCGATGATACGGACGAAGAGTTCGATAACACCCTTGTCGGGGTGGATGTTAATCTGTCAATTACGAATGATGATAAGAATTCTACAGATTAACCTCCATCACGCTAAAGCAGCCTCAGCGGCTCTATTGCTCTATCCACAGGTGCAGTAGACATCGTCCTGGTACAGGAGCCCTACGCAGTGGGAGGAAGGGTGTGCGGTATCAGGACACCCAACTTTAAACTGCTTGTGGCCAACTGTGAAGGCACTCCAAGAACCTGCATTTTGGCCAGGAAAGATCTACGTATCTTTCTCCTGGCTAATTTAAGTGGTAAAGACCAAACATCTGATAGTCTGGAGATCGGTAATCGCATATATTGGGTGGTCTCCAGTTACTTGCCTTATGAAGCTGTAGTACCGACTGCTCTATTTAGGGGAGTAGTAGAAGAAGCAACGTCTGACGAGGTGGAGCTGATTATTGGCGCAGACACGAACGCTCATCATACTATCTGAGGTAGTACGGATATAAACAATAGGGGTGATTCGCTTCTTGGCTTTATTCTAACTACCATCTTTAGTATCTGTAACATAGATAATAAACGACCTTTACAATTAAAGACAGACAAGAAGTACTAGATGTAACGTTTGCTACTGACCGACTGTCAGACAAAATTATTGGGTGGAATGTACTGGACGACCACTCATTCTCAGATCACCATTATATTGAGTTCAAACTCGCTGAAAAAGCGCCTGAACCTGCGTCCACAGAAATGTGAGGAAGACAAAGTGGCACCTGTATGAGAAGAATTTCAAGAAAGTCCTCAGCTCCAAACTTCTGTACGAACCGAATGACGAAGCCGGTCTGGATAATCTGGTCGAGCATATCACCACATCATTCAATAGATCCCTTGAAGAGCCTGACCAAAAACAAGGTACAAGGGTAAAACTAAACCCCAATGGTGGACTTCTGAGCTAACGGCTATGAAAAATACCTGCAACAAGCTATTCAACAAGGCTAAATCTACTGGGGTCGCTAATGTTTGGGATGCCTATAAAGAGCAACTTAAGATATATAAGAAGGAGCTTAGAAAGGCGCAAAGACGCTCTTGGTATACCTTCTGTGGCGAAGTGGCTGGAGAAAATTTATGTAGGCTGTATCAGGCTTTCATACATCCCGAATCGATGGAGGGATGCCAAAGTGGTATTCATACCTAAAGCGGGGAAGATATCACACACTAGGCCAAACGACTTCAGACCAATTAGCCTATCCTACTTCCTATTGAAAGGTCTGGAAAGACTCCTGTCGGTGAACCAACATGTTTACAATAAGGGGAAGTCTACAGAATCAGCCCTGCACGAACTTGTGAGCACTATCGAATCGTCCCTGCATTTCAAGGAATTCACCATGGTGGCATTTCTTGACATAGAAGGGGCTTTTAACAACATTCACTCAGATGCAGTAATTGCGGCACTGTCACATCTAAAAGTTAACTCTAGTTTGATTCAAAGTCAGCTCAACAGAAGACGCATAACAGCATGTCTTGGGTCCACAACTCTAACAAGGTTTGTATACAGAGGGACCCCACAAGGAGGAGTACTGTCTCCACTAATTTGGAACCTAGCGGTGAATGAAATCCTGCTAGATCTAAAACGTTGTGCTAGATCTAAATTGGCTAGATGGGCCAGAAGCAGCGGTTTGGGCGTAAACCCAAACAAGACAGAATTGGTTCTCTTTACTAGGTTAAATAAAGTCCCACATGTGGACCCTCCACCTCGGATAAATGGAACAGATCTAGTCTTTTCTGAAAGTGCAAAATTGTTAGGTATAATTCTAGATAGAAAACTGTTATTTAGACTTAAAGTATTGGAATGTGTAAGGAAGGCCAACGTCGCCTCATATTCCTGCAAAAAGGCTGTAGGGTCGCGGTGGGGCCTCTCTCCTAAAATCGTACACTGGATATATATAGCAATAGTTCGTCCTATACTGCTATACGGCATTGTGGTATGGTGTATGGCAACTGACAAACTAACCATCACCAACGTACTAACAAAGGTTCAGAGAACAGCCTGCCTGAGCATAAGCGGAGCCTTAAGGACTCGGACGGCCAGGCTGCCATCAATTCTCTGGAGGCAACATCCCTAAATTCACAAACAGCCCTCGACTGCCGCAGATCTCTTAACGAGATGGCTGAGCAGTTTAATATACACCTCATATGGGTGCCTGGGTATAGGAATATCCCGGGGAACTGCAAAGCCGATGAACTTGCTAGGAAAGGGACGACATTACAAATTCTCGAAGAATTTGCATATACTGGTGCGCCACTATCCACGTGCAAGCTTTGGCTTAGGCAAGAGGCAATCAGGCAGTCCAACGAAAGATGGACAGAAATCGGCACCTGCAGGGTAGCTAGACAAATCTGGCCAAGGTATGACCCGAGAAGATCAAAATATCTCCTCGCACTTGAGAGGCAAAGATTGTATACGTTAGTATCAGTTCTGACGGGACACTGCTTGATCGGTGAACACGCCAAAAGATTGTGTATTGACTCCGATGACTTCTGCAGAAGCTGTGTAGATGAGGAAGAAGTGGAGAGCATTGAGCACTTGCTATGCGACTGCCCCGCTCTGAGTAAACGACGACTGGACATTCTGGGGGTCGGCCTTTCTAGGCAGCCTAACAGATCTTTCCAGTACCGATAATCGTACAATCGATAAATTTTTATATCAAACAGGTTGGTTTAGATGGGGGGCATTTCAGCCCGTGGTAACACTAGGGACCTAAACTGGTCTACGTGAGCTTGTATAAAAAAATACGGCTGCCACGCTAACCTAAACCTACATTTGAAGTCTTTTTTATATTTTACTAGCAACTACTCGCAAAGGATAATTTTATCCTTGCTGCAATTTCAGCGATTACATGCATTAATTTAAAACACCTTAGAAGTATGTTGAGCAAAATTTCGTTGAAATAGGTGGGCAGTTTTAGAAAATATTGTATTTTTGCATTTCGGGATACGTGGGAGGTGAGCGTGTCCTTTGACGGATTTGGTCCAAAATTTGTTTTTACCTTATAACAACTACTTATGCAAAATTTCAATGACCTACATATACTCCTTCCATTTTTGGCCAACCGTACAGAGAAATCAACACACTGTGCGCCGTCAAATAACTTTTGCAAAGGTTTGCTCGCAACAGCTGACATTTTTGTTCTGTCATTTAATTCACTCAACGAGACTACGAAGTCGAATCGGCGCGCCGCTGCCGATTTTTTTGTGGAGCCGAAGCCGCGGCCCACCAAAACGGCTCACTTCGGCTGAAACTCAGCAGCCAAAAAATGTTTTGCGTTAAGCGTGGTACTATATTCATTGTCCGAATTTACACTAGGCAAGTTTTTACAGCAGCTTATCATCAAATTCTCTTTTGAACTTGCACGAATAACTCAAAACGTTCAGGGAGAGTTTTCCCCCCCCTCTTGCCGACTGCCTCTCTCTCCTACAAAACGCCGATAATCTGCTGAACATTCAGCCAGTGTAAATCCGGACATTTTTCGGTTGAAATCCCATATAAAAACAGAGTCGCGAAAAAAACAGCGACATTTTTTCGTTTGTGGTACTATGTTTATTTCAACGCGAAAAAGCAATATTTTGCGCCACCACAAATTTAACGTCGTTACAAATTGAACGCCGCAACAAATTTAATGCCGCCATCGTCACACTCCCATTTGTTTATATTTATTTTTGTTCGCAAGAAACTCAGCTGTAGTAAATATTAGAAATAAAATTTCCTAATAAAGAATAATAAATTAAATTATCTTCCGAAATAAAGAAAAAGGATGCAAAGATGTGAAAAGGAAAATAATTATGTTTATGGAATAAACCAGAAGAGCGAAATTCCAATTGGATTGCAGTACAAAAGCAAACAAAATGTGCAAAACACTGGAAGGACATGTAACTAAAGGTAATAATGTGGAATTTGGCTTGTAATTAGATATGTACATTTATGTTTGTATGTTTAGAAAAATTGTGCAAAAGCCAGGAGAAACATTGTGGACGGCTAACGCTACTAAAGCAGTAGGACAATGGAATTGGACAGTGCCTGTGATCTCGATTTGGAAACCGTAAAGAACTGTATGTTCTTTAGTTCTTGCCAGCCATAGAAGTTGGAAGAAGATATTCCGTTTATGGATGGAAGTATAATATATATATGTCAACAAATATAATGTAAATTCGCGACTTTGTTTTTGTATGGGATTTCAACGCGAAAAATGAACATAGTACCACGCTTTACGCGAAGCGAAGGACGAAGAAGCGTCACGCGCTGAAAGTTATGCCGATTATCGGTGTTTTGTAGGAGAGTCGGAAGTCGGAAAGGGGGGAGAAACAACTCTCCCTTACTCAGATTCAACCTTTTGTGTTTTTCATTCGCACTTTGAAATAACAACAACGCGAACGCAATTTTAAGGGCGTCTGTCAAACTCAAATTTCATCCTATTGTTTTCTGTGCATACAATAACACTTGACAGACGCCGGACGCATTCACCGGCATTTAAAAAGGGAATTAAGCTAAGTACACACGATTGCCAGATCGGACAACGCCCAGAAAAATCTTGGTAAGTACCTGGCATTATTCCCTACATTACCAAATAATGACATCTCATTATTCGCTGCATTACTTTCGGCTTATTAATAATGACTTACCAATAATAACTGAAATAAAAGATTTTTGTTATAAAAATCATTTTGGCAAATTTTAATATAATGCGATTTTGGCTATATGTGGGTTACTGTACAAGATTAATTTATTTTTCAACATGTTTTGAAATAATACGTGCAGATTTGAAAGAAAATGCCATAAATATTTACGTATATCTTATGATGTTAGAGCATTGAAGAATTTTTCACATGAATGTTTGGGTTGAGAAATTCGAATCTGGCATGAGAAAATTCTTTGTTTCGAGAAATATACGCTACAATATGCAAAAAATTACTTTAAATTAACATTTCCACATATCTACCATAACTACTACTTATTTTATAACTTATTGGTAATGCATTATTCAAGTACTTAAAATCGTGATAATATAAGCACATATTTGTGTGGTATGCCTATGCTACAAATAAGTACTTATTATGCTACTTCATTGTATGCTTTGGGGAAGTACTTTCCTCCAATGACATCCCCATGTTAAAATAATGAGAAAAGTGGCTAAATAATAAGTACTTATCATTATCGAACTTTGCTTACTCGTCGGATTATTTGGTAATGAGAAATTTTGCTGGGCGTTATCAACCCTGTTAAAGTGCTGCAAATGTACGGACAATGACATATTGTTAGGCAATGGTGAATTGACAGTTCAGACGATTGCAAGAAAACCATACTATTTCATATTTTGACAATATATTTTGTAAATATTTATACGCAGGATTGCCAAAAAAAATATTTTATAGACAGTGTTGCCACTATATGTTTTTCTGACAATGGTGCCGTTTTCACATGTACAAACTTCTCACATCTCACAATCTGCAAATTTTCTGACAATGACGTTTTTGCCAATGTTGCAAGACAAAAATTGTATGTTCACATGGTTGTACGTTTACAGGGTTGAATTTTTATAATATAATAATATATTTTTATATATATAATAAATATCTTCGTGTGAACTACGACAATCCAACCATGAATTTGATGAAGCTTAAGTTCCTTTGCATATGGCGTCTAACAAGTGGTACCGTTATTTTTCACACTTTTTCATTGTAGTTGCAAACAGTTTAATAAAGTCGCAAAATGACTAAATAATCTATTAAAAGTTTTTTTTTTCAAATGCGGATTCTTCAGATTCTGATGAAGAACCACAATCACAATGAGTTAATTCAAGGAGCTGACGATTTGTTGAAATTGGATCGCCTCAGCCGACGAGCCGCCGCCGCCGACCAATAATTTCATCCACTAGCCGGGCCGACAATGTTGGGTCGGCTTCGTAGTCTTCACTCAACAAACCCAAAATAAATAAAACTACAAAAATATTTTACACAAATTACATTTTGCATAAGCTAGCAAAAATGCTGGATAAAGTGAAACATGTGATCTTGGTACTCTCCGGCAAAGGTGGTGTGGGCAAATCAACGGTGAGCACGCAATTAGCGCTGGCGTTAAGAGAAGCCGGTCTAAAGGTAAGAAGACTTGATCTCCCATGATCTTCGTAAATGTCCAATAATCCTGCTCTTCAATTCATTCATAGGTAGGTCTTTTAGATATCGATCTGTGCGGGCCTTCTGTGCCATACCTGTTGGGCCTTGAAGGTCGTGATATATATCAATGTGATGAGGGGTGGTTGCCCATTTACACTGACGATTCCAAAACATTGGCTGTTATGTCTATAGGATTTCTGTTGAAAAATCGAAATGACCCTGTGATTTGGCGTGGTCCCAAAAAGACCATGATGATTAAACAATTTCTAACCGATGTCAAATGGGATGAACTTGATTATTTGATCATTGATACACCACCCGGCACCTCAGATGAACACATCACAGTCATGGAATGTATGCGTGAGGTACAGTGTGACGGTGCCATTGTTGTGACCACACCACAAGGTGTTGCCTTGGATGATGTCCGCAAAGAGATCACGTTTTGTAAAAAGACCGGCATTCGTATTTTGGGAATTGTGGAAAATATGAGCGGGTTTGTTTGCCCTCATTGTGCGAATTGTACAAATATATTCTCCACGGAAGGTGGTGTGGAATTGGCGAAGATGGCGGGAGTGCCACATTTGGGCACAGTACCCATAGATCCACGTGTTAGCGTTTTGAATGGTACAACACGTTCGGTGCTGACAGAGCTGCCGGAATCTGGGACTGCGGCTACTTTTAAGCAATTGGTACAGAAATTAACAGCCTGATTATGTTATTTGTTAGTCGGAGAGCATCTCCAAAGTTTTGTATATAAATGTGCATATAAAATTAAAGGTTTTTTTATTTCATTCCAATTGTAGCAATATTCATGAAAATTAAGGAAAACATTCCAAAATTTAGTTTAAAATTGCCAAAATTTGCGAAAACGGGCAAACCGGGTCAATAGCCAAGTTGCTCAAAGCTTCCAACATAAATATCTTTTTGTAAAACAAAAGGATTTTCTTTCAAGTAGTAGTAACTTTTACAACAAAATTGATAGAATATTTCAATTAAAATTTAAAAAAAATATTTTAACAAAAATTTAAAACAAAAACTTTTTTTTAAACAAATTGTATTTCTTATATTAATTTTTCTGTCGTATAAGTAGCTAATGCGTAAATGAAGATTCGCGATCTTATTAATCAAGAGCTTTATCTTTATCAAGAACCCAAATTATCACTTGCCGAACCAACATGACACTTACTGGTCGGTAAATATTTATCTGAGGATTCACATATTTTAAAAAGTTGTCGTATTCTTTAACATGGCTATTGAAAAACTAACAAAATATTGGCCTAAACAGGTTACAGGATCAAATTCTAGTATGCAAACTTTTGAAATAATTTTTGAAACACGAATCAAAGTAAATATATAGTGCAATCTTAAGGCCTATCGGGACTCCCCTTTCCAGTATCCAACGTATTATTTGTATATACAAAATTTCCTTTCATATTAGCTAATATTGGCTAATATACTGTAATGAAATACGTGATAAAACAAATAGAACAATTAAATGAAATGGACAATTAAACAAAATAGATAAAATAAATAAGATAAATGAAATAAATAAAATAAAAAAAATAATAAATAGAATAAATAAATAATTAAAATAAATAAAATAAATAAAATAAATAAATTATCACTTGCCGAACCAACATGACACTTACTGGTCGGTAAATATTTATCTGAGGATTCACATATTTTAAAAAGTTGTCGTATTCTTTAACATGGCTATTGAAAAACTAACAAAATATTGGCCTAAACAGGTTACAGGATCAAATTCTAGTATGCAAACTTTTGAAATAATTTTTGAAACACGAATCAAAGTAAATATATAGTGCAATCTTAAGGCCTATCGGGACTCCCCTTTCCAGTATCCAACGTATTATTTGTATATACAAAATTTCCTTTCATACGTGATAAAACAAATAGAACAATTAAATGAAATGGACAATTAAACAAAATAGATAAAATAAATAAGATAAATGAAATAAAAAAAATAATAAATAGAATAAATAAATAATTAAAATAAATAAAATAAATAAAATAAATACAATAAATAAAATCAATAAAATAAATAAAGTAAATAAAATAAATAAAATTAATAAAATAAATAAAATTAAAATAAATAAAAAAAATGAATTAAATAATTACCAGTAACGAAAGACAGAAAGTCGGGCGGGACCGAGTATATAATACCCTAAACCTCCCTAACAGTGCGAAAATGTGCATTGCGATAAGAATTTGGTAGGTTTCATACATGTAATAAGAAAACTCTGCCGAATTTCGTACTGATAGGATTCAAAACACGGTTTCTACAGCGCTTACATATCAAATCGGGTGAAACATATACATAGATGGGGGCTATATCTAAATCTGAACCGATTTTCCCTAAATTTGGCAGCGTTCATACATATAATAAGAAACCTTTCTCTGTTGAATTTCGTCGGATCGGATATAAAATACAGGTTCTACAGCGCTTACATATCAAATCGGATGAAACATATATATGAGGGGCTATATTTAAATCTGAACGGATTTTCTCCGAGTTTGGTAGCGTTCATTCACGTTATAATAAAACTCTCTCTGTCGAATTTCGAATAGATCGGTTTCTACAGCGCTTACAAGTCAAATCGCGTGTAAAATATATATGGGGGCTATATTTAAATCTGAACGGATTTTCTCCGAATTTGGCAGTGTTTATTCATTTAACAGAAGAAGTCTTTCTGCAAGATTTCGTACTATATATACATATGTATGGGAGCTATAAGTAAATCTGAACCAATTTCAACCAAATTCAATAGGGATCGTCCTTGGGCCTAAAGAAAGGTATGTGCAAGTTTTCGTTGAGATCGGACTATAATTGTCACATGTACTTTGATTACAAGAATACATCTACGGACAGACAGACAGACGGACATAGCTAAATCGACCTAGAAAGTGATTACAAGTCGATCGGTATAATAAACAATGGGACTATCTCTTCTCCTTTTGGGTGTTACAAACAAAAGCACAAAGTTATAATACCCTGTACCACAGTGTGTATAAAAATAATATCCGAAGTAAAAATAGCCGACACCATATTATGGTATAGAGTCTAATGATTTAGTGCGTTTGCTTGTAACTCCCAAAAGGGCATAGTTTGGTATACAGATCCACATAAAATCACTTTTTTAGTCGATCTGTATATCCATCTGTTCATATGTTCTTGTAATTAAAATGCAAATCGCAAATTTGCACAGAGACATTCCTTCCATATTGGTCCAAATTTTGATACCGACGTGTATTAAGTGAAGGTCGCTCCGATTCAAATTTTTTTTGTCTTAGAAGCAAAATTTTGCAGCCTTTGCGGCAGAAATTGATCAGTTTCTAGATAATGGGCCATTTCGGTCTAAGTTTTGATACAAGCCCCCTCGTATTTAACTTCTCGACGCCTTAGTGGCCACATTTTTCAAACAATTTAGTTGCAGTCGAAGTATTTATATTTCATAGAAATAAATAAACAAATCTTCAACATTTTGTTCAAGAACGGTATGGATAATAATGTTGTGCAAAATGTTTTACATAAATAAAAAAAAAAAAACAACAATCACGAAATTGAAAGCACAAGGATAAGCGATATTTGCATAAAAGTTTTGTACTCTCGTGTACTAAAATTTGTGTCAAATATTTTCACATCTCATAATAGTGATGAATTTGTAATATGGGATTTTTAGTTATGTTATGAATTGTTTGGTTTTTTGTTCAATAAATAGAATAATAATTAATGAAAACTGTTTTTAATTAATTGTCGGTAGTATATGACTGACAAATTGTCCGAACAAACAATTTTTTAAAACAGTGGTTGTGGCAACTACAACAGATACTTTTAGCCACAATTTTCGTCAAATATGATTGTTGTCAACATGGAAGCAGAAGTATACCACAACCAAAATATTGGTTGTCCTGATGGAATCGCATGATAGCAGACAGAACTACCAAAATTCGGTTGGCAAATAATTCGGTTGAGGCAACCAAACTGTATTCTGTGTGCGATTTGAATTCGTAACACTATGGGGAATACATTGTTTAATGGAACTGGATGCAATTTATGATGGTATGTATTTTAATTAATTAAATACCACTCCTACTAAATATGAACTATATCTGTTAAAGTTTACAAGCAGGTTCATGTGAAGGTCTTTATCGATTTTGGCTTCTTGATGCTACTCTTTTAAGCTATCTGTCTGAACTTCGACTTTTTCGTTCTAGGTATCATACTTAAGGAGTTATTGCTATTTAAAGTTTTAAATGTTGTAAATTTTACAATATAGATTATGTTTTAACGTATCTACGATAATCGGAAAAAGTGTACATGTACATATATTCGCCCTTATTTTAGTTGGCGTCGTCGACGTCGATTCTTAGTCGACACTCTTTAGATTGACGACTTCATAAATTTTGAAATTATTTTAAATATTTTAAAGTTATAAAAAGGGTTTTTGTTAGTTCATGGATACCAAAAACATTCGTTTTGGCGTAAAGATGACAAAGCTAGAACTTCATAGATATGACGAAAATGATGTGACGACGTCGACAACGCCAACTGGAATAAGGGCGATTATGTTAAGATGGTCCTAAGCGATTAAGTCCAAGGAGAACCAGTAGGACTATATTTCGTAATCTTTTGAAAAAATCGCTTTCAAATTCATTTTTGTTTTCGATTTTTTTCATGAAACAAACAAGATGGAATGCGAATGTGGACACACTTATTTTTCGTCTACTTGAAAGTGAGAAATGCGAGACAACTCATGAAAACATTTGAGAAGTGAATGGAATTTAAGGGCATTAATCGAAATTAGAAACATTTTATGGGACACTCATAAAAAAATAAATAGACCTATTTTGCATAACAAATCTTGGATATAAAAAAAATAATTTTTTGCAGTAGGGCCATACATAGTCGACTATGCACATATTTAGTCTTATCTTTCTCCCACATACAAACAATACGTACTTATGTCCATGTTTTTATCTACGATACTGATAATTTATATAAAAAACAATACTACAACATTTGTCCTAATTTGCAAACACGAACTATTTAAAAAAACTTGCCAATTACTCATGTCTACCTACAGTTTTATATGTATGTATGTGTGTACATAAGTACCTATAAAAATATCAAGTCTCATGTGGACTTTTAAAAATATTTATAATTGTGTTGTTGTTATTTAATGTTGGTCTGTGCTTTTGTTATTCAGTCAGAATTTATTTTGGTTCGAGACCACATGTTTCAGTTACTTTCTGTCATTTGCAAAAAAGTAATAGAAACAAATACAAAAATTGGTAGAGGGTTTTAATTGCTTGGTGGAATTGACTGCAGTTTCGATAGACACCACTCAATCTCAGAATTCAGTAGCAACAGTGTATATCTTTAACTTAAATCAGCTGAAATACTTTTGGAAGCAGTAAATTGAATTTAACAAGAACTGCTAACCAAACCCGACTTAGTTTTGCCGAACTAAGTCAACATACTAAAACTCTCATACCAATACATTTTTGTTTTTTGCTTGGGTTCGCATCGCGACAGAAAGTAACTGAAACATATGGTCTCGAACCAAAATAAACTCTGACTGAATATTTATAATTCTCAAATTTTTCATATATGTACATATTTGTGAATTTTGAATTGTTCTAGAGTTTTTGAGGAACTACACAAATTTTGACCATTAAAGAGATAATCCCCGAATAACGTATTTTCGTTCTGTCTTTACGGGTTATCATTCGAGTTCTTTTAGGATCAAAAACTTCTGAATAAAGCCAACTTGCTATTATAATTTATTTATTTGTTTATTTAAAGTATTAAAAATTCCTCTGAAAAAAAAACAGATATAGCACAAAATAGCGTAAATATTTATCAAATTAAATTTTTAAATAAAATAGATTGTTTAAAAAAATCAGACAAAAAATCATAGTTTGACACAAAAAGATGTTGGGGTAGCTGAGAAGAAATTCCGAGGCATCATCAACGCAGCAGCCGCCTGCTGGTCGAATACCCGAGATTCGACCTAATTTCCCAGCAGATGCAGCGGGACTAGCAGACGAGCGTGATGCAATTCTTCGTTTTAAGCCTGCTGATCCTAGAATCAGGGAACTGAATCTAGAAATCAGTAGGAAAGTCAACGAAGATAAGCGGAATAAATGGCTAGATCAACTGAAGCAGTGCAACTTAAGTTCCGGTATTGGTAAATTGTGGGCAACGGTTAAATCACTCTCGAATCCAGGCAGGAAAGCGACCGGACGGCAGTCACATTTGGTGCCACCTCTGTGACTGACCCGAAGAGGTGCGCGCGTTATTTTAAACGACAATATATTCAGCACCCCGTGAGTGACAGAGCGAATAGGAGAGTAATGCGTCGTATCCATGCTCTCCGAGCTGAAGAAGTACCACCACAATTTACAGTTGGAGAAGTTGCAGATGTCATCCGTATTTATTTATTTGATTTATTTTATTTTTTATTTAGTTTATTTATTTGATTTATTTGATTTATTTGATTTATTTGATTTATTTGATTTATTTTATTTATTTTATTTATTTTATTTATTTTATTTATTTTATTTATTTTATTTATTTTATTTATTTTATTTATTTTATTTATTTTATTTATTTTATTTATTTTATTTATTTTATTTATTTTATTTATTTTATTTATTTTATTTATTTTATTTATTTTATTTATTTTATTTATTTTATTTATTTTATTTATTTTATTTATTTTATTTACTTTATTTATTTTATTTATTTTATTTATTTTATTTATTTTATTTATTTTATTTATTTTATTTATTTTATTTATTTTATTTATTTTATTTATTTTATTTATTTTATTTATTTTATTTATTTTATTTATTTTATTTATTTTATTTATTTTATTTATTTTATTTATTTTATTTATTTTATTTATTTTATTTATTTTATTTATTTTATTTATTTTATTTATTTTATTTATTTTATTTATTTTATTTATTTTATTTATTTTATTTATTTTATTTATTTTATTTATTTTATTTATTTTATTTATTTTATTTATTTTATTTATTTTATTTATTTTATTTATTTTATTTATTTTATTTATTTTATTTATTTTATTTATTTTATTTATTTTATTTATTTTATTTATTTCATTTATTTTATTTATTTTATTTATCTTTTTAAATTTAGTTTTTTTAGATGAATTAATAAATTTTATGATATGATCTTTTTCCCTTGATATACCCCCCAAAAATAAAGAATGAAAACACCAAAAAAGATTTAGTTTTGTTTAATAGCATTGCTATTTCATTTTGTTTTTAATTTGTTCTGTAAAATATTGTTTTTTCTTATTTTTTTTTTCGTAAAAACACTTAAATTCTAATATAACAGTCTTTGATGTTATCAAATATCTACAATATAACAATGCATGTTCGGTTAAACAAAATTTTGAACTAGAGTTTCAAAAAATAAATTAAAGAATTTGTAAAAAGTCCAAAGAATAGTTTAAATGTAGATAATATAGAAACTTTACAAAAGTTCTTGATATTGGTCATTCAAAACCTCCAGTTGACGCAACATTTTGTAAAGTTTTTGGAAATCGCTTTTGTTTCGTACAAAATTTGAAGCAATAACTATTTCATGTACTCTTTTTTTAGAAAATGCTTTAATTTATAAAAAAAACTAACTCTAGTTGTTGGTTAAATGAGCTAAAGAAAGTCCTGGTGTTGGAGGTTGATTTGATTGGCCTAGACAAATCTTTTAGCTGAGGGGGCAGGCGTGCCAGTTAAGGTTATTCTCAGATCATGGAAATATGTATTGAGAACCCTTGCGGTGGCGTGCCTATTGTACGAATGGCGTTAGCATAGCCATCGTTGTACAATTTGTTCATTTAATTGTTTACTTTAATAAAGTTGCAATATAAGTTTGGGTTTCGCAAAGCGAAAAAGTTTTGTTTTTTGTCCCTTTAAACCATTAAGAAAATCTATACACTGCCTTTAAACCTCAAAGATGTTAGGTATACCTTTTAAAATTTGCTTAACTTTCTTCCATTGAATTCATGTAAATCCTAGGATTTGATATGAAGGCAATTTCAAAAGGTTAAACTCCTAATAAAAGAGAAAACTTCACTTCAGTTTGGTAAAAATGCCAGAAAATTTTCGAAATGTTCTAAAGCTACGGGGGGTTTTTTGTCACATTCAGCTGATAATCAGGAGGAAAGAAACAAAATTAAAATTAACTGAAAACTATAACGACTTTCTTAAGAAAATCCCTTTAATAAGTCTTTCTTTTCCCCCATCGGGGGGAGAAGAAAGTCTAATTTAGGAGATTTTCGAAAAAGAGACGAAATATTTTCGAAAAGTTTAATTTCCAATCAAACTCCATCAATAGCAACTGAATATAACGGTTTGAGCTCTTCCCGGGACTTAGCATTTAACAATTATTATTGCTTTTTAAACTTAAATCAAAAAATATGCTTTAGTTTAAAGGGGTTTGAGGTTTTCATAAGAAATCCTCAAACCTCTTAGAATTTAGAATATTTCTAATAGAGTTTAGAGAAAACAAAATAATTAATAATCGTTAAGCCAAAGGAATTACTCTGATACTCTTTGGATGTTAAAGACATCCGGCTTATAGTTTGTTTGTATCAATGATTTTGTTCTTATGAACAATTAATCCGCAAATAGCAAATTAATTATTGGGGGTCCAGGCGTTCGTAGCCTGTAAAGCCGGTTAGGGAAACACAGCGTTGAAAGGCGTTTGAAAAAATCCTTATAAAATTTTTAAAGGTGAACTTTTAATTGGTTCAAAAAATTTTCCTTTTAAAAATATCAATATTTAAATACATATTTTATGTATTTTGCATACAAAAAATACTAAAACAAATGAGATTTATTAGAAAGAAAACTCTTTTAAGCCAACTAAGAGAACCTATGCGTATAAATTTAGAATAAAATGAGATTGTAAAGCAGATAAAGTTCTCTGGCTTTGTTGGTGTGGTGGAGAAGTAGAACGGTATCTGCTTTTTTTCTCTCGTGTTAAAGTGATGTCACTACTCAGTTGTTGTTATACGTATGAATGTAATATAGCTCCCTCTAACTTACTCTATACTTAATTATAGACTGGTTGTTGTGAGTTGGGTGCGGGGAGTATGACATCATGTTTTTCTGGTTTTGTAATTTAGTCTTCATCAGTTTTACGTTTACGACACTGCTCTGTGGTATGACCTCTGAAATTGCAGTACGTACAACGTTTGGTGCCCTTGGAGCCCCGTGTGGGTCCGGATTGTTCGGCCTGATCTTCCATCATATTGTGTTCGATGATACGACCCTTCTCCAACAATTCCCGGAATGTCTTGAAATCATGGCGTGCAATATGCTTGCGATATTTAATGTTCAGCAAACCATATATCAAATCGATTTCGGTCTCCTCATCATGTCTATCGTCAGGCAATTGAGCCAAAAGGGCTCGCTTCTGGCACACAAATGTATCAATGGCTGCTGCGTCATCCTGTTTCTTCTCGAAAATCTCCATGTAGATTTGATAAGCAGGTTTGGTGGGTGAGAAGTGATCACGGATCAAGGCTAGCACATCATCCCAGGTCTTAGCCTCCTTGCGAACACCCTGCCACCAGGTGGATGCCAAGCCATAGAAGAGCAAAGAGATACCCTTCAAGGCATCCTCATCACTGATACATTCGATTTCTTTGTACGTCACTATAGAGGTGATGAATTCTTCAACGGCTTCATGATCACGCTGACCACCGAATCGGGAGGAACAATTGCTGAAACTACCTTTGGATTTGCTGGGACCCGTTGCAGCTGCAGCACTGGCCGCTCCATTGGCCGCTGATACGCGGACCGCTTCAATGAGCTGTTGCAGTTGTTCGGTTGTCATTTGCACCATTTGAGCCATTTTGTTGAATATTTTTTTTTGTTGTTTAGATTTCACTCAATGTTTTATAACTTTTTGGATAACCTCGACGTTTGGTTGGGTTGTTGATAACAAAGCCAATTGCTTTTGGGTTTCTGGCGAATGTTTTCTCAAACTGGAATTTGTCGATTGGTCCAATGGAACATTGGTCGATTGGTCGTTGCTTTGCTTTAGGTTAGCAGTAGTAGACTGGTTTGTTACGGCAAATGCGAAGCCTTTTATACCCGATTGCCGGTCATTCGGTAAAGAGAGCAGGCAGAACTCAAACACTTCAGTATTTTTGCTCTTTAAAATTATTTATGTGCTGTTGATTTCTGAAGGCATTGGATTCTCTTCTACAACAAGAGGATGACTAATATTTCACAATTTGTGAAATTCAAATATACTCGTATGTGTGTATATTTTTGTATTATTCTCTTTCCTAGAATAAAACGTCATAGGGGAATACGATAACAGATAATGGTACTATTTAATTGCCGAACATTAGTAATATGTATTAGAAAATAATAAATACTATTAATACTACAACATTTAAATTTAATTAAAACAACGCACTAAAGTTTATAACTACAGATTGTGAAATAAAGCTACTATAGCATATAGCATTTTGATACCAAACCGGAAGGAATGTATATATGAGGCCTATATCTAAATCTGAACCGATTTTCTTTAAACAATATTCGTTCTTTTATAAAGCCAACTTCTTCCTCTCTGCAAAATTGCATAACGATCGAATTTTAAATAAAGCTTCTATAGCAATATGACACCAAATCAGAAAGAATAAATGTATATTTGGGGATATATCTAAACCGAACCCGATTTTCTTCAAACTTGTCAATATTCGAATGTGGTTCACTTAACTCTTTTGTGCCAAATTTAGTAATGATCCGCTGTAAAATACCGGCTCTATAGCGCTTAGAAACCAAATCGAGGGTAAATATGTGTGGGAGCTATATACATACATCTAAATCTGAACCGATTTTCTCCAAATTCAATACCGTTCGTTCTTGTCTTCAATACCGTTCGTGCCATGTCTGTCTGTCCGTCCGTCTGTTGTAATCACGCTACAATCTATAATTCTTCAGCTAGGTGGCTGAAATTTGGTATAGGTACTTCTTATATATAGCTGCAGGTAACTTGGGATTGAAAATGGGCGATATCATATTTAGATATAGCTCCCATATATAGCATCTAATTTTTTGTTATTCCTACTGTTCTCATCTACTGGGGGATCTACGAATCCTGTAGTTCCCACCTATTCTCAGGGTGGGGACTGGACAGTGATCCCAGATTGGGATCTACGAATCCTATAGCTCCCATCTATTCTCAGGATGGGGGCTGGACAGTAGATCCCAGAGGATCACAGTCCTTGGAAAACGGTCTGTGATCCACAAAAGGATCTACGAATCCTATAGCTCCCATCTATTCTCAGGATGGGGGCTGGACAAGTAGATCCAAGACTGGTCACCAGTCCTAGATTTTCTGAAGTCTAACTGGTAGTATCTTCGGCTACGCAGTCTGACCAGAGTACTTAATCTGGTATCACGGGTGTCAGGAAAGCCCTCGGTACGCAGGTACCGGCCTGACTATTGGTGAGGATCCTGTTGGATGCAACGTGGTGGCTGTGGTTTAAACCAAAATCGCTGGGAGAGAATGGTCTCGGATGTGGAGTTGCAAACCAACCGGGCGCCATGACCCAAAGATTGGAAGGAGTTTTAGATAAGCTCCGCTCCTAACCAAGGAGGGGAAGAAGTGGCCAGAAGCACGGAATTGATTGGAACTCATGCACATTGTGTGTGAGGGCGCTGGTCGACGCATAAATTTACCCGAGTGTTTAGAGCACGGTGGGGTTAAGCCTAACGGCGTGTATCCACCTAAATCCAAATACTCATCTGTTCTCATCTACTATATTGTGTTTTCGGTGTTATTTTCTTTAGGTTTGAGTTATTTTGTGAGGTCACATGCTATCCATGGTGGAGGGTATATAAGATTCGGTATGGCCGAACTTAAGGATTTTACTTGTTTTGTTACTCCGTTTTGAACACCTCGAAATATTGATCAGAGACCCCTTAAAGCAGGCCTTCCCATCGGGGAAGCCGCTGCTCCCCCGGCGGCCGTAGCGACCTTCCGGAGGAGCCGTGAGTACATTTAATAAATATATAACTACTTTCTGTGAATGTTTAATTTGAAATATGTATATTAATTGATAATTTTTATCTGAATTTTGAATTCAGAAAATGTCTAAAAATTACTTGAGGTCTTAAAGTAATGAATTAATCGATACTAATGTAATTTGTTACATTTTTCGACAACATAAGGTATTATTTTAAGACATAGTTTTTAAATATTTTTGAAAATATTCTTCAATGTAGTTTAGGTTTTTTAATACTCGTATCAAAACAAAAATATTACGGAACAGCTTTAACTTTTTTCTTTCAATGCTTTTGCCCTCCAGATATGTTTAGGGCCAATAACAATAAATAAATAAACTAGGTTTAAGAGCAAACTGTCGGTTACAGCTGTAAAATTCCATACAATTTAACTTTCGTTAGCTCTAACGCTCGGTTATTTTGTTTTGTGTTAATGGGGGTTAATTTGATTATTTTATTCTGAATCACACGAGCCAACTCGGAAGTTTATACAAATTTTATTTTATTGAAAATTACATAGTGCTTCAAAATTGTCGAAATTGCTTATATATATTTTATTTTTTTTAAATTTTTATATAAAACTGATATTTTATGGAAAATGTTGTCAAAATTGATATTTTTAAAAATTTTTATCAAAGTTGCCTTTTTATCCCCTCACCTTAGAGAGGAGGGTATATATCATTTGCTATGAGTTAAAAGTGTAACACATCGAAGGAGTGGCCTAAGACCCCATGTAAATTCGGCGGATATCCGTTTTGGATCAGTTAAAGTCGAATGAGCAATGTCCGTCCGTCTGTCTGTCTGGCTGGTGCGTACTATAACTCTCGAAAGGAGTAACCGATTGACTTCAAATTTGGTATGTGGTAATATTTTCTTCTATCTCCTGCCAATTTCGAAGATGTGCCATATTGGTCCACTCCTTCTAGTACCTCCCCTACAAAGGGTTAACATTTAGTACAATATTGATTATTTAATAACTTCTATACTACTTTTTTGAATCCTCTGCATTTCTACACATAGTATTAGTTTATTAGTCACTATTACCTCGAGAAAAATGGGCGAAGTTGCCACGCCCCTTTTGATACCTCCCAGGCAAATGGACAATTTTGAACCAAAAGTAAATAGCTTATAACTTTATTAGCAGTGCGTACAGAGAATTGAAATTGTGTACAGTGTAATGGCATAATAGTACCTACAATACAGTGAAAAATGGGCATTATTGTCACGCTCTTTTTGGTACAACTTACACCAATGGACCATTTTTTATCAAAATTTACCAGCTTATAACTTTAATACCAGTGCATACAAATACTTGAAATTTTGTACAGAGTGATGCTTTTATAGTACCTAGAAGCCAGAGACAAATGGGCGTTATTGGCACGCCCCTTTTGGTACCTCCCACACAAATGAATCTTTTTTGTACCAAAAGTTAACAGCGTTTAACTTTAATACCAGTGCACACAAATATTATAAATTTCCTACCGTTTAATGCTTTTATAGTACCTAGTAGAGTCTAGAGAAAAGTGGCCGTAATTGACACGCCCCTTTTGGTACCTCCGACACAAATGGACCATTTTACACCAAAAGCTAACAGCTTAAAACTTTAATACCAGTACATATAAATACTTGAAATTGTGTACAGTGTAATGCTTTTAAAGCATTTAGAGTCCAGAGAAAAGTGCCCGTATTGAGACGCCTCTAAACAGCTTTTAACTTTAATACCAGTACATACTTTAAAGTTATTAAATGCAATTTAAATTGATAATAATTTAATTAAAACGAAAAATAAATAAATTTACTAACATTTTTTTGGGACTCAAGGTGAGGAGATTCATAAGTCGGTTTACCCGACTGAACTTTCTTACTTGTTCTAATACATTTTGTTGAAAATTGAATTTTTCTAAAAAATTTCGTCTAAATTGAATTTTTTGAAAATTTTATTAAAATTCCATTTTTATTGCAAATTTCGTGCTTTCTAAAAAGTTATGTAAAATTTGGGGTTTTCTAAAATTTTTGTCAAAATTTCTGCGAAGTTTAATATATCTAGAAAATTTTGTTGAAATTGCATTTTTCTTCAAAATTTCTCGGAATTGAATTTTCCCAGAAAATGTCCTTTAATAAAGTCAACGACTTAATTTCTTTGATATTGAATTTTCCTAGCAAATTTCCTTCATTGGCCTTTAATATAGTCTTTCATCCGGGCAGTGGGTACTAATCAGGGTTCTTCGTCCTATAAACGACTCATCGTCCGTTCAGGTCGATAGCCAGATCAATAGCCACTGATCGTATTAAGGGCAGAAATAATGATCACTGATCAAATGATCCGATGACCGGACTAAATGTGGCCCAGACAACGGATAAAGAGCCTCTGACGGGATAAATGGTTGTTAACCGAAAATTTTCTTAAATAATGCAATTTCGTCGAAATTTTCCAATGTCGAAACAATTTTATAAGAAATAAATAATTTGGACGAAATTTTCTAGAAAAAAATGAATTTCAAGAAATTTTGTAGGGAAATTCAATTTTACCAAAAATTTTTAGGGAAATTTAATTTCAAAAAATAATTCGCAAAAAAATCAAATTAAAAAAAAATTTCAGAAAAATGCAATTTCAACGAAATTTTGTAGAATAATTAGATGTTAAAAACATTCTAGAAAAATATAAATTTGAAGGAATTTTCTAAAAAAAACAATTTAAATATTTATGTAGAAAAGCAATATGGGCGTTTTTATTGGCTCACGTTTTGATATACATAGCTCCCATACAAAAACAAGTATAATTCTAGCCAAAACCCTCTTTACTGGCATTGTTGTTGCTTCGACCACTAGGCCGTATGAATAATTATAATTAATGTTATCCATGCGACCTTTAGTGGCCAAATAGAGTGTTGTGTGGAATTTAACAGTTTTTTGGTATTTGTGGTAAGTTTTGGGCTTTGTTTTGTTTTGACATATACAGTAAAATTTTATGGCCAGCCATTTTTGTACAACATTTCATCCCTGCCCTCCCCATGTTTTTTACAATTTGTTAAATAGAGACAAAAAAATTAGCCTTAATATTTGCTATAAAGTTGCTGGAAATACCTTTACCTCAGATGTAAATATATCATATACCGATATGCTGCACAGACAGGCAAAAGGGGGAACTTTAACCCCTTTAAAATAAAATTCCGATGTGATTTTTCAAAGAGCGCCGACACACATACGTTTTTTTGCCTCCTCTATCAGAACCTATTGTTAAAACTCCGTAATTTTGTAAAAAGTTCGAAAATGTTGTGCAGTACTGTTGCTTTTTTAACTACGGCCGCCTCGCAGCTGCGGTTTGACTTTTAATAAACAATTTAATACGCAACTTTTTCGTGAGACACCATTATAAACGTTATAAAAGATTCACTATTTCACTAAATTATAACCTTTTATGGTGGAGCTACTAGAAAGCTTTAAACAATATGGCACATCTTCGAACTTAAGCTATTTTTGGAGAAAATATTAACGCATGCAAAATTTGAAGTTATTCAGCCCAAAAAATAATTTTTCATATATTTTATTTATTTTGGCGGATTTTCTTGAAATCCTCTTATTTCTACTAAAAGTGCTATAATTTCTACATTTATCCATAGAGTTTCTTCAAATAGGCATTGTTTTCGATAGGAAGCTAGCTTTAAAAATATGGTATTTTTCGTGTCAGCAAAAATTTTTTTTTTAAAAAAAATCATATTTTTTCTATTTGTTTTAACGACAGTTACTAAATGTTATGCACAGTCTTTCGTCAAAAAATTTGTTGCATACTGTAATTAGCTCAAATGACTTAAAATGTTTTTTTTTCCCCAAATATTTATGAAGTTCCAGATTACTTCTTTAGAAAAAACATTTTTGGAAAAAAACATAAATTTTTATGAATAATTTTCGCGCCTCTATTTCTAGTTTTCCTAAAACACAACTGATATCGAAACTGCATTGTGAAATTCACAGAAGTAATTGCATTTTTGCGTGTCTGGAAAATTAAACAACAAAAGCAGTAAAACTGCAATGACATACTCGTACAATGCAATGTTGTACATTTGGACAAATTTAATTTTTTTGTCCATTCTCGTGTTTTTCCCTCTTTCTCAATCGAAGACCGTCATAATTCAAAAATTACTAAAATACTCTTGAAGTTATGGCGGTATTAAAGCAAATGCTTAACATGTATTTCACCATACAAAAATTCTTATCATGATTAAGTCTGCGGTTCGTATTACTAAGGGCTTGTATTTTGGCGTATTAATAGCTTTGTTTGTTTGTGCACTTTTAAAACAATATTATGAAATTAAATTTCTATGAAATGTACATATTTATACTCTTATACATTTGCTACGAAAAAAAGTGTAACACATCGAAGGAGTGATCTAAGACCCTAAGTATGTTCCGCGTATATTCGTTTTGGGTCATTTTAAGTCGAATGAGCAATGTCCGTCCGTCTGTCTGTCTGTCTGCTGGCTGGTGCGCACGATAACTCTCGAAAGGGGTAACCGATTGACTTCATATTTGGTACGTGGTAGTTGTTTTTGCTATCTCCGGCTAAGTTCGAAGATGGGCCGTATTGGTCCACTCCTTCTAGTACCTCCCCCACAAAGGGTTAAAATGTTGTGAAATATTGCATCTTTAATAACTGCTATACTGCTTATTCGAATTTTCTGAAATTCCGCACATAGCATTAGTTTATTAGTCGCTATCAACTCCAGAAAATGGGCCATGTTGATGCTCCCTTTTGGTACCTCCCATACAAGTGCACCATTTTGCACCAACAGTTAACAGCTTATAACATTAATAGAAGTGTATAAAAATACTTGAAATTTTTTACAGTGTAATGCTTTTATAGTGCCTACAGTCCAGTGAAAAATGGCTGTTATTGCCACGCCCCTTTTGGTACCTCCCACACAAAGGTACCGTTTTGCACCAAAAGTTAACAGCTTATAACATTAATACTAGTGTATAAAAATACTTTAAATTTTGTACAGGGTAACACTTTTGAAGTGCCTATAGCCCTGTAAAAAATGGACGTTATTGCCACGCCCCTTTTTGTGCCTGCCACACAAAGGTACCATTTTGCACCAAAAGTTAAGAGCTTACAGCGTGAGTACCAATGCAGGGTATACCTTAGTCGGTTTACCCGACTGAAACTTTCTTACTTGTTTTGTTTGAAATTTACTTATACTCTTGACTATTTTACCAAAGATGTTAAATGTCACAAAAAAACATATTCCCGTACAAAAGGGAGAATGATATGAAGATGGAATTGATGCAGAGTGCAAGCAATGACTTAGAAACCATAATGAGTGAGCAACGACTAACGAAGAAAACAATACTTATTTTAAGAAAATCTATGGATAAATGTAGAAATTATAGCATTTTTGGTAGAAATAATAGAATTTCAAAACAAAATTCGTTATCCCCCTCACCTTAGAGAGGAGGGTATACAAGGTATGTTAAAAAAATATCGCGAATATTGTATTTTTTCAAAAAGTATTTATTTATTCATGAATATCTATTTTGTCCCCTTCAAAGTAATTCCCCTCGGATATAATACACTTCTGCCAAAAGTTTTTTCCAATCCTCGAAGCACTTCAAATAATCATTTTTTGTGATCTTGTTCAGCTCCTCCTTCGATGCCGTCTTTATCTCCCCAATCGTGGCGTAGCGTCGTCCTTTCATGGGCCTTTTCAGTTTTGGGAACAAAAAACACAGGGGGCTAGGTCAGGGGAATACGGTGACTGCGGCACCATTACTGTGTTGTTTTTGGCCAATATTCGCGCACAAGCAACGATGTGTATAGGGGCGTTATCATGGTACAAAATCCAGTTTTTGTTCTTCCACAAATCCGGACGTTTTTGACAGATTGCTTCGCGCAATTTGCGCATAACTTGCAGGTAATATTCTTTATTGACCGTACTACCCTTTGGAAAGAACTCATAATGCACCACGCCCCTGCAATCAAAGAAAACTGTGAGCAAAACCTTTACGTTCGACCGAACTTGGCGCGCTTTTTTCGGTCTTGGTTCATGCGGCAGCTTCCATTGGGATGATTGAGCTTTAGTTTCCACGTCGTAACCATAAACCCATGATTCGTCACCAGTTATGACCAGAAAATGAAGCCGAGGCAAAATTGGCGACGGCGGCTGCCATTGAAAATTATAGATCGGCGGCGGCGGCTTGATGGCTTAGCCGCCGCCGCCGATTAAAATTGACATACGGCGGCTTTGTAATAGTCATTTTTACATTTAAAATAATGGTTGAAAGTTAAGCCCTGGTATATATTCATAAATAATGGATGTTTTAAGTTAATTGTAATATATTATGAAGTGAAACAAGTAACAGCGTTAAGTTCGGCCATGTCGAATCTTATATACCCTCCAGCATGAATTGCATTCAACGTTGAGATGTTAAATTGTGGTATAATTTGGCCATTTTGTGTGGGAGGTACAAAAAGGGGCGCGGTGATAACGCTCATTTTTCACTGGACTATAGACATTGTAAAAGCATTACACTGTACACAATTTCAAGTAATTGTATACACTGATATTAATGTTATAAACTGTTAACTTTTGGTGCAAAATGGTGCATTTGTGTGGGAGGTACCAAAAGGAGCGCGGCCATAACGCCCATTTTTCACTGGACTGTAGGCACTATAAAAGCATTACACTGTACAAAATTTCAAGTATTTCTAAACACTGGTATTAATGTTATAAGCTTTTAACTTTTAGTGCAAAATGGTGCATTTGTGTGGGAGGTACCAAGAGGGGCGTGGCAATTTCGTCCATTTTCCTCGAGTTGATAGCGACTAACAAACTAATACTATGTGTGGAATTTCAGAAGATTCGAATATGTATAATAGCAGTTATTAAAGAATCAATATTTCACAACATTTTAACCCTTTGTGGGGGAGGTACCAGAAGGAGTGGACCAATATGGCTCATCTTCGAACTTAGCCGGAGATAGAAAAAAATATTACCACATACGAAATTTAAAGTCAATCGGTTACTCCTTTCGAGAGTTATCGTGCGCACCAGCCAGCAGACAGACAGACAGACAGGCAGACAGACAGACAGACAGACAGACGGACGGACATTGCTCATTCGACTTAAAATGACCCAAAACGGATTTCCGCCGAACATACTTGGGGTCTTAGGTCTCTCCTTCGATGTGTTACACTTTTTTCCGTAGCAAATGATATATACCCTCGTCACACTAAAGTGAGGGTATAATTAACTAAACATTCAAAATGGCCGACCTTGTCAGCATAAGTAAGGGACATGAGTACCAACACGTAGCCCGCGGAAATTAAAAATTCACGATATTTTTTGAATATACCTCGTATATCATTTGCTACGAGCCAAAGTGTAACACATCGAAGGAGTGACCTAAGACCCTAAGTATGTTCGTCGGATATCCGTTTTGGATCGTTTTAAGTCGAATGAGCAATGTCCGTCCGTCCGTCCGTCTGTCTGTCTGGAGTGACCGATTGACTTCAAATTTGGTATGTGGTAATATTTTCTCCTATCTCCGGCTAAGTTCGAAGATGGGCCATATTGGTATACTCCTTCTAGTACCTCCCCCACAAAGGGTTAACATTTAGTGAAATATTGATTATTTAATAACATCTATACTACTTATTTGAAGCCTCTGAAATTCTACACATAGTATTGGTTTATTAATCACTATTACCTCGAGAAAAATGGGCGAAGATGACACGCCCCTTTTGGTACCTCCCACACAAATGGACAATTTTTAACTAAAGGTTAATAGCTTTTTACTTTATTACCGGTGCATACAAAGACTTGAAATTATGTACAGTGTAATGGTTTAATATTACCTACAATACAGTGAAAAATGGGCATTATTACCACGCTCCTTTTGGTACCTCCCACACAAATGGACCATTGTGTACCAAAAGTTACCACCTTATAACTTTATTAACGATGCATACAAAGACCTGCAATTTTGTAGAGTGTAATGGTTTAATAGTACCTACAACACAGGGAAAAATGGGCATTGTTGCCACGCCCCTTTTGGTACCTCCCACACAAATGGACCTTTTTGCACCAAAAGTTAACAGCTTTTAACTTTAATACCACTGCATACAAATACTTGAAATTTCGTACAGCGCAATGCTTTTATGGTACCAAGAATCTAGAGAAATGCGGCCGTTATTAGCACGCCCCTTTTGGTACTTCACATACAAATGGACCATTTTACATCAAAAGTTAACAGCTTATAATACCAGTACATACTTTAAAGTTATTAAATGCAATTTAAATTAAAATTAATTTAATTAAAATATATATATATACTGCCAACCGAAAGTGTAACCATCGATGGAGTGACCAGAGAGACCCCAAGAATATTTGGCGAAAATCCGTTTTGGACCATTTTAAGTCATTTTAGCAATGTCAGTCTGTCTGTCTGGTTGGAGCTCATGATAACTTTCGGCAGGATTAACCTATTGACATAAAATTTGGTATGGGTCAATATTTTTTCTATCTCAGGCTAAGGTCAAAGATGAACTATGTTGGTCCACTCCTTCGAGTACCGCCCCCACGAAGGGTCAACATTTAGTGAAATATTGATTATCCCATAACTTATATACATCATTGTACATGCTTGATTTTATTTATGAAACGCTTCACACGCAGCCATAAATTAAAATTAAAAATTATATTATTATAAAATTTAAATTATAAAATTATCATATCTATGTATGTATGTTACAGTATATGTAGTCGAAGGTGTATATTAACCATCCCAACACCTTGGAACACCAAATTAACAATATTGAGGCCGAAATTGGAAGAATACCAGTCGAAATGCTTGTTAGAGTTCATGAAAACTTCAGAAAACGTATGCAGCAGTGTGTGGATAGCGAAGGTCGACATTTGCCAGATACACTATTTAAAACCATGTTATTTATAAATTCTCTTACTGTTCAATATAATTAAATTATAAAATAGTTTTTTCTAAGGTTCAAAACTTTTTTATTTCATTCCCAAATAAGCAAATTACCGCGCTCCACCCTGTATTTGAAAACGTCATAAACAACATTTACTTACTTATATTCAACAGCACTAATTTATATTTATTTAGAAAAAATAAAATTATTTTATGTCTTCCAAATCATCAGTTGTTGTCAATTCATCAATGCCATTTATTTCTACCCAAGATTGTACGATTTAAATTTTAATCTAAATCTACACACATATAACATTTCTAAAAAATTAACTTTATTTTCTTAAAAAATATACATGTTCCCTAAACATATATATGCTTGAAGCAGAATATGTTTGCGACAATATACAACAGAAGCGATTTTTTTCAGCGTGTGTATATATTCTTAACCGTCTTAAATTTCTAAGACGATTTTACAATGTCCATCTGTTCGTTCATCCGCCTGTGGAATCACGCTATTATCTACAATATAGCTGCAGGTAAGTTGCCATTGAAAATTTAAAAATATTACTTTTTGGAAAAATCTAGATTTTAATTTGTGTTTTTTTTAAATAAAAATACATATGTCATGCAGATTCCAATCAACATCCATCTCCATATCTATGTCAATACAAAATATTTAAATATCTCTCTTAGAACAACAGTTATGACCATTCGAATGCAAGCACTTTTCGATATTTTTTGCCCAATTTCGAATGATTAAATGTACATATCTCCCACAGTTTTGATGATTTTTCAACAGAATTGAATATCCTATATCAGAGCACCACATTGAACATTTCCACCAAGTTTCATCAAAATCGGAGACCTTGGTCAATTTTTAGGTACAATTAACATGGTTCTCGTCAATATTATGAAATGAGTGAAGAAAATTAACTAAATTTATGTACGAGTATATTGGAAAACAAAAGTTTTAAGTGGCCTAACCACATCATTAGCCGAAGACCAATCATTTTAACAGATGTCGACAGGAAAGTTTACATTTCCAAAATGCTTAATTTTCAGTCTGTTGTAAAGCCATATTCATGTCAAATGCACCTCTTTTTTTTGCAGTATGTCTTTATTTTTTAAGGCTTTGGTTTACTATATCTGTATATTGATCTATCATATTGAGGTCTTTGGTGTTGGCTTTTTTGTGGAAATTTTTGAAACACCTTTCATTTGTTTAAGTTCTAATTTTGAATTGACTGATTAAAATTTAATATCACATGTTCACATTTGGGACTGTTATTCTGATTGTCAACAGAACCAAATGTACACATAAATGTATGTATACTGCTGTTCGAAAGTTAATAACTATATTTATTATTTATAGATAAAGTTTGTAGATAATCAACAAATATACACAAACCCCACTAGGGGAAGTCCATTAGACTTGCGGGTAAAAACCTACATATATATTTGTGTATGTATAGATAAGGTCAATTAAACAGGAACTGAATAGTATTCCACCAAAAATGCAATATTTATGATTACTACTCAATTGACGCATATTAATCTAATGATAAAAAAGAAAATGATATATATGTAAAAATGCTATAAAGTTAAAGGGGGTCCTCATATAGATGCAAGCATATAAGTACTCGTATATAAAGAATTCTTTATATGAGAATTCTTTAATTTTCTAAAACATTGATTAAAAATGTGTAAAATAATGTCAAATCAGAAAGGGACCTTAAAGCCAATAAAGTCAAATCAGAAAAAAACTATATATGGTAGCTATATAGAAACAAGGACCGACAATACGAGAACTTCAGTCAAATTCGATTGAGAGGTCAAGGGACTTTATCAAAACGTGATCCGATATGACCCATTTTCAAAGGGAATATTTCAAACGCTGTTCGTATAAAACACTTTAACTTCGGCCAAATTTCACAGCTGAAAATCGACGAACAAACAAAACACGTCCAACTGTTATGCCTCTCACAAACAAACTCGACTAAACATAAAGAAACTCAACTAAGAACTAATGTTCGAGACGAGTGTGCCAACATTAAAAAAAAAGCTAATCGAATGCATATAAAAAAAATATGCAGAAAATAGGCACATAATATGCAAAATATGCAAAAATATGCACAAAATATGCAAAAATATGCCCAAAATATGCAAAAAAAAATTTAGCCCGAGAAATTTTGAAATCCACCTTTTCTATTGAACAGACCTCGTATGTGGGCTATATCAAATCATGGACCGATGTAGCCAACTTTTACTAGTCTTTGTTAAAGGCAAATAAACAATAAACTGTTAAATTTCAGCCGCATTGGTTGCAACATGTGTCCTCTATCACTCTCGCTAACAAATTGTTCAAGATTGGTCCCATCCCGTCCATATGGGCGGTGTAACGCTTACACACACATACATTTGTATACTCGTATATAAAGATAAATATAACATACTCGTATTATCGCGTTTTCGTTGACAATTTGCTACCAATTTATAGCTTTATTTTCAAGAGAAAAACAACAAATTACTTTCAAAAATCAGTAGGAAAGTTTAAAATCGATTGGGTCGACTATATGATATGTTAAAGCAGATATAGGAAAAATATGACCAAATTTTATCATGTTTCTACAATTACATACCAAATCGAAAGATTTCTATTTAAAATGGCTAATATATTATAGAATAAAATAAGAAAAATATATAGTATAAGTTAAGAAAATGGATACATATGCGGCATATATTGAAATCTGAGCCGGTCTTCTTCAAATTTATATCAATCTGTTATATTTTATGAAGATTTGTTGATAAATGAGGATTCTATAGCGCTGAGATGCAAAATCGAGTTATAGGTATATATGTATGGCGGCTATATCCAAATCTGAACGCATTTTGTTAAAGTAAATAGTTCTGCAAAATTTAAAAAAATGTCTTGAGAAATGAATTTTCTGTAGCACTTAGATGCAAAATCGGGATTTAGACGCTCGTACATATGGGAGCTATATTTTCCATAACTCCCCATTTGGGAGATATAGCTAACTCTGAATATTTGCCAAACTTTATTTACTTTTGTGGGTCAGCATTTTTAATATTAACCTATGAAATGTATGGAAAAACAAGTTAACGTTATCATTTATTTTTGGAAAAAAAATTTAGAAAATTTTATGGAGATTTGAAATTTAAGAAAAAAATTAAATTGAGAAAAATTCTTTTTTTAGATTCCACGAAATTTTAAATTGCTCTTGAACGGTTGAACCAATTTTTACAATGTTTACAACGTTTAAAAAACAACATAACATACTATGGTAGGTTTGACAATTATTGATAAAGGGGTTTTCAACAGGGACGCTACAAAAGTAGACCGACAGAGACAGCAAACGACGCCATATTTTTTGCCGCTCTTTTGACATTTCTCTTCAGTAAGGTTTGCCATTTCATGATGGAAAGATATACGAGCCAACAACGAGTCGAAATTATTAAAATTTACTACCGAAATTCGGAGTCAGTGGGCCTGGCATGACATCGCCAACCCAACCTGAAATTTAAAAATGCTATATTACGAGTATTATTGCGGTAAGAGTCTCCAAATTTGGTATATGTGACATTGGTACCAGTATGCGTGGTGGAACGATAAACTGGTATGACAGTTATAGCGGGTGTGGCACCGCCCACACAACCTGAAATTTACATTTTACAAAAGAGAGTTATAAATGCGTGGCGCCGCCCATACAACCCGAGATGTGAATTAGAAAAATTTCCAATATCATTGCAGGACAGTTTTGAAAATTTGCATGAAAATAGTGTCGATGGACAAAGTACTCAAAACGAAATATAGAAAGGCGTTGCACTCATCGTCTTGGAGTTTTTATTGGATGCAGTTGATATCACTCTACGGAATCTGATTAAAAATCTGATCAGTGGAAGTATCTGTGCATACGACACGCTTGCTGAAAACGAAATAACTGACGCTTGAGATTGACGCTTGACCAAGTGTGTTTAGTATTCAAGTACCCTCAAAGTTAGCACGTGACTCAAAAAATAGGGAGATATCGGATTAGAGGGAGTGCCTACGCGCATGCGTCATCGTTGCAGAAAAAACAAATACTGATTGAATTGTTGCACTAATTGGTATGACTGTAATTCACAGCAATGTATATGCCCCAACAGAGAATGGGCGACGTAGCCTCCCAAGGTGATTTGACGGGTATTGCACTACACGAAATTTGTGCAATATGGATGTCCCGAAAACACTGCACGCTGAAAAAAAATCGCTTCTGCAGTATATTGTCCCAAACATATTCGGCTTGAAATATATATATCTTTAGAGTACACTATAAACATATATTATTTGGTACACACAAAAATTATATATTTGGGAAGATGTTGTTCTAAACAAATCTTTGTTTATATCCCAATATGTGTTTATTTTGGGCTATTTTTTCCGAAACAAATATTTATTTGCATTTAAGTATTCAGAAAATACCTAAATTGTCTTACATTTTTCAGTAATTCAATGTTAATTTTTTAGAAATTTTTCATGTCGAAAATTTATAAATAATAATAATTGAAATCATATAATCTTGGATCGAAATATATACTTGGAGGATGGACAACTAATGATGGCTTGGAATACTCAGAAATTTTGAACGAGTGATTTAAAACATAAGTTAATGCTGCATTTGGTATCATAACTGGGAGGTTCTATTCGAAACCAAAAAAAAATTAAAACTGAAATTCGAGAAATTCAACAAAAGTTTCGAAAATCTTTTTTAAATAAAATATATGTATTTGAAGCAATTCCTAAACAATAATTTTATTTGTATTAAAATACATATTTTATTTGAGAAATTTAGTTTGCAAATACTATATGTTGTAACATATTATTATACGAGTTCCAAATATATTTTAGTGGTTTTCAAATAAAATTTATTTGCTCAGAAATATTTAATATTTAAAAATTTGTGTTCCAAATATATTTTCTTTCGATTCAAACATATCAAAAAAGGCAATTTTGCCCCGTGTGCCGTAATATCAAGAGTGTCAACATATCATATAGAGAGAGGGCCGCGAAGCGCACCGGGTCAGCTAGTGAAGTATAAATTATGAGGGCTAGAAATGCTGCGAACATCACTTTCACGTAGAAATGTCGTTAAAACAAGCAGAAAAAATGGATTTTATCTGACACGAAAAACCGTAAAAAATAGAATAAAATTCACAACAATTTTGTTTGTTCCGTCTGTTTTGAAGCTAGCATCCTAGCGAAGAAAACAATGTATATTTGCAAAACGTCTTTGGATAAGTAAATAGGGGAATTAAAAAAATAATTTTTCATATTTTTTATTTTAGCTATTTTGTTTGGGAGGTACCAAAAGGGTCGTGGCAATAACGCCCATTTTTAATATACTATGGATACTATAAAAACATTACACTGTACAAAATTTCAAGTGTTTCTATATGCAGGAATCATATATCCTGCATCCTATATCCATTTGTATGGGAGGTACCAAAAAGGGCGTGGCAACAACGCCCGTTTTGCAGTTAGCATCCTAGCGAAGAAAACGACGTCTATTTGCAAAACATCTTTGGATAAGTAAATAGGGGAATTAAAAACATAATTTTTCATATTTTTTATTTTAGCTATTTTGTTTGGGAGGTATAAAAATGGTCGTGGCAATAACGCCCATTTTTAATATACTATGGATACTATAAAAACATTACACTGTACAAAATTTCAAGTGATTCTATATGCAGGAATCATATATCCTGCATCCTATATCCATTTGAATGGGATATACCAAAAAGGGCGTGGCAACAACGCCCGTTTTGCACGGGACTGAAGGTACTGTAAAGACATTACACTCCACACAATTTTAAGTATTTATATGGACTGAAATGAAAGTTATAAGCAGTTAACTTTTTGTGCTAAATGGTTAATTTGTATGGGAGGTACCGAAAGTGGCGAGGCAAGAACCTCCATTTTTTACGGGACTGTATATACTATAAAAGCATTACACTCCACAAAATTCCAAGTATTTCTATGGACTGGAATCAAAGTTATATGCCGTAAACTTTTTGTGCAGAATGGCCCATTTGTATGGGAGGTACAAAAAGGGGCGTGGAAACTTCGCCCATGTTTCTCAAGATGATAACCACCAAGAAACTAATAATGTGTGAGAAATTGTGAAAGATTCTGAGTAGTGGTATAGAAGTTATGATATAATTAATATTTCAAAAAATGTTGACCCTTCGTGAGGGAACTACTCGGAGGAGTGGACCAACATAGTCCATCTTTGACCTTTGTCTGAGATAGAAAAAATATTGACAAACACCAAATTTGAAGTTAATCGGCTACTCCTGTCGAAAATGTTCGTGCGCAAATGACTTAAAATGGCCCAATACGGATTTCCGCAAAATATTTTGGGGTTTCTTACGACACTCCATCGATGTGTTACACTTTTGGCCCGCAGCATTTGATATATACCTCTCTCCACAATTTATTTTTACATTTATCCATAGATTTTCTATAGGCATTGTATTCTTCCTTAGGATGATAGCATTAACAAATTTGAGCAAACGATTTTTTTCTATTTCTTATGTTTTTTTCGGGAAAAAATCAATTTTTCCAACTGAAACTGTCATTGTTAACATTTGTACTCCTAATAATTTCCTTTAATTTAAAGTGCATCCCGGTTTTATCTATCTTCTATCTATCTATATATATAAAATTGTTGCGTGACTGGCTGACTGACTGACTGGCTGACTGACTGACTGGCTGACTGACTGATTGACTGACTGATCATCGCCCAGGCCAAACGGCTGAAGCTAGAATCATGAAATTTGGTGGGAGGGTAGTCCTTGGGACGTAGACGAGCAATAAGGTGGGATTTTTCGAAATTCGTACTATTAGCTGCACAATGGGCCAAAAAGGGATAAATATGGTACAACCGCCAAATCCAAACGAAATGAGCTAAAATCTTGAAATTTGGTATGAGGGTAGCCCTTAGGAGGTAGACTCAGAAATTGGCAGGATTTTTCGAAATTCAAACATTTACGTACACAGTGGGGTAAAAAGGGAAAACTTGGTATAAATGTAGTACAACAGGCAAATTCAAATGGCGAGAGCTAGAACCGTGAAATTTGGTTTGAGTGTAGCCCTTATGAAGTAGACTCTGAAATTGACAGGATTTTTCGAAATTCGAACATTTACGTACACAGTGGGGTAAAACGGGAAAAATGTGGTACAACAGGTAAATCCAAATGGCAAGACCTAGAATCGTGAAATTTGGTGTGAGAGTAGCTCTTGCGACGTAAACAAGAACAAGGAGAGATTTTTAAAAATTTAGGGGCACAGTGGCACAGAAAGGTATAAATATGGTACCACCGCCAAATTCAAAGCCTAAAATTAGAATGGTGAAAATCGAAGCGAGGTATGTCTTTATGACAACGGGTCGAGGTATTTTTTTTTATTCGCAGTTTTCGGGGCACAGTGGGCAATATAGTACAGTGGCTTAAAAATGTCAAACGTGGATCAATGGTTCCAGGGTAACTTTTGGAACATTGGAAGAGATTTTTGTTAGTTCTAACTTTAAGAGGCACAGTGGGACAAGACGGATTAATTATGGACCATGGGGAAAAAAGGGAACAATCTGCCAAAATTGGAACTTAAAAATGAGATATGAAGAGTTTATATGGTTTTAGAGCACAGTGGTCAAAAACGGTTAAATACTGCACAGTGGAGCAAATATGATTAAATATGTTACAGTCGGGGAAAATGGTTTAAGTATGCTAGCGTGGAGACACATTTTAAATACGGTACAGTAAGACAAAAAATTTTTAAATATGGTTATATATGGTAAAGTGGGACAAAAATGTATTTACTATGATACAGTGGGGCAAAAAAGATTAAATATGCTACAGTGTGACTATGATACAGTGGAGCAAAGAGGGTTAAACATGGTACAGTGTGGCAAAAACTTTTAAATATGGTACAGTGAGACAAAGGCTTTAATATGACACAGTGGGGCAAAAAGGGTTAACTATGGTACAGTGGGGCACAATAAGTTGAATACGGTAACGTGGGACAAAATGGGTTAAATACGGTACAGTGGGGCAAAAATCATTAACTATGGCACAGTGGGAACAAAATGTGTTAGCTATGGTACAGTGGGACACAAATGGTTAAATATGGTACAGTGTGAAAAATGGTTATCTATACAGTACAGTGGGCATAGCTGTGTTAAATATTGTAAAGTGGAGCAAAGAGGGTTAAATATGGTACAGTGGGGCACAAATAGTTGGATATGGTTACGTGGGACAAAATGGGTTAAATATGGTACAGTGGGGCAAAAAGCTTTAACTATGGATCAGTGGGAAAAAATGGGTTAGCTATGGTACAGTGGGACACAAATTGTTAAATATGGTACAGTATGACAAAAAGGGTTACACTGGGCACAAATAGTAAATTATGGTAACGTGAAACAAAATGGGTTAAGTATGATACAGTGGGGCAAAAAGCGTTAACTATGGAACAGTGGGGCAAAAATGTGTTAACTACGGTACAGTGGGGCAAAAAGGGTTAAATATGATACAGTGTGAAAAATGGTTAACTATACAGTACAGTGGGCATAGCTGTGTTAAATATTGTAAAGTGGAGCAAAGAGGTTTAAATATAGTACAGTGAGGCACAAATAGTTGGATATGGTAACGTGGGACAAAATGGGTTAAATATGGTACAGTGGGGCAAAAAGCTTTAACTATGGAACAGTGGGACACATATGGTTAAATATGGTAACGTGAAACAAAATGGGTTAAGTATGGTACAGTGGGGCAAAAAGCGTTAACTATGGAACAGTGGGGCAAAATATAATAGGACAAAAAGGTCTTAAATTTGATTCAGTGGAACCAAAACGGTACAGTGGGTCAAAAAGCGTACATTTAGTACAGTGGGTAAAAATATGGATGCAGGGAGAGATGGTAAGTTAAACATGAAATAAGAATGTTTTTTTTTCTTTTAAAAAATGTATGCTTTTACTAGCACTGTGGTGCAAAAAGGTTAAAATTATGATGCAGTTGGGGCAAGCACAAATTGTTCAATATGTTACAGAGGGGAGAAAATGTGTTAAATATGGTTTAGTGGAGCAAAAAGGGTTAAATATGGTACGGTGAAGCAAAAAAAGTTAAATACGGTTAAATGTGGTATGTGGGGAAAAAATAGTCCCAGATATGTATAAAAATTCGTACTATAAAACCACAATAAAAAGTGTTTAATATGGAACAGTGGTGCAAAAGGTGTTGAATGTGGTCCCTGAGTGCAAAGGTAGCTCCTAAAGCATAAACCAAAGCTAAGAAATTGTTTTTTCCAAATAGGTTCTTCTACTTAAACCGTGGGGAAAAACAAGTTAAATAAATGGCACAGATAGGGGACAAAAATGTTGAAATACGGCATAAGCTTGCGAATTTTGATCTTGAAATATGAATTATCATTTTAAAATATTGTACAATCGTGCAAGATTGGTTAATTATGACACACAAACGGTTAAATGTGGTACAACGGAGCTATTCACTTTAGATTTTTAAATTCGTACCTTTATAGATACAGTGGGACAAACGTGGTTTTATATTGTACCAGGGTGTGAATGTAGCTATTGGAAAATAAACTAGGGGAAAGTTGCTAACGTATGAACCAAAAATATAGTTTTTCAACGTTTAGAGGTACAGTAGGAAAAGGGATAAATATTGTACCATGATGTCAGGGTAACTCTTGGAACACAAACTAGAAATGAAACGAGGGGTAGTATTTTATAAAATAAAATAAAACATAAAAGTAATCAAATCTTCTTCATTTTGTACTATATGTAATAAGTTATAACTATTTTACAGTACCCTAAACAGAAAATAAATAAAAGATGGGGGCTGCGAAGCGCACCGGGTTAATGCTAGTCGAGTATATACTTCAAAAAATATGGTCCAAATACTACACCACACTGTGGTACAGGGTATTATAACTTTGTGCATTTGTTTGTAACACCCAAAAGGAGAGAAAATAGACCCATCGTTTATTATACCGATCGACTTAGAATCACTTTCTGAGTTGATTTAGCTATGTCCGTCTGTCTGTCCGTCTGTGCATGTATTCTTGTAATCAAAGTACAGGTCGAAATTATGGTCCGATCTCTACGAAACTTTACACATATCATTTGTTTGGCCCAAGGACCTATTGAATTTGGTTAAAATCGGTTCAGATTTAGATATAGCCCCCATATATATGTTACCCACGATTTGACATGTAAGCGCTGTAAAAACTTTATTTTATTTCCGATCAGTATGAAATTTGGTAGAAGAGGTTTCTTATTACATGAAGGAATACTGCTAAATTCGGTGAAAATCGGTTCAGATTTAGATATAGCCCCCGATCAGTGCGAAATTCGGCAGAAAGAGGTCTCTTATTACATGAAGGAATACTGCCAAATTCGGAGAAAATCAGTTCAAATATAGATATAGTCTCCATATATATGTTAGCCCCGATTTGACATGTAAGCGCTGAAAAAACTTTATTTTATATCAGATTAGTATGAAATTCGGCAGAAAGAGGTTTCATATTACATGAAGGAATACTGATAAATTCGGAGAAAATCGGTTCAGATTTAGATATAGCCCCCATATATATGTTACCCCGATTTGATATGTAAGCGCTGTAAAAACTGCATTTTATATCCGATAAGTATGAAATTCGGCAGAAAAAGGTTTCCTATTATATGAATGAACACTTTTAAATTTGGAAGAAATCGGTTCAGATTTAGATATATCCCCCATATATATGTTACCCCGATTTGACATGTAAGCCCTGTAAAAATGTTATTTTATATCCGATCAGTGACTGAATTTTATGTCCGATTAGAACAAAATTCGACAGAAAGAGGTCTGTTTACATGAAAGAGTACTCAGGGAAATCGGTTCAGATTTATATATAACCTCCATATATATGTTCCTCCTGATTTGGTATCAAAGCGCTATATAAGTTGTACTTTACTTCCGATCATTTAAATTTTCCAGAAACATGTTTCTTAATTTAGGAACTAATATTGCTAAATTTTGCGATTATCGGTTTAGAATTAGATAATATGTTCCTACCCATTTACCAATTATTCCAAATAATTATCGCAATGACCCTTATCGCATTGTTATGGAGTTGTAGGGTATTATATAGTCGGCACCGCCCGACATTCTGCCTTTCCTTACTGGTTTATAGTTACAAATTCTTATTTCACGCAATTTTTAGAAACCAGTTATTAATCTAGTTTGTGTGAATACATATATGCATCATTATGCTTAGGTATTATCCTGAAAACCCAGTTGTTCTAACGATAACATTTTTCATTTTATTTACTTTTTTCTTCTCCTTTAAAATTTTTAAATGGTATTTAAAGACTTCATCCGTCAGGTGGCGTCCGAGCAGCCTTTCTCTCATTCTTAAATTCCTCTCTCAATTATTTCTCTGTCAAAACATGCAGACTTTTTTGTACTTTTAAATAATTTCTGAGAAGGGAGTGAGTTTTTCCAGTTTGTTTTTTTGTTCAATGTTTTGAAGTGGGAATATAATAAAATTAATGATGAAAATCTTTTCTTTACAGTTTAGCCAGACAAAGCGCCATCTTCAATACCCAACCAGCAATTGGAAGATAATTTTTTCGAAAGCATCTAACTGGGTCCTATTTGAGTACTTTTGATGACCATAAAGTGATTAATCACTTGTATGCTTGAAAAAAGACTACAAAATGAGTCATGCTTATGCTTCAAAAGGGCTTTATTAAAAATACAATAACAAAATATACTTGAATCACAAAGAGATAATTCAGATGTTTGAAATGTGATTGTTTTGATCATTATTTTGCAATGATAATTCGCGCACATGAATGGTAGAAAGTTCTCGTTATGGAGGTGCTTTTATTTATAACGAGACAATTTGCTTTCTTATTGAAGCAATAATCCAATAGTTGGACATTTTGAATTTAAGTTTATTTTTATCAGTCGAATCGTGGTGAGAAGTTCTGCTATTAGTGAATTAAATTTTTACAACTTGAGTTAATTTAATTAAAAAAGCAATGACAGCCCAAACAATAAATAAAATATTTTTTGTTTAGTTTCTTTATTTTATTTTTTTATGGCCGTTTTCAGGTAGCTCCGTTAAATGTTAACTGATACTTTAACGTTAAGAAAAAATAGGTTTCAAGGAGCTTCGTTAAAATTTAAATGAATAACTCGAGATTGAATAACTTGAGATTAATGAGATGACCGTTCTACCAGTTGATAAGTTTTTCTTCAATTTCTTTTTCTAATAAAAATAACGTGCATGATTTTCTGAAATTTAAAAAGAAAACATAAAAATGACAAATTATTTTAGAAGTCATTCACAATAGCAACAAACTTCAAGTTAACTAACGGAACCTTCCTGAAAACGAATTTTTTAACGGGGCGCTTAAAATGTTCGGTAGAATAACTGTCTGTTAGCTAACTTTTTCGGTAAAAATAACTAACGGAGGCATATGAAAACGGCCGTTAATGTAATACATTTATATTAATATTAATAGGCGCAAAGGATTATAAATACGAATTAAAAATTACTCGAAAAGGACTCGTTAATGATACTAAATGCGACTGAGAAGTGACTCGAAAATGATCATAAGTACAACTGAGAAATGACTCGAAAGTGAGCAGAAAATCCGCTTATAATAGACTCTTAAAAAATTAGTCGCGGGTAGGGTACCATTTTCTCCCGACAAAACATTCTTTTATGATCAGAAAATGAGCGCATTTATGATTATTTTAATCGCGCAGTGGACTCGAAAAGGGCCCGAATATGATCAATACTTTCACAAAATGCTGACTGGGTATGCAGACATACTAAACTAATTGTCAAACTCCATGCGACGTCTATAGTATTCAATTGTCATTGGAGATTGCTATATTTTTATACACGCATATGTATGTATGGCTGCGGGGTGTGACGTTGGCAAGGTGCCAACAGTGATAAGTATGTACATGAGCAATATGGATAAATCCAAGACTTTTGTCGCCGCAACTGGAATGTCCAAAAAGCCGGTGATATCAGAAATCAAGTGCAACGTGCATTTGTAATAAACCATAACACATTCGTATGTTAGTAGAAATTTTAAAACAACAGTGAATAACTATATTCTAATAATAATAGGAATAATAGACTGTTAGGAAATTCCTTGGACCACATAAAATAAAAATAATATATTTTTTATTTAATAAAAATATAAAATGCTTTCACAACTGATTCACGTAGATGGTTTTTGTAAACCGCAGAACGGTATTATTCTTGCATTCTACATTCTTTGGTACTGTGTATTTATAGAAATTCTCACTACACCATTTTCAATTTAAAATCGTAACAAATAAAATGAAATTAAATTAAAACAAGTAAGAAAGTTTCAGTCGGGTAAACCAACTAAGGTATACCCTCACTTTGTGTGTAATGTAATATGGAATATTACACGGAATATTCTGTGGATAGTTATGTGGGGGAGCTAGAGGGTTAATATGTTCCACAAACATATTGGCCTTACTATTTTCCATAAAGTTGCTGAGCATACCGTATACCAAAAAAAATATTTTTGTTACATACTAGGGTACCTAGACGCGTTCAGATTGTATTGATATGTTCACAAAAGTTGTTCAGATTTACGTTGGCTGCAATTTTGCCAAACATTGATAGTGAAAAATTACGAGTCCCTGAAAGTTATGCTGAAAAAAGTGAAAACAAATGTTTTTTCACACTTTTTCAAACAAAGTACCGGAAAAATTTTTTTTTCGCAAAAAATGATAAGAAAATTTATTTAGCATATACTTAGCTACATTATTGCCAAATTTAGTTAAGCGGTATCACCAAGTCCGAATAAGTTGTTGGACAAAAGCTGATGACACCCTTTTCGAGGGGCCCACTGATTTTCAGAAACTTTGGAGGCCCATAAAAAAAAAATTGGTCACAAATTTCGCAAAACCGAGCAAAGGGTTATATTACCCTTTAATAGTAGAATCGAACCTATACTGTCAAGTCCGTGTATTTTTCAAAAAGTGTTCATTTGTTGCATAGTGTTATAAGCTGTTAACTTTTTGTACCAAATGGAACCTTTGTGTGGGAGGTACTAAAAGGGTCGTGGCAATAACGTTTGTTTTTCACTGGACTGTAGGCACTATAAAAGCATTACGCTGTACAAAATTTCAAGTATTTTTATACAAATGTATTAATGTTACAAACTGTTAACTTTTGGTGCAAAGTGGTACCTTTGTGTGGGAGGTAGCAAAAGGGGCGCGGCAATAACGCCCATTTTTCACTGTCTGTAGGTACTATGAAGGAATTACACTGGACAAATTTGCAAGTGTTTTTATGTACTGGTGTAAATGTTATACGCTGTTAACTTTTGGTGCAAAAAGAGGTATCAAAAGGGGTGTGGCAACTAATGGTAATGGTGGTAGCGACTAATATATTAATACTATGTGTGGTATTTCAGGAGATTTGAATAAGTAGTATAGAAGTTATTAAAGAATAAATATTTCACTAAATATTAACCCTTTGTGGGGGAGGTACTAGAAGGAGGGGACCAATATGGCCATCTTTGAATTTAGCGGGAGATAGAAAAAAATTTATCGCATACCAAATTTTAAGTCAATCGGTTAGTCCTTTCGAGAGTTATCGTGCGCACCAGCCAGCAGACAGACAGACATACGGACGGACATTGCTCATTCGACTTAAAATGACCCAAAACGAATATCCTCCGAACATACTTAGGGTCTTAGGTCACTCCTTCGATCTGTTAAGGCTGAGTTAGGCAATCGTAACCGTAACGCCTCCGTAGCGTAACGATTAAGCTGATTCAATCTGACATATGGAAATCAATGTAAACTGTTAGCCAACGGAAATGAAACGTAAACGGACGGCTGAATCTGCTGAAATTTGATTTGGACGTTACGTTTACGTGCATTTTCAAACAAAATTAGTAAAATAATGAAAAAAGAATAAATTTATGCGAAACTTTTGAAAAGTAATGATAAATAAGTAATAAAATGATAAATTAGTAGGAAATAAAATAAAATTAATTTGTTGCTATTTCTGTTGTGAATGTCTTGAGTGATACAGCACGTTTTTCAAGTGTTGGGCAATTGCTCCAGCGGTCAACGTTACGGCGGCGCTAAAGTCAAATTACGGTTAAGTTTGCCTAACCCGGCCTTTACATTATTTAGCGAAATATAACCATTTCAATTTTTGGAAAGGAATCTCAAGTTTTTGACCTATTTAAGGAAATATAACCATTTAAAGTTTTGGCAAGGAATAGCAAATGAAAGCTAGTATCCTAAAGAAGGAAGCAGTGACTATTTGAAAAAAATCTATGGATAAATGTGGAAATTATAGCCCTTTCGTAGAAGTAAGATAATTTCAACTGAATCATGTTTTATACCACCACTATTGTGAACTGTAGCACATCGATGCAGTGACTTAAGACCCCAAGTATGATCAGTGGAAAACCGGTTTGGGCTATTTTAGGTCATTTGAGCAATAACCGTCCGACTTCAAATTTCAGGATAAGATCGAAGATGTGCCATATTGGTCCACTCCTTCTAGTACCTCCCTCACAAATGATTGAAATTCAGAGAAATATTAATTCTTTAATAAATTATATACTACTTATACGAATCATTTGTAATTCCTAACATAGTGATAGTTTATCCGTCGCTATCGCCATGAGAAAAATGGGCGAAGTGTCGCCACCAGAGTATGAAGCCGCCAATTTTTGCCGACGCCGACCTTTTTTCATCAGCCGAAGCCGCCGCCGATCATTGCGGCTAAAATAGGCTGAAACACAGCCGCCGTTCCATAGAAAAACTTTAAAATATGGATAGATACAACTAACATTTTTGATAAGCAAATAGCTATATAGCAGATACATACAGGGTGGCTGATATGTATTGCAACCAACTTCAGGTTGCTATCATTTCTAAACCGCTAGTCTGATATCTGACAGATTTATTTCAGTGACAGTTCATTTTATTGTTTACAAGTTTACAAAACATTTTGATCTTCAGATTCAGAAAAAAAGTTATTCGTGATGGAATTCAAGCGTGATAGTGTGATTGCTTTATATTTGGGTCGAAAAACACAAGTGGCTATCGTTAGAGCCCTCCAGCATTTAAATGTGAATAAATCTTTTGTTTCTCGTACCATTGCTCGTTACCGTGATACTGGCAGTGTTGCATCGCGTCAAAAAAGTGGACGAAAAAAAAACGGTAACAACCAGCGATGTCATCTTGGTGATTTTTCCGCTACTTGTGGTGATTTTAGATCTCCAAAATACCACTGTTTTGTAAAAGTAGTGATTTTTCAGAAAAACCACTGCGGTAGCGTTTTTAACAATTTTTTGTAGCGCTTTTAGTGATTTTTTTCATACATCGGCGAAGAATGCAAAATGACGGCGACATTAGAAAAATTCATGTATGTAACGCAACGTATCGTCGCACTCTTTTAAAGCACATAGAATGTAAAAACGATGTCGCTTTCATTTATGTTTCTCCATATGTTCTTATGTGATTTGTGCCCGTAATTCACAACAGAGCGTTATGAATTTCTTTAAGAACAAAGTTAGTTCTGAATCCAAGCATGTGTCAAAGTTTGTAGGAGAGAGACTTTGACACTTGCTTGGAAAAATTGGCTCGTGTGATGCAGGACTTAGGAACCGATTGTCTTTAAATACAGTAAATTCTTTAATACAAATAAGATATGTGTTAAAGTTTAAAAAGGTTTGCTGCTCGAAGTATGAAATACCCAATAAATTATGTTTAAAAATAAATGCCAATGAAACATTTAGAAATCCAAATTTTATACACAATAAACCCAGAAGAGATAGAGGAAAATTATACTATTTTATTTGGCAAAAAACAAGTCATTTATTAATAATTTAATCCTAAGACTGGAAACCAAAAAAAAACTGTTACGTTTATGTTATAAATACCGGGTGTTTTTTTTACAGCTTTGTTTTTCGAATAGAGATAAAACTGGCATTTTGTGGTCAAATCTGGCAACTCTAATGTCATTTATGTTCAGTTTGGTTTGCCATTTCATCATGAACAGGTTGACAAAAGAACTACACTTGCAAATCGTGCAAATTTATTTCGAAAATAATGGTTCAGTTCGCGAAGTTTACCGCAAGCTCCGTCCATTTTATGGTCGACATAATCGTCCATCAGAGCAATTAATTCGGTTAACCATGGATCGTTTTCGCACTACGTTTACTCTATGTGATCATACGCATCCGCAGAGACGTCGAACAGTGCGCACCGAAGAAACAATTGCCGCTGTAGAGCAAAGTGTTGAAGAGGACCCGAATGAATCGATTCGCCACCATGCACAGCAATACCGTTAATGGAGACCGGTATAGAGTCATGATAACCGACTATTTTGTTCCCGAATTGGATGGCATGAATGTGGATGAGTTGTGGTTCCAACAAGACGGCGCTACATGCCACACAGCGCACGTCACAATCGATTTATTGAAGGAAATATTCGATGAGCGCATAATTTCGCGGAATGGACCTGTCAACTGGCCACCAAGATCGTGTGATTTGACACCATTGGATTATTTTCTTTGGGGATATGTGAAGTCGCTCGTCTACGCCAACAAACCAGAAACGTTAGGGGAATTGGAAGCCAACATTCGTGGCGTTATTGCCGACATACGGCCCCATATGCTCGAAAAAGTGGTTGAAAATTTGACCTGTAGAATTGGCTTTATTCGAGCCAGCCGCGGCGGCCACATGCCCGAAATCATATTTAAACATTAATGGCATAAAATTATCCTTCCAATAAAGCCAAATTGATGGACCTTTAAACGATTTTCTTGTGTTTTATTTCAATTCGAAGTTCTATACCCCTAAAAAAACACGCGATATAAGTTCGATCTTATATATGTTTTCATAGAAAAATGTTACAAACATTATCTAAATGTTTAAAAAATTAATGGAATTCAAAAACATTTTGTTGGTGGTAATTTAAAAAAAGGTTAACATTTTTGTCAGTGTTAGCGTTTCTTGGAGATTTTGTTATTTTCTCACAATGATTTTTGGCGTTTTTATACTGGTTGGTAGTGGTTTTGTGGTGGTTTCTGCACAGTTGTTTCGTAGTGATTTTTGCCTCGGAAAAGTTGGGAACACTGGTAACAACACCAGAAATGATCCGAAAAGTGAAGGCCAGAAAAGTGAAATATTGCTCGTGAGCTGAACATATCGCGAGAACGGATACAACACATATTAAAAAAGGAGCTTGGACTAAAGCCCACCGATGCACAAAAAAAAGTTAGACTGGAAAGAGCCAAGGAGTTGCTTCGCTTGCACGAAAGTGGCCAGTTACCGAATTTGGTTTTCGCCGATGAGAAGCCATTCCAAATTGAGCAGTTTGTGAACAAACAAAATGATCGGGTTTACTTGCCAAAGAGGTCAGCTGAAAATGTACACCTTCGATTGGCCACCAGAACTCAAGCGCCGCCGATGTTAATGGTGTGGGCCGCCGTAACGGCCGATGGTCGCTCCCCGCTCGTATTCATCGACCATGGGGTCAAAATAAATGCCGAATATTATCGGGAAAATGTCCTAAAGACAATATTGAAGCCCTGGGCAGACAAACATTTCGGCCGCAGACCATGGACATTCCAACAGGACTCAGCACCATCGCACTCAGCACGCGTCAATCAAGAATGGCTTAAAAAGGAGGTTCCTCGCTTCATTTCTACCGCACAATGGCCACCAAGATCTCTGGATCTCAATCCGTTGGACTTTTGTGCCTGGGGCATTTTAGAGAGTAAGGTTCACACTAAAAAATACCAAAGTATCGATCATCTCAAGACGGCGCTTCGCCGGGAATGGGCCAAAATACCGCAGAGCCACTTTCGTGCAGCGTGTGATGGCTTTGTCGGCCGTTTGAAGGCCATAATTGGTGCCAAAGGTGGCCAATTCGAACAAATCTAAACTGTTTCTAAAATTGTATGTTATTTCCGACATTTTTGCTTTTGAACAATAAAATTTAAAAAAAAATATAGCGCTTTACTTTGTTGCATTACATATCAGCCACCCTGTATAGGACGATACTCTTAATAGAAGAATAATGTGTACGCATATACACTATTATTTTTTATTGCATTCTAAGAATCTACGCAATTGGTTCTATATCTGGTGAAATTCTACTTCCACAAATTGGGTTATTGGGTGTTTGATATTGTTAATTAATAAATAATAATAATGAGTTTCAATTTCACAAAAACTTCAAATATGATTTTCTCGAAACTACAAATAAATTATACACTATTTATTTATTGGGTGGACGATATGGAAATGAGTGATTTTCATTTTGATTCGTTTATTGTCACAAGCGGGAGCATAACATGTCTGAAAATCATAATATTGACAGTAAAAGAGAAATAATTATAAAAAATATTTAATAAATAATAAGATTTTTTATTTATTAAAAATATTTTCGGAAAAGTATCAATGGAGTATTAAAGAATTGTATAACATATAAAATAATACCTCCATTCTAAAGAATCAATCAAGTTAAGCTCAAAACAGTAGAGGTCATTCTATTTAAACCACAAGGTAGTTCCACACAAATTTAAAATTTCACTAAACCGTCGATTCGCCTCTCCTGGAAATAACCTGTTTCGACTTAAGCTTTGTATAGACGAATGACGGAAAAATGCAACCCTGTGAACATACAATTTTTGTCTTGCAACGTTGGCAGAAAAGTCAAAGTGAGATAATTTGCAGATTGTAATATGTGCGAAGTTTATGCATGTGACAACGGCGCCATTGTCAGAAAAACATTTTATTGGCCACTGTCTATAAAATATTTTTATTGGCAATCCTGCATATAAATATTTACAAAATATTTTTTAAATATATGAATTTGTAAGGGTTTCTTGCAATCGTATTCACCTTTGCCTAACAATCTGTCATAGTCCGTACATTTGCGGCACTTTAACTGGGTTGATAAAGTTGTCCGATCTGACAATCGTCTACATATTCATAGCTTTAGCATACTCTGAAAATGGAGTCTATCATAGATCGCCTAGCGGCATGTCATCGATGATTTTTTTACCTCACAATATCTTGCAATTATCTTAAAAACATCTATTATTTAAGAACAAATACCAGAGCATAATTTTTCAACTATTATTTTAAATGTTAACATGTCTATCATAGAGCCGCCGTATTTAAATTTTATGTCGGCTTAGCCGCCGCCAATTTTGGCTCGGCTTCATTCTCTGGTCGCCATCCCCTTTGGTACCTCAAGCAAAAAGTGACCATTTTTGTAAAAAAAAATTGACTGCTTATGTATGCTTTTAAAAAATGAAGCAAACTATTTTTTTTTAATTTTTTATGTTTTTTCCCTCCAGCAAAAAACGATTTTTATAAAAAAAAATGTTTTCTATTTGTTTTAATGACAGTTACTAAACCACTGTCTCAACGTGAAAGAGATGTTCTCAAAATTTGTTGTCCCTATAATTTTCTTTGACATTTGACAAGTAGAAACTACGCCATTACTAACCAGTAAGGAAAGACAGAAAGTCGGGCGGAGCCGACTATATAATACCCTACACCTACCTACCAATGCGAAAATGGGCATTGCGATAAGAATTTGGCAATGTTCATCAGAGTATGAGGCCGCCGAGCCGAGCCGCCGATTTTAGCCCCCGCCGACCGGCCGAAGCAGCCACCGATCTTTGCGGCTAAAATCGGCTGAACCACGGCCGCCGTTCCATAGAAAAACTTTAAAATATGGATAGATACAATTTACATTTTTGATAAGCAAATAACCATATAACAGATATATCGTCCCCTCAATAGAAGAATATTGTATACACATAAACACATTTTAATAATCTACGCAATATTTCCACAAATTGGGTGTTTGAAATTGATTGTTAATTAATAAAATCCTACGTGCCGAGATCGAGTTTCAATATCACAAAAACTTCAAATATGATTTTCTCGAAACGACAAATCCTATTCATTTATTGGGGGACGATATGGAAAGTGATTTTCATTTTGATTCGTTTATTGTCACAAGAAGGAGATTAACATGTATTAAAAATGAGAATATTGATAGTAACAGAAAAATAATTATAAAAATTATTTTTTAAAGGAAATAATAAGATTTTTTATTTATTATTAGATTACCATAGAGAAACAAATATTTCAGAAAAAAGGCAATGGAGTATTACAGAATTGTAATACTGCATATTAACTAATACCTCCATTGTAAAGAATGCTAAGTCGACTTGGTATGTTATACTGGAGATTGCATTTCTAAATTCTAAATATTCTAAATTGTCTTCAGTCAAATCCATCAATTCAATGAAGTTTAGCTCAAAACAAATTAACAATTTTTACATTTCACTTAAACGACGATTCGCCTTCCCTGAAAACAACCAGTTTCGACTTAGCATACTTTGAAAATCGAGTATATCATAGAGCCGCCTAGCGTCAATTTTATGACTTATCATTGTATGGAAATCGATGATTTTTATACTCGCCACCATAGGAGGCAGTATACTAACGTTGCAGCACCTTGAAATATGATCTGCGCCCCTACAAAGTATATATATTATTGATCGTCGTGAAATTCCAAAACGATTTAGCCATGTCCGTCTGTCTGTCTATCTGTTGAAATAACGCTACAGTCCGTAATAATAGAGCTAGGTTAATCTAATTTGGTATAAAGTCTTCTTATAGTTGCAGGTCGTTTGGGATTGCAAATAGGCCATATTGGTCAATGTTTTGATATATCCCCCTATAGAGGTCGCTCCATATTATGGTTTTTGAGCCATAGATACCACATTTTTAAAGCAATTTAGCTGAAACTTTGCAGTTTGTATTCTATTTTGACAAAAATTCATCACCCTATAGAGGCCGCTCCAAAATAAACGTAAGATTTCATCACAGTACTTTTTTTTTAAATCGTTTCATATTTGGTTATTGTCCACCTATAGATGTCGCTCCCAAAAAGGCTTGCTTAAGCCATAAACACCACATACTTAAAGCCATTTTGCTGAAACTTTTCAGTTTGTATTCTACACTCAAAAAAATGTATTTCCTAAATTTTAGTAAAATCCATACTCCAATTTAGTTCAATGTTTTTATTCATATTGAGTTAATTTTTTCTTAAAACTGGGAAATTTTATTTAGTACTACCAAATTTTATTTTTTTGGGGGATATGCAGAATAGTTCGTTAACTAAAAATGAGGACATATTTTTACTAAAATAATATTTCTTGAAAAAAGTTCGAATATTCACATATTTATCAAATTTAAACATATGCGGTGGACACCCAACATAGACATAAGGAAATTATGAACTAATAATGGAAAGTATGATTTTTAGGAAATTTTAACTAAAAATAGTCATGAATCCTTATTTTAAGTCCATGAATTTGAACTCAAAATTAGGAAAACATACTAAAAACAAGGAAAAATTAACTATTTTCGGACTATGTTGTAGTGCTAAAAACACAAAAAATGCTGTCCTTTTTCGTTTCACAATTTTTATTTTTTTCGCAAATCGTTACTTGCAGAAACTTAAATTTATGGAGAAACATTAAAAATGTTACGACCGGGACGAGAGTCGAACCGACAACCTTATGATAGTGAGCCAGACACACTATATATCGAGCTACGAAAATCTTTTGGATTGATATGAAAATGTCATTCATAATAAAATTTCTTCGTCGCCTATAAATATAGTATATGGCAACTCTATTTATCATTCAATGATGGCAATCCTTTATCGAATCCAAGTGTACATAAAAATACATTGTTTCGAAAATTTTGGGATATATAATTGTATTTAAAAACAAATTTTTCATAAAAATTTAAGTGTCTACGTAGCTCAGTTGGTAAACACGTGGTTCAGAAAACGGAAGGTTCTGGGATCGAATCGCATTCGGAGGTAAAATTTTATATACATAATGTTTAATAAAATAAATTTCAATTCCTAAAATAAAGCAGAAGAGAGAAATCCAAAGAGGAAGTGGTAAGAGAGATATTCCAACATATAAATGGAGGAGGAAAGTGATGAAGTAGGATCAAAAATCGCCAAAAAAAAATCATGGACTAAAAAGTCCAAGAAAATTTTGATTTTTCTTTTCTTTATGCATAAATTTAATTAAATTTTCCTAAATTTGAGTAAAAATTTACTTGCAATAAGGACAAAAGTATGCTGAATTTGCATAATTTCAAGTCCGAATTTGCTAGTATTGAGTTAATTTTCCCTATTTTAATTTCAATAGTTACTTAAAGGAAGTACGAGTTAACTAGAAATAAGTTAAAAATATTTCATAATTGTGAGGAAATGTATGAACTTGATATAAGGAAAAATAGCTTTAGCGAAATACGAAGTTCAATATTCCTACAGTTAAGTTCATTTTAACTTGCTCTACACTGAAAAAAAAAAATAGTAATAAAACTAATGATGACACATTCTTATATTAAGTATGCTACCTCGGCATCAATTCAATGACAATTTTCATTAAAAGAATGAAAATTTACACGTTTTTTACGAAATTTTCCTTAATATAAAGTTTTTTGAATTTGAATTAATGTCTATCTAATCATTAGTTTTGTGTACGCGCTTCTTTAAATGTATGCATTTAAATTAAAGAAAAAAATCATTATTTTTGTGAGAATCCGCATTATTTTAAGTAATATTTCAATACTTTTAAGGATTTTCTACATTAACACTACGACGTAGACATGTCATAGTTTTAATGCCGAATCGGACTTAATTAACAGTATGATTTATTTGAGTAATAAATTTAAGGCTATGCTCCCCTTAAAGGAAAGGCTGTCTTGGTAATAAATTTTATGACTATTGTCATTATTTTTAAGAATACATACGAGAGAATTATACAATCTCTCCCTCCCTCTCTCGCTCGGAGAATCAGTTTTGTTTGGTAATGTGTGAATCAATAATTCTTATGGAATGCTAGAAGAGAAAATAGAGAACAGTTCTGTTCGTTTTCTTCTAAATCGTCAGTTATTTACAAGCGATGGAAGGAAACGGTTGCCTGTTTTCGGGACGCGGATTGTGAAAAAATTTGATTGCTGTGAATATGTAAGTATACGTGCATACATACGTGCATATTGCACCGAAAATAATATTAATATGGGCTGTTAACAGTTATTTTTGCTAAAGCATAGCAACAACAACAAATGAAACCGTCGTGTACATGTGTGTATGCATGTGGTTATGCCGTCGGCGTCACCATCGATCTCTGTGATAAGCGAGTGCGTGTGTCATAGTTATTTTTGCTGTATGTTATTTATGGCGATGTACATGCGTTTTTGAAGAAGATCTTGTTTGTTAGTCCTGTGAAGAGATTTGTGCCAAATGGATGACAAAAATGTGAGTAATAAATTTGGTTATACTAAAAGAGACAATGGGAACAATTTTAGTTTAGGTACGTGAAAAATAATATTATTATCCTGAAATAAACATCTTATTGGCAATTACAAAATTAACAAAACACATTTTAATTGAAAGTATTTATTTATTACAAAATACCTGCGCATAATGCAGAAATTTAAAATTATTTGTGGCAATATAGAAATTTGTTATTAATAATATGTTATACATATAACTATCTTTTTTAATTTTTTAGTAAAACAATTTTAGAATGGGTCTTTTGTGAGAAGAGTGGGAAATTTTACAAAATATTTCAACGTAATATATGAACGGTTGAAATATTTCTCTTAGTTTTCATCGTTTTCCAATTGTGATATGATAAAATTTATTTGAATATTTTTTGTTTATAGATAATTTTATTTCATTTATTTTCAGAAAAAATTTAATTATTTTAATTTTAGATCACGCAATATTTAAAGATAAATGTGATGGATATATGAAAAATGCAGTGCTGAATGCCATTTATAACTTGCAAAAAATAAGTGAGCATACACCTACATGGGAATGTTTGAATTAAAAGGAAATAGATTTGGAAACAATATTTGTAAGTATTATGTATTTCTGAACAAATATAATTTATTTGAAAATCAAGAAATTTAATTTGGAACGCATATATTAATGTATTAGAACAAAATATATTTGCGAACTGACGTTTACATATAAAATACGTGTTTTCACACAAACAAAGTTATTGTTAAAAAGTTTTCCAAATATAATTTATTTAAAAAGATTTTTTCCTTTTTTTAATTTTAGTTTAAATTTTTCCTTGATTTCGTGTTCATAATTGCTTCATAAGTACTTCATAATTAAACCTGCTGTTAGATTAGGCCCATTTGGTCTAATTTTTGTATCGTTTCCTTTATAAACGGTAATATATGTATGTATATATATTGCCTTATAATTTTGTCCAAGGGATATTTTTGTTTTACTAAAATCAAAATAATAAGCATTTTTGCTCAAAATTAATTGTAAATAAGCTGTTTTCTTTTCACGAATTATTGAATAAAAATAAATATAAAATATTGTCTTCCATATTCATTTTATATGAAAAATTTAATGTTGACCAAATGGACTCTTAATCTAGGATTCGTACAGATTTGCTAATCTAACACCAGGGTTAAGAATGTCATAAGCAGCATTAGCTTTTGTTTTACAGAAGTAATTTTAAATACGTTTTTGTAGTTTTGTTTGCTAACAAAACTTAAGATTTTAAAATCTAAGTCACGATTGATTTTTTTGAGAAAATTATTTTTGATAACTCAATTTATATGAAAAATGTCACTTTCGCCCCTTTCAAAACAATCAGTTTCTATTATTAATAATATCTTACATAAATATTTTTTTTTAACTTTTAGTACAGCAATGGGAATTTGTGTCGTAGAAGAGTGACTAAATATTTCAGTGTAAGTAAGTATATTCCAAAGATTTTAATATATCTCTTATCTTTCAACATTTTGTGACAGTTATATGATAAAATTTATTTTAATACTTTATCGTATATAAAACATTCTGTTCGATTTCTATTCAAATTACTTTTATTTTAGTTCGCGCAATTCAACTTTATTTGGATATAAGAAAAATGCAGTGGGGAATAAAAATTTACAAATTGCAGGAAATGAGTGAGCATCCAAATGATATAATAATATAATATTTGTTTTATATAATTTCAAATTCCAGTCAAATTCTAGGTTAAAAATCATTAAGGTCGGTTCCGAAAAAAATTGTTCATGGACAACAAATAGAGAAATGAATCCCGCTATAGAATCGATACATAACAATACAATATTCGAATAAAAGTCAAACTTCATAGTGTGTTGGCCGATTTGTCTTTATACAATTACATATTGTTTTAAGTTTTAAAATGTTCAAGGTTATCCGTAATATGTATTATATTTTTTTGTATTTTCCAATATAAAATATAACAAATAAAATATTTATTTAGAAAGATAAAGTGTTGTGTTATTGAATTTTCTATGAATAGTAAATGATTTCAAAGAAAATGATTCATTTAAAAGAGTAACATTATAATCAATATAATGTAACGAATTTTCCATACATATTTAAAAAAAACTGTATTTAAATTCATGCATGCCTTAAATTAATTACCAGTATATTCTTATATCAAGGACAAACATTTTAAATTTTATTACGATAATGTTTTAAATTATATGATATTTTACTAAAAATAAGCACGCGCCATACTTAAATTTACGCAAAAATGTGCTTATTTTAAGACCAAACTTAATTAGTTTTATTACCCAAAATTCTTAATTCTATGAAATGCATCCTCAAAACAAATACTATTCACGTCTTTAAATTAACTATAAAACCTTCTTATTTTTATAGCGATTGTCTTTGGCTCGAAATCATTGCCGAAATCTTAAACTTTACGAAAAATTCATTGATTTTCAGTATGCTTTTTTTTTAGTGTAGGGTTCACTTTTTTTTGAGTGTACTTATATTTTGACAAGAATTCATGTCAATGAAATTTATACAAATCCAAAGTTTGGCTAAAGAGACCCAAACTTTGGCTAAAAACTGTAGCGTTCGCTTTTTCAATAAATTGCTTACTTGCCCATGACTTGCCCCATATCCAAAAATCTTTCAGTAATAGAATTGAATGCAATTCATGCTGGAGGGTATATAAGATTCGGTATGGCCGAACTCAACGCTGTTACTTGTCTCACTTCACAATATCTTACAATTAACTTAAAAACATCCATTATTTATGAATATATGTAGAGCAGAGCTTAACTTTTCAACTATTATTTTAAATGTAAAAATGAGCCGCCGTATGTCAATTTTATGTCGGCTAAGCCACCTAGCCGCCGCCGCCAATTTTGCCTCGGCTTCATTCTCTGGTGTTCATACATGTAATAAAATAAGCAAACTCTCTCTGACGATTTTCGTACTGATCGGATATAAAACACGGTTTCTGCAGCGCTTACATGTCAAATCGGGCGTAACATATATATTGGGACTATGTTTATATCTGAACTGATTTGCCCCGAATTTGGCAGTGTTCATACATGTAATAAGAAAACTCTCAATGTTACATTTCGTACTGATCGGATATAAAATACGATTTCTACAGCGCTTAAATGTTAAATCGGGTGAAACATATATATGTGGGCTATATCTAAATCTGAACCGATTTTCCCCGAATTTGTCAGTGTTTATTCATGTAATAAGCAAACTCTCTCTGCCGATTTTCGTACTGATCGGATATAAAACACGGCTTCTACAGCGCTTACATGTCAAATCGGGTGTAACATATATATTGGGACTATGTTTAAATCTGAACCGATTTTCCCCGAATTTGGCAGTGTTCATTAGATAGGGTCATAAAAAAAGTTGCGTTTGTCACCCCCTACATTTGAAGAGTATTCAAAGACAATTTCAGAAACAATTTTTTAATTTTTTTTGGTGCACCCTACATACCGCCCTTTTAGTTTTATTTATCCTGTGTTGCTATTTGAAGTCCGATCGTAACGGGATGCATTTCGTTGTTCACGTTTTGGGAAGGGCTATATTTCGCCCACTGGTCATTTTTGACTCCGTGGTCAAATTCGATAATTGACCTCTGTTATCTCGTTTTGTACCCCCCTTATTTGGACTTATTTTGAAACAATAAGGGCCTGTTTCTGTAACTTTTTTTCGTTCGTCTACAGCGAACGATCAAAAATCACTCAGTTATTCCGAGAAATCTATAAGTCACAGAAGTTTATAATTCGTTGTGTCTGTAGAAAATCATGTAAAAAGCTTGTTCCTAAAATATTTCTAATCTGCGTTTTATAGAATTCAAGTAATAGCTGAAAGAAATAAGACATTAACCCCATAATAACGAAGCTGGAGGATATAAGCGTATCATACAGTGATATATTGTTAGCAGGAGATTTCAATTGTAATCTTCTGAAAGAATCGTATTTGTGTCAAGCTATGGAATCTATAAACTTAACTGCTGTTAACACAAATTGTCCTACACATTTTTCTTCGACCGTCAACACTCTCCTCGACCTGTTCTTAGTTAGTAACATAAATGCAGTATTGAAGTACGATCAATTGCATGGATCTCCTTTTTCCAAACACGACATAATAATTATGTCTTATAATTGGAGTTTACCTCCAACAGAGCAAACGTTTACATTTAGAGACTTTAAGAGCCTTAACATTAACGCATTGCAGTATGATGTCAATGAAACGTATTGGGATCAGATATCAAACTGCACGGATTTAAATGAAAAATTAAACATACTGAACTCCAACCTCCTGGCACTGTACAATAAACACGTTCCCGTAAAAACTCGAAAAATGCAGTCTGAGGTTAAACCGTGGTTTAACACTGCAACTAAAATTTTGATACAACAACGTGATATGGCTTATAAGAAATGGAAGAGATATAAAACATCAGAGCATCATCTTATATATAAATCAGCTCGTAGGGCGGTAGTTGCCAATATACTAAGAAATAAAAAACTATATTACCAGAATAAATTCAACGGTGCAATCTCGGGAAAACGAACTTGGAAAGAAGTAAAAAAAAATATTATTCCTAATACAAACTATGATAATATAAACGTGGATGTAAACATATTAAATACTAAATTTGTAAACATACCAGCAATTGATATACCACCGGAAGTGTGCACTGGTCCCCGCGATTTCTACCTGAGAGAAAATGAATTCAGTTTTCGTATCACAACCGTACGTGAAGTATATGACGCCATAATGTCCATCAAATCGAGCTCTGTAGGATACGATGATATAAATCCTAAATTTATAAAAATACTGCTGTGCCAAATAATAATATACATTACTGATATTTTTAACACAGCAATAGTTAGCAGTACATTCCCAGCTGCTTGGAAAATTGCTAAGGTCATTCCTATACCAAAGGGTAATAACGAATTTAGGCCAATATCAATATTGCCGTTTTTATCGAAAGCGTTTGAGAAAATTATTCACAATCAAATACAATATTACATTTCGGAAAACCATTTGCTATCTCCGAGACAATCAGGCTTTAGGTCGAAGCACAGCTGTCTGACAGCGCTAACAGACGTCGTGGAAGGCATAAGGGCCAGAATGGATGATAGTGAGGTCATACTACTGGTCCTGCTCGACTATTCTAAAGCTTTTGACTCAGTTCACCATCGGATGCTTTGCCAAAAACTTTCGTTGGACTTTAAATTTTCTAGTACAGCGATCCAGCTAATGTCGTCTTACCTGACAGGAAGATCCCAATATACTTCCAATAAGCAATATCACTCAGCCTTACTTTTGCTTAAAAGAGGTGTCCAAGGATCAATTCTTGGGCCCCTACTTTACTCTCTATACTCAAATGGCATTCCAAATCAAGTTATACACGCACATATACAAATGTATGCGGACGATGTCCAACTTTACTTACCTTGTGTAGCTGTTACACATCTCCACGAAGACTTATTACGAATAAGTAATTGGGCGTCTATCAACGGTTTACATCTTAACCCAAATAAATCAAAAGCTCTTATAATTCACAATCGAAAAGCGAAAATTCCAAACGTTGTCCACCTTCGACTCGGTAGTACCTGCATTGAAGTTGTTGATAAGGCTACAAATCTTGGTGTAGTGTTTAACAACAATCTCAACTGGTCAGACCATATAAACACAACTTGCGGTAAAGTATATTCTATGTTAAGGAACCTGTGGATGACGCAGTCCTTTACTCCATTACATATTAGATTACTCCTAGCTAAGAGCTATATCATACCTACACTCCTATATGGCGCTGAGTTGTATTCTGGATGTAATGCCAATGACAAAAGAAAACTGAACACAACATATAACAACATAGCCAGGTACATATATGGTCTAAGAAAATTTGATAGGATATCGAGTTATGCGACTCAAATACTTCAAATGCCACTGGAAAACTACTTAAAATATAGATCCATAAATTTTCTACATAACATAATATACTCAGGCGAACCAAAATATCTACATGAGAAGTTAACTTTTTCAAGATCAAATCGTGGGAATAATATTAATCAAATATTCCATCGACGGCAAACATCAGAGGGACAGTTTTTCATCCGTACAATCCGTCTCTGGAACCAACTTCCAAACAATCTTCAGAAAATAAGCAACACAACAAAGTTCAAGAGGTGTGTTTTCACATATTATACCACTACATGAAATGTCATTTCAATTCTATTTATTAAAATATATTACTCGTATTGTAAACGAGAAAATTAATTATTATTTAATTACCTTGTAAGCATTTGTTTAAATAATTTTGTAAAGATTATATGTTTTCAACAACTTAATGTAACACATAAATTCCAGTACTACTCTTATAAGATTCATATCTTGCTGTGCTGGAAATCACAATAAATAAATAAATAAATAAATATCTTCAATGGCAACTTATGGTGATTTCGTTTCTGAAAAATAATATCACCACATCATGTTACTACATTTTAAAAATTCCCCCTGCACCCAATGCTTATTTCGCATTTTGCATGCGAACAAAAATCGTGCTGTGAGTAAAACCCATACCTACATTAGAGTGCAACCATTTGATAGTGCATTAAGAATGTACGCTTTCATTTAGGTCTGGTTCTGAAGTTTGCTTTTTGACGGTGCAACACTCCACACCGTGGACTGGGCTGAGTGTGGAAAATGCGACATTTTCGGAGTGTAATAATTTTACAAACGAAATGAAAATCCGTTCATACGGTTGCACCATTTTTACAAACGAACCTAAAAATGCGGTTTCAGTGTAAAATGTAGAACATTGTTTACATTTTTTTGCACAAACGAAATCACCATTAGATTTCATGTTTCAACGCTTTAATTATCTGTGGATGCTTTGCATAGCATTTATCCTTAATTTGTTTCACGGAAACAATACAAAGGGCTCAAATCACAAGTCAAAGTAATCGGTAATTCAAATTTTAAATGGCTTACCCTTTATAATGAAAGTAGAAAATACGTAAAGATAATAATATGGAGTCAGAGGCAAAAATACTATTTTAGTAGAGTGTGAATGGGAAAACAAAGTGATTTTATTCTTCCTTTAAAAAGCTTCGACATATGTTTCAGAATCCCGCAAATGTAGTTTGTTCATGCTGGAACGAACTGCCATAGTGGTTGTGCGTTTGTGGCATTTGGTTATTCATGTGTGTGTGAGAGAGACAGAAAACGTGGGCAAAAGAAACTAGTCGAATTCGACTCCAGCACATATTTTACAATTTTGAACTATATGTAACTTTTTTGTTTATAAATAAAACTGAGTACTTTAAAGACAAAAGTTTAATTATTTTTAAATGCCTTTATTATCGTTTCAAAATAAGTCCAAATAAGGGGGGTAGAAAACGAGATAACAGAGGTCAATTATCGAATTTGACCTCGGAGTCCAAAATGGCCAGTGGACGAAATATAGCCCTTTCCCAAACGTGAAAAACGATATGCATCCCGTTACGATTGGACTTTAAATAGCAACACAGGATAAAGAAAACTAAAAGGGCGGTATGTAGTGTGCACCAAAAAAAAAATTAAAAAAATGTTTCTGAAATTGTCTTTGAATAATCTTCAAATCTAGGGGGTGACAAACGCAACTTTTTTTTCTTGGTTGGGCATCGACCCTATTTAGTGTTCATACATGTAATAATAAAACTCTCTCTGCCGAATTTCATAAAGATCGGATGTAAAATGTGGTTTCTACAGCGCTTAAATGTCAAATCGGGTGAAACATGTATATGGGGACTATATCCAAATCTGAACCGATTTTAACCAATTTCAATAGGGATCGTCCTTGGACCAAAAAAAGAGCACTATGCTAAATTTCATCACAATCGGACCATAAATACGACCTGCACTTTGATTACAAGAATACATGGACAGACAGACGGACAGACAGACGGACATGGCTAAATCGACTCAGAAAGTGATTCTGAGTCGATCGGTATAATAAACAATAGGTCTATCTCTTCTCCTTTTAGGTGTTACAAACAAATGCACAAAGTCATAATACTCTGTACCACAGTGTGGTGTAGGGTATAAAAATGGAACGATACACGATCATCGAACGATACAACCGATCAAAAAACGATTCGAACGATGTCGCATCCGGGGCTCGGAAAACCCAAGAGTTATTGTTGAGAAGCCTCTCCATCCTCATCGTGTGAGTGTTTGTGCGGTTTATGGTCCGGCGGGGTCATTGGACCTTACTTTTTCGAAAATGAGGTTGGATCAACAGTTACGTTGAATGGATTGCGCTATCGACCGATGATTAATGATTTTTTATGGTCGGAGTTGGATGGTATTGATCTGGACAACGTTTACTTTCAACAAGACGGCGCTACGTGCCACACAAGCAACGAAACCATTGTTCTGTTACGGGAAAAGTTTCCGGACCGTGTTATCTCTCGAAGAGGTGATCACAATTGGCCACCGAGATCTTGTGATTTATCACCTTGCGACTTCTTCCTTTGGGGCCACGTTAAAGCCCAGCGTCGATTCAAGACCTCAAAAATAGAATTCGTGAGGCTATCGAGAACATAGGGCAGCCACTTTGCGATTTGGTTATGGAAAATTTAATGAAAAGGATATGGTCCTGTAAGCGTGTTCTTGGTGGCCATTTGGCTGATGTTGTTTTTCATTATTAACAGCATACCTTCCTCTTTATTATGAAATAAACGGATCATTTATCTAAAAAAATGGCATGAATATAAAAATAACAACTTTGTTTGAAAACCCTTTAGTATCACGACGCTTACAAACTTATACTTCAAATATGATCCAAATACTCAAGGTACCTCCCATGAAAATTGGAATTTAAAACATAACTTTGCCATAAAAAGATTCGGAGGGTATATACGATTCGGCCCGACCGAACTAACTATTCTCCTCGCTTCTGTACATTACCCCATTTCCCAATTGCTGTTGTTTTACTTCAAAACTAAAGAGAAATTTACTTTCCAAATCAATGTATAAATAAATGTATAAATCATTGAATGAATATAAAAGGGAAACAAGAGGTAATGCGCTATTTCATATTAGAGAAGGCGTTCTCGCCCATAAACAATAAATCTAATAAATGGTCCGTCGTACTCTTAAAAAAGTGACAGTTACGAACGATTAAATTTTTGACATTTGTTTTACACTCTTCGAGTTATTTTGGCATTCTCTTGTTAGCAATCGAGATTTAATTTGCTTTATTTTAAAAATCAATTGTGTTTGCTCCAATTGTGATTGTAAAGTAAAATGTTTGAGGAAAAATGCCAAAAATATTTCTTCTCTTAACTACTAATGTCAAAAATTTAATCGTTCGTAACTCGAGAAATTTGCTTAAGAGAGGAAGGAACATCTAGTAGTTGAGTGTTTATGTTCTCGCCGTTATTTTTTAAATCTCTTTTGAAGTCTCAACAAAAATACTCTGTCTTTCATACAAATTTTATTCCCTTTGCTCAAATCTCTTTGTGGGGGGTTTTTTGTTACTGCTTCTTCCATATGAGTCATCTGTTTATATTTTGTGTGGTGGCCATCAGCAAAAACAATCAACTAGTAAATGTACCGTCCAGCTCTTTGGCAAATTTCTCGAGTTACAAACGATTACATTTTTGACATAAGAAAGAAGAGCACCAATTTTCTTTATTTTTTATTCAGAAGAGTATCTTCGAGATTTTTCCTGAAACACTTCACTTCGCAATCACAATTGGAGTACACTTGATTTTTTTTTAATAAAACTGCAAAAAACACATCTTTCAATTAACAAATTAAATCTCAAGAGCTAACAAGAGAATGGAAAAATAATTCGAAGAGTGTACGAGAAATGCCGAAAATGTAATCGTTCGTAACTGACACTTTTTAAAGAGCGGGACGTACCATCTTGTAGTTCATTGTTTTTGACGGGCCATGCATGTGAGTGGAAACATGTATTTGTGTTTTCCTGTTTTCTGTGAAATTTCACAAAGACAAATCTATATTTACAAAAATTTAGTCATTCGGCAACTAACGCCGACAACGGAACATTACCGGTCGGTCTCCTACATACTCAACGCTTAACGTATCTCTTTCTGTCACCGCTTCATCAGTATGGCCAACTCTCAGATGTCCGAAGAGCAGTTTCGCATTCTAATCGAAACAATACGTGCTCTGGCTCCGCAACATAATGAAGTATTGGAAGAAATCAAATCTAAGGGCAGTTTTGCCAATTGTCCCACCCGTTTCTCGGGTCAACGAGATCACGATGCCGTTGAAGTTTTCATTGATGCCGTGGAAACCTACAAAGAGGTGGAACAAATTTCCGATAAAGATGCGCTGAAAGGTCTGTCACTACTGTTCAACGGTCTGGCCACTACTTGGTGGAAAGGTGTGCGAAGAGAAGCCAAAACATGGGATGATGCCATGGTCTTGTTGCGAGAACACTTTTCACCCACAAAACCTTCATATCAAATTTATTTGGAAATCTTTGAGGCAAAACAAGGTGATAGTGAACCAATCGATCCATTCATATGTAACAAGCGGGCGCTACTGGCTAAATTACCCGAGGGTCGTCATGATGAAGAGTGTGAATTGGATTTCATCTATGGGCTGCTAAGCCTCAGGTATCGGCAACAAATACCTCGACACGAAATTAAATCTTTCAGAGATCTTCTGGAGAAGGGCAGAACGATAGAAAGGAATCGATAGAATTCAGTTTTTCTTTTTCTAAGGTTTAGTTTACAATTTATTATTAATTAAGTGTAAAAAGTTCAGTGTTCATTTTTAGGTATATAATTTAATAATAAATATTTAGCTATAAGTTAGATTAAATAAAGAGAACTGAAAATCTAAATGAGTTAAATGTGTATGCGTTATTTGAATGGAAGAGAGCCAACAAATAAAATGAGAAAGTAATACGCTAAAAACGCGTATAACAATGTCAAGTGCTCTTTACGAAATTTTACATTAGGAGATTTTTTTCTCGCCCACCTGTTGATTGATATACATACTTGTTATTAAAAACAAGAAAGTACAGTCGGGCAAGCCGACTTACGAATCCCCTCACCTTCAGTCGCAAAAAATATTGGTAATTTTATATTTTTTTTTGTTTTCATTTAATTATTATCAATTTAAATTGCATTCAATAACTTTTAAAGTATGCACTGGTATTAAAGTTATTAGCTGTTAACTTTGTGTGGGAGGTACCAAAATGGGCGCTCCAATGACGCCCATATTTCACTGTACTGAAGGTACTATAAAATATACTGTAAAAAGTTTTACTCGTAAGTATTTGTATGCAGCGCTATTAATGGTATCAGCTGCAAAATGTTGGTACAAAATGGTCCATTCCGAATTGACGCTACTAAAGTTGCCTCGTGTAAATCGGCACATAATAATCAAATAAATTGTATATCTGAAGGCAAAATCCATTGAAAGAAAAAAGTTAAAGCTATTCTATTCAATATTTTTGGTTTTGATATTAAAAAAAAGTAAAAAAGTTGAAGAATAATTATAATTAAAAACTATGTCTTAAAAATTGTACAAATTCCATTAAAATTGATTAATTCATTACATTTTTGTAATATCTCACGTCATTTTTTTGGACAAGTCGTTTTAAAGTCAAAATTCCGATAAAAGTTACCAATTACAATATTTTAAATATAAAATTTACAAAAAGTAGTTATATAACGGGTTTTCCAATAGGGATGATATGATTTTGAAGTGTCGTTTCGGCCATTTGTAATATGTCATGATCTGTCATTTGTTTTTCATTGTATTCAGTAGTGTTTACAACTCCATAAGTGAGAAATATACGCAAAAACAGCGTTTACAAATTATTCAGTTTCATTATCAAAATAATCGTTCTCCAATTGCAACTTTTCGTGCGTTTCAAAATCCAAAAAACCCTTTCCAGTCGACCTACGACCTTGACTTCCATGAGCAATATTTTAGTTCTCGTTAAGGGCTATCTTTTTGCAATTGACAGATTCCCGATATCCGACGTACCGTTGAGGAGCTAGAGCAAAAATAAACTAATTAAATTTTTTTCAAATAAAAAAAAAACACTATCCAGTCGACCTACGACCTTGACATCCATGAGCAATATTTAAGCTCACGTTAAGAGCTATATTTTTGCCATTGACCGATTGTGGCTATGTGCCACACAGCAAATGAAACAATTGACTTGTTGCGAGAAGTTTGGAGATTCGATTATTTAAAGAAATTCTGATATTGAATGGCCTCCAAGAAGTTGTGATTTAACACCATGTGACTATTTCTTGTGGGGTTATTTGAAGTCATTGGTCTTTCGAAATAAACCAGATTCTCTTCAAGCTTTACAAGTCAATATTGAACGTGCCATTCATGACATACGACTTGATTTAGTGGAAAAAGTGCTCGAAAATTGGGTTCATCGAATTCGCTCCTGCAGAAGAAGTCGTGGAGGCCATTTGAAAGACGTTTTCTTTAGAACTTAATTAAATCGATTGTACTTCACATTAAATAGCAGTTTTTTGCATTTCCTTAACCATAAGTGTGTTTTTTTTCAACGAAATCATATCACTCTTATTGGAAAACCCTGTATTTATTAAATGTACTCACAGCTTCCCTAGAAGGTTTCTACGCCTACCTGGAGAGCCGCGGCATTTCCGGTTGGGAATATTTCTAAGTTTTATAAACGGAGTGACAAATTGAGTATACCCTATGATGGAGGGTATAAAAATACCGGAGTTCCACCTTTAAGTATATGTATCGACACAGAATCATCAGCTAGCAATGTCGGTCCGTTCGTCCGCTCACAATTCTGCACCAACTCTGATGAAATTTGGCTCAGACAACTTTCGGATCAAGGACAAACGGTATTGGATTTTGGAGAAAATCGCTTCAGATTTAGATATAGTTCCCATATATATTTATATATTGTCAATTTTGAAAGAAATCGGTTCAGATTTAGATGTAGCCCCATATTTATATACATTCCTTCCGATTTGGCATAGTAGTGCTATAGGAGCTTTATTTAACATTCGATCGTTGTGCAATTTGACAGTGAGGCTTTGCATTATGCAGGAACGAAAATTCGTTCACATTTATATATAGCCCCCAATTATATGTACACTCAAAGAATTTTGTGAGTATCATTAGCAAAAATGTTTGTTGTTTCAACAGTCTGTTGAAAATGGGAAAGCAGACTTCGTTTGTTATTTTAGCAAACCTATGGTTGTTATTTTAGCGCACAAATGTGCCTGCTACCATAGAAAACTAAAACAGTCGTTTTAGCAAAAAATTATACTATTATTTAACAGAAAAAAGCGCCTGGAAGAACAAACTATTTTTGTTATTCTAGCATTCGTCTTTTTCTATTTTTATTTTAATAAAAGAAATTAAAATTTTATATTTTCCTGAAATTTGAGAAGAGTATATCAACCAGGATTCCAACCTTAAGTTATTCTGCCCATGTATTGATAAGCGTTCCGAACTGTGAAATCTGTATGTACACTTGATCTAAAATATAAATGAAAAATAAATCATGTAGTAAAATTGAATAGCAATATAAGTATCTACAAACAATACTTACCGGTCAGCGGCATTAAGGATAAATATTAAGAACATAAATCGTACGACATCGACGCGAACCCTGTCAATGTTGGCCAATGTGTTGGGTTCACCTATATACACGGTAATTGTACATGTCCAGAGCCATAGCTAGCATTGGGCAAAATTACCTTATCGATGGATTACATCCCAATTAGACTAAATTATCCAGAGTTTTTTGGAGCCAAAAGGTTGCTTCGTGATGCTGATATTAGCGAACATCGTTGAAGCATATGGTGTAAAAAATCAATATAGCCATTTCTGGTGATATAGGTGTAAATTATGAAATAAGTAAACAAATCACAAAAAAATTACTTACGAGTTGTTGCAGATATTTTGGTTAGGGCCACACTTCTAAGAGTTCTATGCGATTTGGAAAAGTAGACACGGAAATAAATTGCTAGTCCACTACTACTACTTTCCCATTATCTTCCGCATGCCTCTATCTCCTACCAATGCTGAATTGCCTTGGACAATTGCCGCGTGTGTTGAGGGGTCTATGTTCGTTCCGCTTTACACGAGGCAATTTTAATAGCGGCTTAACGGTGTTTGTATGGGAGGCAGATGGGAATCGAGTTTCGAGTGCGTACCCGCCGCAATGGCCTTACCGCACTGTGCTCTCAACACCGGGTGAATACAATGCGTCGACCAACGCCCCCACACACCGAGGTGTGCGAGTACCAATTCGACTTCATGTTTTTGGCATGTCGTCCCCTTTGGTTAAGGGCGGAGCCTACCTAAAACTCCTACCATTCTATGGGTCATGGCACCCGGTTGAAAATGCAACTCCACACCGAGCTTGCGCTCTCCCCGCGATTTGGGTCTAAACCACAGCCACCACGAAATGCTCCCCAAGGGGCCACACCAACAGCCAGGCTGGAACCGAATTATAGTCTCCGGTCGGACTTCGTAGCCGAAGCTACTACCAGTTGGTCCTCCAAAAAAGGTCCGGGACTGGTGGTCTGTTCTTCGAAGGTTGATAAAACAACACTCAAACAACAATCAGACAACACACGTGTACACAAAAATTAACACAGCCACCCTCACGGATGGCTCATTGGTCACTAAGGTGATGCCGCTCCGGACAATCACACAGCCACTGAGTCATCAGTGACCCACAAAACACATAAAACACGAACACCCTCACGGGTGAACGACCACACACAAAAAACATACCAACATACCATAGTTACCATGCGACAACGCGAAGCAATCGGCAGACAGCAGCAAACAGCAACGACGACAGCAACATCAGCATCCAGCATCGAGGGCGCAGATGGAGGAATCTGTGCCGCGCATCTCAACCGCAGGAAAACAACAACTGACTGGGCAAGCTATGCCGATAGTAGTGTAATTAGTTCACTTCCACTACACGTCTCTCAGTCGTCTCCTATTGAAAACAATACGTGCAAAAACGCCCATCGCCCTTAATGTACGATCGTCCTCTACAACCCTACTGAAATCCCACACCCCCTGGGAGTGGAAGATTCCCATGCTAGCTAAATCCCTAACATCATCATAGTGCGAGCATTCCGTCAGTATATGCCGCCAATCTTCGGGTCCCCTCCCACAACCACAGTCCGGGCTGTTGGACAGGCCTCTGGCATGCAAACATGCATTGAGAGAGCTGTGTCCGGTCAGTAAAAAGCCGAGACTTAGACCGAAGCCAAAGTCTGGCCGCTCCCTAACAAACGTCGCGTCACGAATAAAAGCGTACGTCGCCCGCCCCCTATCACTTTCGGTCCATCTTGTCCGCCACCTAGACACAAGGCACTCATCCAAGAGTTCCTTGTTCCTCCTAACATCCCCTTCTATCAGCTGATCCGCAGGAAACCAATCTAAACTTGGAAGTGACTGGCCCCGCTTTATCCGGAAGATGATGCCGCAACGCAACACCTCCAGATCAAGGGGGAGTGCACCCAGCAACACTTGCAACGCGTATGTGGACACCGTACGACATACAGGCATACAAGCCAACATCGCTACCCTCTGGCAGGATAAGACTTTGCGTAGACCATGAGCAGTCAGTACTGTCTCACACCATATAGCAGAACCATAAGTTACACAGGTAACAAATAGTCCATGATATATGGTGCGGACAGCACGCCTACTTAGGCCCCAGTCTTTTCTGAGCATACACTTAACTTTCCCCACAATCTCGGTCAACTTGGCCCTGACAGCATTCAAATGAGGAAGGAAGTTCATCCTCTCTCCCATGGTAATACCCAGGTATTTCATCTCACTCCGATACCGGATACTAGCCTCGCCAGAACGAATGAGTGGAGGACGCCCCGCAGACAGGCTGCCCTTGAGCAGCATTGTCGAGGACTTCTCCACCGACACCTCGACGCCAACACGTGCACTCCATTCACCGACAGTACGCATGGCCACTCCACCTTTTCTCTTCAGCTCAGCACGAGACTGGCCTTCGATCAAGATGAGCAGGTCATCGGCGTATGCACACAGCTTGTAAGAGCCGGCAAGTGACTGTACCAAGGGATCCATCATGCGGTTCCACATAAATGGACCACAGATAGAACCCTTGGGACAGCCACGAGTCACCTCCTTCCAAACTGTGCCGCTGGCACCCACCACACAAACTTTCCTATCCTCAAAATAGCTCTGCCAAAGCCTAAGCTCACAGCATCCAATCTGGACCAATCGCTGGAGCACGCTGTCCCAAAGGAGATTATCGAATGCACCTCGGAAATCAACAAATATACCCAGTACATACTTGGCTGTCGACTCGCTAACGCTACGCCTTACATGCATCAAAGCATCCTCGGTAGACCGGTTAGACTTAAATCCAAACTGCAGTCGCTCAGAGAGAGTGCTCTCATCGATGCGCTGCTTCAGTCGTGACACCATCACTCTCTCGAGAACTTTTCCAAGTTCCGAGAGAAGACTGATGCCCCGGTAACAGCGATGATCACTCCTCACCTTCTCGGGAGACTTTAGCAGTACAACAACTCGCGCCTTCTTCCAAGCTCCTGGGAATAAGCCATCTACTAAGCACTTCTGATAGATGCTCTCCAGGTACTCTGGTATTGCCTTCCAGATGGCTTTCACCATCTCTCCAGTAATACCATCGATACCTGGTGATTTCCTACTTTTCACCCGATAGACGATGTCCGAAATCTCGTATCTTTCGAGGATTGGAGGGTCAGTTAAAGCCTCACGAGGAGGACAATAGCTAACTGGCTCCGCCCCAGGAAAGAGAACCCCCAACAGTTCATCCACGCTTTCTGAGGCAATAGACCACTTAGTCTGTAAGTTATATTTGAAGACGATTTTTTAGTTATTGATATTTCCAAAGCGGGCTACGCTGACCAAACTTTTTCTGCGTGACCGGTTTTGGCCGGGGTTAAAGATTTTTCCTTCTGATGTATGTCCAGCGATGGCTACGCGGACCAAAGTGGCTCTGCGTAGACGGCCTTTTGAGGGGATTAAAATTTTTTTCAAAGCCAGTTTCGCGGACCAAAATTTTATAAGATCCGTGGACAATTATATCCCACGTTATGACATGTCACCCAATATTTTAAGGCCTTACAAATATCTGGTCGAAAACAAATGTATTATACACTGTACCGCAGAATTGTATACTTACAAAACTATAATTTTTCTACAAAAAACCCTTTCGGCAATAATTTTGTATGGTATTAGAAAGCTATTTCTTTTACTTTTTGTAAGTCTAAATTTCAATAAAATTTATACTGCAGAAGTGATAACAGCAATATTCAAATCAGAGAGACAACTGTAATTGCATATAAATATGTAAATAACACGGATTAGCAAAAATAGTATAATTTCATTATGTTGCCAGATTTGATCTGGCAAATTTACGAAAAGCGTCAAAAGCACCAACAAAAAACATGAAAAGCGTACACCTAGCGCTTTTTTTTAGTTTGGCACTAAGTGAACACTTTTCGCGTATTGGGGGGTCTGGAAAGCACTAAATCTGGTGCGAAAAGCACTAAGTTGGCATCCCTGACTATGAGTCTCCTTTCAACATATTTATAAAAACTTAACAGGTTTCACAATTTAGCAGGTTTTGTTGGTTACCTTTGAAATTTCAATTAACACTAACCAAAAATAATGCACAAAAATTGAAGTCATAAAATTTTATTTCAAATATTTTCTGCTATGAGCAGAAAAGTACACAAATTATGTAATAAATTGAATTTTTCTAAATTCTCATAAAAAAGTTGAGAAAGGACATCGCGAGGAATATTTTTCTCAACGATGCCCACTAAAAATGTCGACGATATGTATGATTTTTTACATATGATAAGATTTCATTGCACTTTTTCAGGGGTAAGGGTATATATAAGCGTATATTCCGAAGTATTCCACTTCAAAATAACCAAAGAGATAAGTCACCTCTCTGACTTTCCAACAAACTTTGTGGTCGAATATCGCGAAAACAAGAGCTAACATAGAAAAGCGGTTAATGCCACTGGATTCAGCATGGCCGAAATATGTCCATCCATAGGTTCTCCTTTCTGTTACATATGTGTTGCCTAGCACAGTGTTATTAATGTTCGGCATTTAGCATTATTTTTTATTATCGTATTCCCCTATGACGTTTTATTCTAGGAAAGAGCTAAATACCTAGATAAATATGGGTACATATGTACGTATATGTACGAGTATGTGTATTTGAATTTCACAAGTTGTGAAATATTACTATCCTCAGGCGGTTGAGGAGAGTCACCTCAGAAACAAGCAACGCACAAATAGATTCCCTTTTTGTAATTCGATTTTGTGGGAAAATATTAAATATATCGACAAAGCATTGTAACTAGTATAAGTGAAATGTAGAAATACATAATTTTAAGAAACTAAATTTATATAACTTGTAAGATACCTAATGTATGTAAGTTATCTCGTAATAATGAAAAATGTTAGCTATAAGCGTATTTACCCATTGTAATAAGTATTTTTCGAATCAATAAAGCACTGCACTGTCGGGCAGCAACAACAAACACACAAATACTTTTAAAGAGAAAAAAAATGTAAAGTGTCTGAGTTCTGTCTGCTCTCTTTCTGAAATGACCGGCAAATGGGTATAAAAGGCCTCGCCTTTGTCGTATCAAACCAGTCTACTACTGCTAAGCTAAGGCAAAGCAACGACCAATCAACTGACCAGTGTTGCATTGGAGGCAACGGTAAAATTACGGTTTGAGAAAACATTCGCTAGAAGTCCAAAAGAGCAGATGGCTTTGTTATCAACACCCAAACAACCGTGGTTATCCAAAACGAAACAGTTATACAACATTGAGTGATATAAAAAATATATGTTTAAAAAAATGGCTGAAATGGTGCAAATGACTACCGGACAACTGGAATAGCTCATCGAGAAGAGGTCCGCATATCCAGCGGCCAATGGAATGACCAGTGCTGCGGCTGCAGCAATCGTTCCTCCAGATTCGGTCGTCAGTGCGATCATGAAGCCGTTCATCATCTCTGACGTAGTGACGTACAAATAAATCGAATGTATCAGTGATGAAGATGCGTTGAGGGTATCTTTATGCTATTCTATGGATTGGTCTCCACATGGTGGCAGGACGTACGA
>OZ005735.1:49744128-49746628 GCA_963930755.1 Eudasyphora cyanicolor
AAATAAAATAAATCAAATAAATCAAATAAATCAAATAAATCAAATAAATCAAATAAATCAAATAAATCAAATAAATCAAATAAATCAAATAAATCAAATAAATCAAATAAATCAAATAAATCAAATAAATCAAATAAATCAAATAAATCAAATAAATAAAATAAATAAAATAAATAAAATAAATAAAATAAATAAAATAAATAAAATAAATAAAATAAATAAAATAAATAAAATAAATAAAATAAATAAAATAAATAAAATAAATAAAATAAATAAAATAAATAAAATAAATAAAATAAATAAAATAAATAAAATAAATAAAATAAATAAAATAAATAAAATAAATAAAATAAATAAAATAAATAAAATAAATAAAATAAATAAAATAAATAAAATAAATAAAATAAATAAAATAAATAAAATAAATAAAATAAATAAAATAAATAAAATAAATAAAATAAATAAAATAAATAAAATAAATAAAATAAATAAAATAAATAAAATAAATAAAATAAATAAAATAAATAAAATAAATAAAATAAATAAAATAAATAAAATAAATAAAATAAATAAAATAAATAAAATAAATAAAATAAATAAAATAAATAAAATAAATAAAATAAATAAAATAAATAAAATAAATAAAATAAATAAAATAAATAAAATAAATAAAATAAATAAAATAAATAAAATAAATAAAATAAATAAAATAAATAAAATAAATAAAATAAATAAAATAAATAAAATAAATAAAATAAATAAAATAAATAAAATAAATAAAATAAATAAAATAAATAAAATAAATAAAATAAATAAAATAAATAAAATAAATAAAATAAATAAAATAAATAAAATAAATAAAATAAATAAAATAAATAAAATAAATAAAATAAATAAAATAAATAAAATAAATAAAATAAATAAAATAAATAAAATAAATAAAATAAATAAAATAAATAAAATAAATAAAATAAATAAAATAAATAAAATAAATAAAATAAATAAAATAAATAAAATAAATAAAATAAATAAAATAAATAAAATAAATAAAATAAATAAAATAAATAAAATAAATAAAATAAATAAAATAAATAAAATAAATAAAATAAATAAAATAAATAAAATAAATAAAATAAATAAAATAAATAAAATAAATAAAATAAATAAAATAAATAAAATAAATAAAATAAATAAAATAAATAAAATAAATAAAATAAATAAAATAAATAAAATAAATAAAATAAATAAAATAAATAAAATAAATAAAATAAATAAAATAAATAAAATAAATAAAATAAATAAAATAAATAAAATAAATAAAATAAATAAAATAAATAAAATAAAAAAAATAAATAAAATAAATAAAATAAATAAAATAAATAAAATAAATAAAATAAATAAAATAAATAAAATAAATAAAATAAATAAAATAAATAAAATAAATAAAATAAATAAAATAAATAAAATAAATAAAATAAATAAAATAAATAAAATAAATAAAATAAATAAAATAAATAAAATAAATAAAATAAATAAAATAAATAAAATAAATAAAATAAATAAAATAAATAAAATAAATAAAATAAATAAAATAAATAAAATAAATAAAATAAATAAAATAAATAAAATAAATAAAATAAATAAAATAAATAAAATAAATAAAATAAATAAAATAAATAAAATAAATAAAATAAATAAAATAAATAAAATAAATAAAATAAATAAAATAAATAAAATAAATAAAATAAATAAAATAAATAAAATAAATAAAATAAATAAAATAAATAAAATAAATAAAATAAATAAAATAAATAAAATAAATAAAATAAATAAAATAAATAAAATAAATAAAATAAATAAAATAAATAAAATAAATAAAATAAATAAAATAAATAAAATAAATAAAATAAATAAAATAAATAAAATAAATAAAATAAATAAAATAAATAAAATAAATAAAATAAATAAAATAAATAAAATAAATAAAATAAATAAAATAAATAAAATAAATAAAATAAATAAAATAAATAAAATAAATAAAATAAATAAAATAAATAAAATAAATAAAATAAATAAAATAAATAAAATAAATAAAATAAATAAAATAAATAAAATAAATAAAATAAATAAAATAAATAAAATAAATAAAATAAATAAAATAAATAAAATAAATAAAATAAATAAAATAAATAAAATAAATAAAATAAATAAAATAAATAAAATAAATAAAATAAATAAAATAAATAAAATAAATAAAATAAATAAAATAAATAAAATAAATAAAATAAATAAAATAAATAAAATAAATAAAATAAATAAAATAAATAAAATAAATAAAATAAATAAAATAAATAAAATAAATAAAATAAATAAAATAAATAAAATAAATAAAATAAATAAAATAAATAAAATAAATAAAATAAATAAAATAAATAAAATAAATAAAATAAATAAAATAAATAAAATAAATAAAATAAATAAAATAAATAAAATAAATAAA
>OZ005735.1:49751628-49794128 GCA_963930755.1 Eudasyphora cyanicolor
ATTCATCGAAATATATACATTTTTAAGAATTTTATGCCGTATTTTCGTTTCTGTCTATATGCAAAATATTTTATTTTAATTTTTCCCTACCTTCTTGTACTTATTCGTTATTATATCAGTCAACATGCACTAACTTCTTGTAGATCACATGTTTTTATCAAACAATAATAAAATTTAGTAAGAAGAACAATTAAAGCTATTAAATAGGTCTGGTCTAGGAGTATCCACAGAAAAAACGCCACTCAAATCGGACACTCCATTGAAAAGATAGAAGCCGATGAAAATTTTGTATACCTAGTGGTGGTCAACTTTAGGGCCCCGTAGCTGCGCCCCCGTATGAGATAGGGGGCCCATGTTCCGAACTTAAACTCTCTGTATGAGATAGGGGGCCCATGTTCCGAACTTAAACTCTCCTCTTGTATACACACCTAAAATTTCATCGCCATACGATTAGTGGTTTTGAAATGGCAGAATTATGTCAATTTTTTTTTCATTTTAGCCCACCGTGCACGTGAGATAACACGGCCATTGAATTTGTTGCTCAAAAGAGCCATTGTTTCGTTAGCTGTGTGGCAAGTGCCACCGTCCTGTTGAAACCACATATTGTCCACATCCATATCTTCCAATTCGGCCAATAAAAAGTTCGTTATCATCTCACGATAGCGAACACCATTCACAGTAACTGCCTGACCGGCCTCATTTCGAACAAGTATGGCCCGATGACGTCGCCAGCGCATAAGCCGCACCAAACGAACTTAGCGAGCATGTACAGGAGTTTTCACATCTCCTACAGACCCGGTTTGCTAAAATTTGCGCACAATTCTTCCGATTGTGGACACATTTGGTCGATTATGCTGATCAAAAAAAAATCACAAAAAGTTTGAAAGCCCAATTCCGTAAAAGGCTTAAAAAACTTTAACGCGTTTCTCGATTGTATATCTTTCCCTGGTTCAAATTGAGTTAGTCTGAAATTGAGAAATGTGGTTCACATTCAACATCGGCCCTTACAATTTAACCACCCTTTACTTATAAATCTGAACCTATTTTAAGAAATTTGGCAGAAGTATTTACTAGGGCGGTCGCAAAATTGTACGACCTGTTGTTTGAAAAAATAGCTTTTGTGAATAGTGGCATGCTTCTGTGTTTCAAGGCGCCATGTTGTTTCGATTTGTTTGAGCACTCAAAATCTATAGATTGGATAAAGCACGATAATGACATTTTTGGGGTTATTCCCCCACTTGAAAAGCATAATTTTCTACTCCCATCCCCACACACTAGTTTCTTATTAGTAAGAGATAACTTAATACAATATGAGAAATAGTAGTTACTCATCATAAACACTAAACTACTACATGTTCCTTCGCTCTCTTAAGCAAATTTCTCGAGATACGAACGCTTACATTTTTGACACTAGTAGTTAAGAGAAGAAAGAGCACAAATTTGTTTTTATTTTTTATTAATATTTTTGGCATTTTCCCTCAAACATTTCACTTTAACATCACAATTGGAGCAAACACAATTAATTTTTTAAATAAAATTGCAAAAAACACATCTTTAAGTCAGCAAATTAAATCTCGAGAGCTAACAAGAGAATGCCAAAGAAACTCGAAGAGAGCAAAACAAATGTCAAAAATTTAATCGTTCGTAACTGTCACTGTTTAAAGAGTCGGACGGACCATCTATTAGTTTGATTGTTTATGGTACACACAGTTGATTACGTCAATAATAAACGCATGTTTAAATCAGAAAATTAGATTACAAGAGCATTAAAGAGAATACAAAAATAACTCGAAGAGAGCTAAACAAATGTAAAAAATTTTATCGTTCATAACTGTCACTTTTTGAAGAGTCGGACGATGCATCCATAAACAATAGAAGTAATGGATGGTCTGTCCGACTCTTTAAAATGAAAGCCCAATTCCGTAAAAGGCTTAAAAAACTTTAACGCGTTTCTCGATTGTATATCTTTCCCTGGTTCAAATTGAGTTAGTCTGAAATTGAGAAATGTGGTTCACATTCAACATCGGCCCTTACAATTTAACCACCCTTTACTTATAAATCTGAACCTATTTTAAGAAATTTGGCAGAAGTATTTACTAGGGCGGTCGCAAAATTGTACGACCTGTTGTTTGAAAAAATAGCTTTTGTGAATAGTGGCATGCTTCTGTGTTTCAAGGCGCCATGTTGTTTCGATTTGTTTGAGCACTCAAAATCTATAGATTGGATAAAGCACGATAATGACATTTTTGGGGTTATTCCCCCACTTGAAAAGCATAATTTTCTACTCCCATCCCCACACACTAGTTTCTTATTAGTAAGAGATAACTTAATACAATATGAGAAATAGTAGTTACTCATCATAAACACTAAACTACTACATGTTCCTTCGCTCTCTTAAGCAAATTTCTCGAGATACGAACGCTTACATTTTTGACACTAGTAGTTAAGAGAAGAAAGAGCACAAATTTGTTTTTATTTTTTATTAATATTTTTGGCATTTTCCCTCAAACATTTCACTTTAACATCACAATTGGAGCAAACACAATTAATTTTTTAAATAAAATTGCAAAAAACACATCTTTAAGTCAGCAAATTAAATCTCGAGAGCTAACAAGAGAATGCCAAAGAAACTCGAAGAGAGCAAAACAAATGTCAAAAATTTAATCGTTCGTAACTGTCACTGTTTAAAGAGTCGGACGGACCATCTATTAGTTTGATTGTTTATGGTACACACAGTTGATTACGTCAATAATAAACGCATGTTTAAATCAGAAAATTAGATTACAAGAGCATTAAAGAGAATACAAAAATAACTCGAAGAGAGCTAAACAAATGTAAAAAATTTTATCGTTCATAACTGTCACTTTTTGAAGAGTCGGACGATGCATCCATAAACAATAGAAGTAATGGATGGTCTGTCCGACTCTTTAAAATGTAACTATTACGAAAGATTACATTTTGGACATTTGTTTTGCACTCTTCGAATTATTTTGGCATTCTCTTGTTAGCTCTCGAGATTTTAGTTGCTGATTTAAAGATGTGTTTTTTTGCAATTTTATTTAAAAAATCAATTGTATTTGCTCCAATTGTGTAAAGTGTTTGAGGAAAATGCCAAAAATATGAATACAAAATAAAAACAAATTTGTGCTCTTTCTTCTCTTAACTACTAATGTCAAAAATTTAATCGTTCGTAACTCGAGAAATTTGCTTAAGAGCAGGACGGATCATACATTCGTCGAGTGTTTATGGTTCGTAACTGTCGATTGTTTATGTTTAAGACAACGAAATTGCCAAACAAAAATTAGTCTACGGCGAACCTAAGTAACGCAACGACCAATCAACTAATGTTCGATTAAAAGCAATGGTAACAAAAAAAGTTTGAAAGAATAACATTCTCCAGAAATTTAAGCAATTGGCTTTGTTTTAAAAAAAGAACAAAATCAACAGTGTTTATTCGGGAGTAAATCGATTTTATGTGACATCCATACTTTTCAAAATGGCTCAAATGGTGCAAATGACTACCGAACAACTGCAGCAACTCATCGATGCTGTTCGTGTATCGGCGGCCAATGGAGCTGCCTGTGCTGTAGCCACAGCGGAAACCAAATCTAAAGGCAGTTTCAGCAACTGTTACTACCGCTTCGGTGGCCAGCGCGATCATGAAGACGTTGAAGAATTCATCACATCTATAGTGACGTACAAAGAAATATAATGTATCAGTGATGAGGATGCCTTGAAAGGTATATCATTACTCTTCTTTGCATTGGCATCCACCTGGTGGCAGGGTGTGCGTAAAGAGGCCAAGACGTGGAATGAAGTTCTATCCATGCTCCGCGACCATTTCTCACCCACAAAACCTGCTTATCAAATCTATATGGAGATTTTCGAGAAGAAACAGTGTCACATTGAACCCATTGATACATTCGTGTGCTTTAAGCGAGCCCTATTGGCTCAATTGCCCGAAGGTAGACATGATGAGGAGGCCGAAATCGATTTGATATATGGTTTGCTGAATATAAAATATTGCACGCCATGATTTGAAGACATTCCGTGAATTATTGGAGAAGGGTCGTATTATCGAAAAGAATATGATGAAAGATCAGGCCGAACAATCTGGGCCGACCCGGGGCTCCAAGGGCAGCAAACGTTGTACGTACTGCAATTTCCGAGGTCACACCATAGAGCAGTGTCGTAAACGCAAAACTGCTGAAGACGAAAACTAATTTACAAAACCAGAAAAACGTGATGTTATTCTCCCCTAAACCTGCAACATCGAGTCTATAATTAAGTATAAACGTACAAAAAACATGTGGTTGTTTTCGATAAAAGTTTAAGAAGAAATTTTGTCAGATTGATAATAATTTAATCTGGCAATTAAAGTAAAATTAAATAAAATCCACTTTTCTGACACGCCATGCCGCATTCCGATTGTATTGGCCTTTCACCATAAGTTAGAGGGACCCTGCAGTAAGCCAGGCACCATATGTCTCTATGTCACCACTTGTTCTATAGTGACTATTGAACAAGGTAAAAAGTATACAACTTTTATTTTATGCGCGAGTAGAAATACTTTACAGACAACTGTTGTACAGTATTTATGGCGACATTGTCATTGCTTGTCTTTTTTGTTTGACTGCGCCTGCATAATGCGCAGTCAGCAGGTACAGATTTTTTGACAGTTGTTCTTTTTTCATTCCTTTATTTTCTTCTGTCAAGGAAGCACGCGTTCGTTTTGTGAAAATAATTTTTGTGTGTTAAAAAGATGATTACAATTATTTTTTAAAAATAAAAAAAATAGTAAAAGAAATTAAAAAGACTTGTAAAAAAAACAAACAATATCATATAAAAATAGAAGTTTGCAATGTGAGCAAGAAAACAGCGAAATGCATATTGTGGGAGAAAGTGAAGATTTTGTGGAGAATATGGAAGATTTTGGCGTCCCGAAATTGACGTTGCGGGAGAAGTTTGAGCAGTGGTACATAGAAACAACTCCTTCTAGGAAGTGTTTGGAGAAACTATTGTCAAAATTAAATGCATTTAATTTTATGTACATTCCAGTATTTATTATTTTTTGTTAATTAAATGAATAAAAGGTTTAGCCAGCCTCGAAGAAAGTGAGCATATAAATATATGTGTTTTAGTGTACTGCACCCTCCTTTATAAAGATGTAGACTAGGGTCACTAAAGTTTACTACTGAATTTTTGGTTCAAATGTCTATATGAATTACTTTGACATTTAACATTTACTAGTGAATCTTTGTTCCAAATGTCTACATATGGTTAACTTTGACATTTAACATTTACTAGTGAATCGTTGGTGCAAATGTCTACATATGGTTTACTTTGACATTTAACATTTACTGCTGAATCTATGGTTCAAATGTCTATTGGTGGTTTTTCAACGACAGCTAATGTTAAATGTCTATAGGAGATTACATGGACAGGGGCACATTTTGTCTGTAGTACTACTGACAATGTCACAAGTAAATCACTACAATTTTACTGATGGCATTTCTTACAGGGGAGCTATACACATACGTATACTAACTATATAACTGTGTAGTGACATCAGTTTATTACGAGAGAAAAAAGCAGAAAAAGTTCTACTTCTCCAAAGCACCCAAAGCCAAAGAACTTTGTCTGCTTTACTACAGTCTCATTTTATTTCAAATTCACAAAGGTTTCTTTTAGTTTGCTTGAAAGTGTTTTCTTTAAAAAATCTAATTTGTATACCCTCCACCATAGGATGGGAGTATATTCATTATGTCACTCCGTTTGTAACACCACTAAATATTGATCTGAGACCCCATAACGTATATACATATATATATTATTAATCGTCGAAAAATTCTAAGACTATTTAGCAATCTGTTGTCTAATACTTGAGCTAGGTGACTGAAATTTGTTACTATATATACTTGTTATATCTGCAGGTGTTGGCATTGATAACGGACAATATCACCCCATTTTTGGATATAGCCCCCATATATAGCATCTCCCCGATTTGGCTTCCTAATGTCATAGAGTCCACAAAAGTCAACTTGTCAGGCTGAAAATTGGTAACTGAGGTTTATATGTATATGTACATCCAGAATCCTTCACACATGTTTTGATATAGATTCGTAGGTCCATGTTTTGATATAGCCCCCACACAGAGGACCCTCGTAACGCCACAAAAACCTCAAACCTTAAAGAGTTATTTGTATCCCAAACTATTCACATGCGATTCATGGTGGAGAGTATATAAGATTCGGCACGGCCAAACTTAACCCGTCTTTGCTTGTTTTTAAGTATTTTTTGTATGTAAATTGATTTGTCATTAGGATATTCTCCTCCGTATATAATGTTCATCAAATATTTAGGTTAGGTTAGGTTGAAGAGAGGAGACGTTTAAACGTCTCATGTCCATGGACATACACTTAAGCCAGTGGTTCGGCCTATTGTGCGCTCCTTATGTATGATCTTTTTATAACTCACGAGTAACAGAAAATTGGTACTAGACACGAGTTTTCTCAGTATCTTCCCGTCATATCCTCTGACATGCGTTAAGTCTGGTAATATGTCGGACCCGAAATGTTGGGATCTTGCATGTGTGAAAGCCGGGCAGTGACACAGAAAATGTTCCATCTGTAAGCTTGAGTGTCCCGTTAGAACACTCATCATCTTACTAATATCGATTTTGTTTAGTTCGATTCAAATATGTAAATATTGATATTTTTTAAAGACACCTGGCCCTCAGTAATTAGTTAACTTTTTACTAATTTATTGTTTGTTAGAACAATTTTCTTGATACAAACAAACTAAAGGGTCCGCCGTCTAACTTTTTTTTCAACTAGTGCTTATTTCGTGAATGGTAACTTTTAGCTCATGTCTGATTTGACAGTTAATTAGTTTTATCCTTCCGCTGAACGGATATGGTTGAACATCGCTGAACAACGCTGGGAGCGATCGACTTACAGAAGATGCCGATTTTGCCAAAAAAATCAACTTTTCAGATGAAGCTCATTTTGATATTGGCGGGTATATAAACAAGCAAAATTTTCGCATTTGGTGCACAGAAAACCCGCACGCGTACATTGAAAAGCCGATACACCCAAAACAAGTCACTGTTTGGTGCGAATTTTGGTCCAGAGGCATAATTGGGCCATGAGGAAAGAGCGGCCGTTACAGTCAATGGTGATCGTTATCGGGCCACGTTGAACGAATTTTTGTTCACAAAAATTGAAGAGGATGATATTGGCAGCATTTGGTTTCAACAGGACGGCGCTACGTGCCACACAGCCGAAGCTACACTCGAAGTTTTGCGCGATGTTTTCAAAAAAAAAAAAGTTATTTGGCGGACCCTTTATAAGCCGGATGTCTTTAAAATCCAAAGTATATAAGAGTAATTCCTTTGGCTTAGCGATTAACAATTATTTTGTTTTCTATAAACTCAATTAAAAATATTCTAAATTTAACGATGAAATTTTTATCCCCTTACCTTAGAGAGGAGGGATAAAATCATTAAATAAAATCATATATATCATTTGCTACGAGCCAAAAGTGTAAAACATCGAAGGAATGACCCAAGACCCTAAGTATGTTTGGCGGAAATCCGTTTTAGGTCATTTTAAGTCATTTGAGCAATGTCCGTCTCATTCTAGTACCTCCCCCACAAAGGGTTAACTTTTAGTGAAATATTGATTCTTTAATACCTTTAATACTTACAAGAATCTTTTCACACTTAGTATTAGTTTGTTAGTCGCTAACATGCCAAGAAAAATGGGTGGAGTGGCCACTCTCTTTTTGGTACCTCCCACACAAACGGACCATTTTGTACCAAAAGTTAACTGCACCAAAAGTTATGGCTTTAATATCAGTTCATAAAAATACTTGAAATTTTGTACAGTGTAATGCTTTCATAGTACCCAGAGTCCAGAGAAAAGTGGTCATTATTGGCACGCCCATTTATGTACCTCCCACACAAATGGACCATTCTGTACCAAAAGTTACCTGCTTATAACTTTAATATCAGTACATACATATACTTGCAATTTTTTACAGTGTAATGTTTTTATAGTACCTAGAGTCCAGAGAAAAATTGGCATTATTGGACACTTCTTTTGGTACCTCCCACACAAATGGACCTTTTTGTACCAAAAGTTTACTGCTTTTAACATTAATACCACTGCATACAAATACTCGAATTTTCGTACAGTGTAATGCTTTTATGGTATCTAGAGTCCATAGAAAAGTGAACGTTATTGGAACGCCCCTTTTGGTACCTCCCACACAAATGGACCATTTTCTACCAAAAGTAAACAGCTTTCAACTTTAATACATACTTTAAAGTTATTAAATGCAATTTAAATTGATAATAATTTAATTAAAACAACAAAATAAATAAATTTACGAATATTTTTGGGACTCAAGGTGAGGCGATTCATTAGTCGGTTTACCCGACTGAACTTTCTTACTTGTTTTGATTTAAGTTTAAAAGGCAAGAATAACACAGTACATCATTTTTCAGTTCATTGATTTGGGGCTCAACTCTGAGAATTGGACGTGAAAGTAGTCCCAAAAAAAAACTTCTGCATCATTCGTTTAGTCAAATTAATAATTTAATGGCCATACGATTTTTTTTTTGCTCAAGGTGCATTTTAAGCACTTTTTCTATATTTTAACACGGTTATATCTCGGTATATATCTGAAGCGAAGTGGTAGATATTGAATAGGAGAAAAAATGCAGAACAAACAAACCTGAAAAATTGCATCCAGTACCTTAAATGTTGCAAAAAAAAAGGAAGCAAATTGTTAACCAAATTTGGGGACTTATTTCATTATGATATAAATCCCCAATTTAAAAAATGAAATAAATCCCCACATAATGAAATTAGACCCCAAACTTAAAATGAAATAAATCCCCATTTTTGGGGACTTATTTCATAATGAAATAAGACCCAATTTTTAGAGCGAAATAACTCCCCAATTTTTTTATTTATTTATTTTTTTTAATAATATAAACAAATTTAAGTTTAAATTTGCGTACAATATTCAATAATACTACGGCAACAAGGACAATTATAATTTTGCAAACCATTGGCAATAGAGTCAGCGAGTAGTTTGTTATAGCATTTGTCGCAAATCTTCAAATGTCTGCATGGCAAAAAATCAATGTTTGGTGCATATTCTCTATAGACAACACATTCATTTTCATTAGAAGATGTGTTGTAGAATTCTTCTTCAGTTTCATCATCACTAGAAGATTCTTCTTTGAGGATGTCAGGGAGCATATGAAACCTTGAGCAGAAGAACATTATTGCAAATAAAAGAACATTTTTAAAAATGGTGGAATCACTGTGGAAAGGCGACCAACGGAATACATATGGTTGATTGAGAAAAAAATAGTATAAAATAAAAAATTCGCGCGAATTTTTTAATTTTTTCAAAATGAAATAATTCCCCAAATCGAAAATTGGGGATTTAATTTATTCCAAAAAAATGGGGACTTATTTCATTATGAAATAACTCCCCAAATTAAAAATGAAATAAGTCTATACTATACCCTACACCACCTCGGCAATGTACATTAAGAATTTCTTTTTGAATAGTTGGAATAATTAGTTTCCTTTCTTTTACGAAAGTACTTAGCTCCCCCGCCACGCTAAGTACTTTCGTATTCCAAAGAGGAGTTTAATATAACGTGTGGAATTAAAAATTTAACTAATAATAATATTCCACATATTTGCATTTACTGTGGTTATCATTAGCCTTAACACAATAAATAGTCCGATTTTTGGTCGTACACCATATAAGTAATATATGCAGGGTATGTTATATAGACAACACTTGGAGAATTTATAATGGAGAGGTTCACAATTGAACAGAGAACCAGAACAATAGAATTTTATTATTTAAACCAGAGATCAATTATTTTAACGCAAAGAGCATATCGTCGACATTTTTATTGAGACTGAGATTTGACAGCACCCGACTATTTTCTTTGGGGTTATTTGAAGGAGCGAGTGTATGTGAACAAGCCAGAGGCAATCCTTGAACTCAAGGCAAACATTGTTGCAGAAATTCGAACGCTACAGCCACAAGTTTTGAAAGGTGTTATGGAAAATGCTCTAAAAAGAGCCCAAACGGTGCGAAGCTGAAAACGGTGGTCATTTAAGAGACATTATTTTTAATACTTAGTGTAAAAAAATTTGCCTTTTGTATATTATATATTCTGGAAGAAAAAATAAAAAAAAATTAATAAACGAAAAAGTTATTAAACTTTTACACCCCTTGGTTTCTTTGGGCCCACTCTTCTTTAGGCCCACCCTGCATAAATCTGAATGGATTTTCCTTGAATACTCATTCATTGAAAAATAAACTTCTTTCTGTCAAATTTCTACTGACCGGATATAAAATACAGTCTCTACAGCACATACATGTCACATCGGGGGTAACATATATATGGGGCCTATATCTAAATCTGAACCGATTTTCTCTGAATTTGGAAGTATCCTTTCATATAATAAGAAACCTCTTTGTGTAGATTTTTTTACTGATCGGATATAAAATGCAGATTGTACAGCGCTTACATGTTAAATCGTGGGTAACGTATATATGGGGGCTTTATCTAAATCTGAACCGATTTGCCTCAAATTTGGCAGTGTTAATTTATGTAATGAGAAACCTCTTCTGACAATTTCTTTTACTGATCGGATTTAATGTTATATTTTTATGATTTTATCGTAAAGTCTGTTTGGTCATGAACTAAACGAGCCATTCCGAAGAAAATCGATGCATAATTTAAAAAGTTATAGCTAATTTAGTAAGGTTTTAACTTTAAAACTTTCTTATCTATGTAAAATTTACAAAAACAAACTTTAAAAGCTATGATTGGAGATTTTGACGTTTTTTGACGTCTAGAATCATTAAAACAGAAACCCAAAAAAAAGTGTTGTTTTTGTCGATCGGTGTAATTATTGATTGGTTTTAAATTTATGATAACCATATATGGCGGAAATTAAATTACAACCAGTAAGGAAAGGCAGAAAGTCGAGCGGGGCCGACTATATAATACCCTACACCTCCCTAACAATGTGATAAAGGTTATTGCGATAATAATTTGGAATAATTGGTAAGTAGGCAGGAACATATTATCTAATTCTGGCCGATAATCGCAAAATTAAGCAATATTCGTTCCTAAATTGAGAAACATCTTTCCGGAAAATATTAATGATCGGAAGTAAATTACAACTTCTATAGCGCTTTGATACCAAATCAGGAGGAACATATATATGGAGGTTATATATAAATCTGAACCGATTTTCCCTGAATACTCATTCATGTAAAAATACCTCTTTCTGTAGAATTTCGTACTGATCGGATATAAAATACAGTATCTCCAGCGCTTACATGTCAAATCGGTGGTAACATTTATTGGGGGGCTATATATAAATCTGAACCGATTTTCTCCGAATTTGGCAGTATTCCTTCGAGTAATAAGAAACCTCTTTCTGCCGAATTTCGCACTGATCGGATATAAAATAAATTTTTTACGGCGCTTACATGTGAAATCGGGGGTAACGTATATATGGGGGCTATATCTAAACCTCAACCGATTTCTTCCAAATTTAACATTGTTCCTAAATATAAGAAGAGACCTCTTTCTGTTGAATTTCATACTGATCGGATATAAAATAAACTTTTTACAGCGCTTACATGTCAAATCGGGGCTAACATATATATGGGGGCTATATCCAAATCTGAACCGATTTTAACCAAATTAAAAAGGGATCGTCCATGAGCCAAAACAAAGATATGTGTAAAGTTTCGTCAAGATCGGGCCATAATCGGACATAGCTAAATCGACTCAGAATCACTTTCTGAGTCGATTTAGCGACTCGATTTAGTCGATTTACAAGTCGATCGGTATAATAAACAATGGATCTATCTTTTCTCCTTTTGGGTGTTACAAACAAATGCACAAAGTCATAATACCCTGTACCACAGTGTGGTGTAGGGTATAATTACATTTATGATTTCTTATCTATATACCTTTTTAACATGTAGGTTGGAGTGATGGAATGAGTTTGCACAACCGTGTATGTAAATTTGACTTTATATCGGGTGTGGTAATATGTAAGTAGTACGGTTTTGGCCATTACACAGAACTTATCATGGTATTTGCAAACGATTAACCTAGATATAATAAAGGCTTACGAAATCATAAAATTGGCAACCACTCAATTAAGTGACATGCGTAGAAATTCAGATGCGGAGTTTGATAAACTGTTTGAAGAATCTACACAACTTGCAAGAAGTTTTGGAATAGAAGCTGCACTACCTGGAAGAGTAGGCACTCAAAAGTATAGGGCTAATATTCCTGGTTCAGATGCCAAGGCGTATTTAGGACAACATTGTCACATTTAAATAATAGATTTTCCGAACATGAAGCTATAATTACAAGTCTGTATAATATCGTTCCGATACGAGTTGTAAATCTAATAAAGGATGATTTCGAAGAAGTCACACTTTTTTACAAAAACGATTTAAAAAATTCTGGATACGTCCCTGGTTAGCGACTAACAATGTAATACTATGTGTGAAATTTCAGATGATTCGAGTAAGTAGTATAGAAGGTATTAAAGAATCAACATTTCACTAAAAGTTAACCCTTTGTGGGGGAGGTTCTAGAAGAAGTGGACCAATATGGCCCATCTTCGAACTTAGCCGGAGATAGAGAAAAATGTTAGTGCATAACAAATTTTAAGTCAATCAGTTACTCCTTTCGAGAGTTATCGTGCGCACCAGCCAGCTGACAGACACACAGACAGACAGACGGAGGAAAGACATTGCTCAAACGACTTAAGATCACCCAAAACGGATTTCCGCCGAACGTACTTAGGGTCTTAGGCCACTCTTGCGATGTGTCACACTTTTGGCTCGTAACAAATGATACACGGAGGGAAATCGCCATTTTTAATATGTTTGAATTCAAGGAAAATATACTTGGAACCAAAATTTTTAAATATTATATTTTTTTTGAACAAATATATTTTATTTGTAAATCAAGAAATTTTGTTTGGAACGCATATATTAATATATTACAACAAAATAAATTTGCGAACTTACTGTCACAAATAAAATATGTGTTTATAATCAAACATAGATATTGTTTAAGAATTTATCCAAATACATTATATTTAAAACAATTTTAAGACTTTGTTGACTTTGACAATTTTTAATTTTATTTTTTCCTAGATTTTGTGTTATACTTTACAGGTAAAAAAGTCGTGAGCAGCATTTTTTTTTGTTTTAATTTATAATTTTTAATTTATAAATCGTCCAATTGTCAATCCATCGATTTACATTTTAATATAATTTTTCAAACATATAAAATTTCTAAAAAATTAAACCTTAAATTTCTGAAAACTTTCCTTTAAATTAAGGCATCAGTACATTGCCAAAATACTTAAATACAAATTAATCATTGTTTTGGAAATATTATCTCTAAAAAAAATATTAGGATGAAAACGTGATTTTGTTTAGAACAACATCCTCACAAACTATATTTGTGAGTGTCAAATATTATATATTTGGAGTGTACCCTAAACATATGTACGTTTCCAGCAGAATAGAAATTTTTTTCAGCGTGCTTTGCTACCAGAAACTATTAATATTATAAGTATGTCCGAAAAACTATTAGAAAGTTCTTTAGATAGCGAAGAGGAGCAGATTTCTGACTTATTATTTTTTTTTTTATCTTTTTCCATAAATATCTCCTTTTATCTATAAATATATCTGATTTTTCAAAAAGAGTCTTTGTTTTATCTATTTATATCATGTAGAATCGAAATACGCACAACAATAATTTTGGCCGCATAGGTTAAAATCAATTCAATAACTTCTATTTTCTGGAAAATATTCAACCACTTGAAAGGCGTACTCCCACACTATATTGTTAGAAATTACATAGAGAGATAATTTACTCACTACAATTTCACAATATGAGAAATATTTATTATTTATAGTTGGCATTACACAAACTACTCGTGGCCTATGTTCTGTCTCTAGTGAAATTTGCCGGGTATATAAGGCAATGCAATTGCCTAACAAAAATCAGTCTACTGCAAACCTAAGTAACGCAACGACCAATCAACCAATGTTCAATTAGAAACAACGGTAACACAAAAGTTAGAAAGAATAACATTCGCCAGAAATCTGAGCAATTAGCTTTGTTATAAAAAAATAATCAACCGGGTTTATCCGAGAATAAATCGATTTTAAGCGACATCCATACTTTTCAAAATGGCTCAAGCGGTGCAAATGACTACCGAACAACTGCAGCAACTCATCGATGCAGTTCGTGTATCGGCGGCCAATGGAGCAGCCAGTGCTGTGGCTACAGCTGAAACCAAATCCAAAGGCAGTTTTAGCAATTGTTCCTCCCGATTCGGTGGACAGCGAGATCATGAAGCCGTTGAAGAATTCATCACCTCTATAGTGACGTACAAAGAAATCGAATGTATCAGTGATGAGGATGCCTTGAAGGGCATCTCTTTACTCTTCTATGGATTGGCCTCCACCTGGTGGCAGGGTGTGCGTAAAGAGGCTAAGACCTGGGGTGATGTTCTAGCCTTGATCCGCGATCATTTCTCACCCACTAAACCTGCTTATCAAATCTATATGGATATTTTCGAGAAGAAACAGGATGAGGCAGCAGCCATTGATACTTTCGTGTGCCAGAAGCGAGCCCTATTGGCTCAATTGCCCGAGGGTAGACATGATGAGGAGACCGAAATCAATTTGATATATGGTTTGCTCAACATTAAATATCGCAAGCATATTGCTCGCCATGAGTTCCAGACGTTCCGTGAATTGTTGGAGAAGGGTCGTATCATCGAACACAATATGATGGAAGATCGGGCCGAAAAAACCGGTCCCATAAGAGGCTCCAAGGGCACCAAACGCTGTACCTACTGCAATTTCCGAGGTCACACCACAGACCAGTGTCGTAAACGCAAAACTGCTGAAGACGAAGACTAATTACAAACCTGAAAAAATGATATCATTCTCCCAAACCCACAACAACTAATCTATAATTAAGTACATAGTAAGTTAAATGGATCTATATAGGTCTACGTATACTGCTGTGCAGTCCGGGACTTATCCAGGATTTTGGTTCGGGGGGGGGGGGCCCAACCTTTTTTTCCATAACAAAGATAAACAATTAAAAAATTGCTTTTATTGTGTAGGTAATGGAAGTTAAGTTGCTTAGTTTTGTATTCGAATTTTATTCCTAAATATAAATGTGTACTTTAGTACGAGATCAGTTAAACTTTTTATAATAAAATACGTAAGAGTTAAAAATGTTATCTTCAATTTTTTGAAAGAAATTTTTTATTTATTTATTTGTATTTATTTATTACAATTAAAATTATAATAAACTTAATGTAAAAGGCGCTAGCATCTCAAGCTATCGGCCATTTGAAAGAAATATATCAATTATTTCATCTATTTTGACTTCATCTTTGTATATAGACATCAAAGCCATCACCATCAGATAAGATAGCCTTTCTCCTTCCATTCTGTTCCGGAGATAAGTTTTTATTCTTCTTAACGTCGAGAAACTGCGCTCAGTAGATGTGGCCAGTATCTGCAATAGGTTAAAAACGCTTGGGAACATGTCCTCATCACAAACTGAAATAGCATCTAATGCATTTGATGGCTTATCATTCTTCTGCTTCCAATAAATAATCAATCCATATACTTATTTCAGCTAAAACAGATTTTGCTGAATTTTTTAGATCGTTTTTGGAAAAAAGTGTGACTTCTTCGAAATCTTCCTTTATTAGATTTACAACTCATTAAACATATTTGTAATTATAGCTTCATGTTCGGAAAATCTATTATTTTTTTATCACAAATATTTCTTTATAAGCTAATATCTGGCTTTATTGAATGTGGTGTCTTACTTGAATTTTTAAATTTCAACGTTCCACACAGAACTATGCGTAACAACAATTACTTTTACATTCCCATTCATAGAAGTAATTATGCCATTAACGAACCAATAACTCGTACTTTAATTGAATTCAATAGGGTCTCTAGTAATCTAGATTTTAGTGAATCTTTAACTAAGTTTATTAATACATTAGATTTAATTTATTTTTAGTTTTAAGTTTGTCTGTAAGGAACATTGTATTCCATAGACCTAAATAAATAAATAAATAAATAAATGTGATATTACTTCGTCCAGATATGGTATGAACAATGTTGTCCTAAAATACGCCTTGGCATCTGAACCAGGAATATTAGCCCTATATTTTTGAGTGCCTACTCTTTTAGGTGGATTCTTCAAACAGTTTATCAAACTCCGCATCTGAACTTCTACGCATGTCACTTAATTTAGTCGTTGCCAATTTTATGATTTCGTAAAATTTCGTAACGATTAACCCTCTAGGTTAATCGTTTGCAAATACTGTGATAAGTTATGTGTAATGGCCAAAACCGTACTATTTATTACCACACCCAATATAAAGTCAGATTAAATACACGGTTGTGCAAACTCATTCCATCACTGCAAGGTAGATAGATAAGATATCATAAATGTAATTTTAACTTAATTTTCGCCACATTTGGTTATCATAAATTTAAAGTCAACCAATAATTACACCGGTCGACAAAAACAACAGTTTTTCTTGGGTTTCCGTTTTAATGCATAGATTCTGATTCTAGAAGTCAAAAAACGTCAAAATCTCCAATCTTAGCTTTTAAAGTTTGTTTTTGTAAATTATACATCGATACGAATGTTTTAAAGTTAAAACCTTTCTAAATTAGCTATAACTTTTTAAATAATGCATCGATTTGCTTCGGAATGGGCTCGTTTAATTCATGACCGAACTTTACGATAAAATCATAAAAATATAACATTTGTTCATTTTTAGATTTTTTAGGGGAGTTTTATTTTAAAAATATTAAAATTTTATCAAAAAATCACTATATTTTGTAATACTCGTATATCGTCGAAACCACTGAACGGATGGAAAATGGTATTATATGAAGTTGAAGGTACTTAATATTTAATTCTTTAAAACTTTCCTCAACCAAATCGTATAAATGGTTCTCGAGTTATGCCACTATATGTGGTTCAACCACTAATTTCTTTCCATATCACAGTTTATCGCGAGAATTTAAAGAGACAACCCTTTAGGCTAAGAAGAAAGAGAGGTTGAACCACATATTATGACATAACTAGAGAACCATTCATCCGAATTGGTTCAGGTAAGCTTTACAAACTTCAGAATTAAGTAGCCTTCAACTTCGCACAATACAATTTTCCATCCGTTTAGCGGTTTCGACGATATCTTACAAAGTATTGCAAAAAATCATATTTTTTGAGAAAATTTTAATAATTTTTAAATTAAAAGCCTCATAAAACATCTACAAACGCATAATTGCCATATTTTTGTGATTTTATCGTAAACTCTGAAAGGTTATGAATAAATTGAGACCATTCCGAAGAAAATCGATGCATAATCTAAAAAGTTTTAGCGGGGAAACCATGCACTTTTCTTATTTTTAGTTGTTATTACTTTTACTGTTACCATTTTTAACGCTTTTGTATTGTTTTTTTAACGGCCTTTCAAATATTTGTCGTATTTTTTCTGAGTGATTTTGAACATTGTAAACAGTTTATGCCTATGTTTAAAACATTTCAGGGGTGCCCACCCCCCTACTCTGTATACGTCCCTGTGTGCAGTGATATAATTTTTTTGGAAAAATCAGATATGGTTCTACTTCTCCACCAATCCAAAGCTAAAGAACTTTTTCTGCTTAACAACCTTTTTTTTTATTTAAAAGCTATATATGTTGCTTTCTTTTAGATGGCTTAAAAGGGTATTCTTTAAAAAAAATTCATATCGACAGTTTATATTCAATATCCTCTATCTTAAAAAACACAATTGTTCAGCAGAGCCAAAAAACCGTTGATATCCCTAATTTTAAAGAATGTTTATTACATCTAACTACGTGAACTACTAAATAATATTTTTTTAAATATTTGCACCACGAGCCATTTTATGGAACATAGAGGGTATTGCTATTCAAAAATTCTTCATGTATAAAAAAAGATAGAGGGTTTTGCATAGTAAAAAAAATTATTTATGAATTCCACAAATTTTTTTAATATATAATTATACATATTATAATAAAAATAATAATAACGATGAATTAATGATTAATTTTTTATTTAAGAATTATCTATTTCTTGGTGTTCATTTTTGCATCCATTTTCAAATTGTCATAGAAAAAATGGTATTCTTGTGGAATCACGGTTAGATATAAAAATAGTCATAAATTGAAAACTAAAGCTTCGACTAAAAAATTTAACCAAATTCGGATTAAGCATACTCTTTTCACCTAAGAACCATCTTTTAGAAGAAAAAAAACAAAAAAAACCAGTAAGGAAAGGCAGAAAGTCGGGCGGGGCCGACTATATTATACCCTACACCTCCCTAAAAATGCGATAAGGGTCATTGCAAGGGAACATATACATGTGAATATATCTCATTCAGAACCGATAATCGCTTAAGTAAGCAATATTCGTTCCTAAATTGAGAAACATCTTTCTGGAAAATTTTGTAATGATCGGAAGTAAAGTACAACATCTAAAGCGCTTTGATACCAAATCAGGAGGAACATATATATGGAGGTTATATGTAAATTTGAACCGATTTTCCCTGAATGAGTATGAATGAGTAAAAAGACCTATCTATCTGTCGAATTTCGTACTGATCAGATATAAAATATAGTCTCTACAGCCCTTACATGTCAAATCGGTGGTAACATATATGGGGTCTATATATCTATATCTGAACCGATTTTATCCGAATTTGGCAGTATTCATCCATATAATAAAAAACATCTTTCTGCCGAATTTCGCACTGATCGGATGTAAAATACAGTTTCTACAGCACTTACATGCCAAATCGGGGGTAACATATATATGAGGGCTATATCTAAATCTGACCCGATTTGCTCCGAATTTAGCAGTATTCATCCATATAATAAAAAACATCTTTCTGCCGAATTTCGCACTGATCGGATGTAAAATACAGTTTCTACAGCGCTTACATGCCAAATCGGGGGTAACATATATATGGGGGCTATATCTAAATCTGAACCGATTTTCTCCGAATTTGGCAGTATAATATGAAACCTCTTTCTGCCGAATTTCGCACTAATCAGATATAAAATACAGTTTCTAAAGCGCTTACATGCCAAATCGGGGGTAACATATATATGGGGGCTATATCTAAATCTGAAGCAATTTTCTCCGAATTTGTCAATATTCCTTAGTGTAATATGAAACCTCTTTCTGCCGAATTTCGCACTAATCAGATATAAAATATGGTTTCTATAGCGCTAACATGTTAAATCGGGTGAAACATATATATGGGGACTACAGGGTGGCTGATATGTAATGCAACAAAGTAAAGTGCTATATTTTTTTAATTTTTTTTTTAAATTTTATTGTTCAAAAGCAAAAAATGTCGGAAATAACATGACATTTTAGAAACAGTTTAGATTTGTTCGAATTGGCCACCTTTGGCACGAATTATGGCCTTCAAACGGCCGACAAAGCCATCACACGCTGCACGAATGTGGCTCTGCGGTATTTTGGCCCATTCCCGGCGAAGCGCCGTCTTGAGATGATCGATACTTTGGTATTTTTTAGTGCAAACCTTATTCTCTAAAATTCCACAGGAGTAAAAGTCCAACGGATTGAGATCCAGACATCTTGGTGGCCATTGTGCGGTAGAAATGAAGCGAGGAACCTCCTTTTTAAGCCATTCTTGATTGACGCGTACTGAGTGCGATGGTGCTGAGTCCTGTTGGAATGTCCATGGTCTGCGGCCGAAATGTTTGTCTGCCCAGGGCTTCAATATTGTCTTTAGGACATTTTCCCGATAATATTCGGCATTTATTTTGACCCCATGGTCGATGAATACGAGCGGGGAGCGACCATCGACCGTTACGGCGGCCAACACCATTAACATCGGCGGCGCTTGAGTTCTGGTGGCCAATCGAAGGTGTACATTTTCAGCTGACCTCTTTGGCAAGTAAACCCGATCATTTTGTTTGTTCACAAACTGCGGCTTCTCATCGGCGAAAACCAAATTCGGTAACTGGCCACTTTCGTGCAAGCGAAGCAACTCCTTGGCTCTTTCCAGTCTAACTTTTTTTGTGCATCGGTGAGCTCTTGCACTTTTTGGAACTTCAATGGCTATAGTCCAAGCTCATTTTTTAACATGTGTTGTATCCGCTCTCGCGATATGTTCAGCTCACGACCAATTTTTCTACCACAGATTTTTTCAAATCTGGCCTTCACTTTTCGGATCATTTCTGGTGTTTTTACCGTTTTTTTCGTCCACTTTTTGGACGCGATGAAACACTGCCAGTATCACGGTAACGAGCAATGGTACGAGAAACAAAAGATTTAATCACATTTAAATGCTGGAGGGCTCTAACGATAGCCACTTGTGTTTTTCCACCCAAATATAAATCAATCACAGTATCACGCTTGAATTCCTTCACAAATAATTTTTTTTCCAAACAATAAAATGAACTGTCCCTGAAATAAATCTGTCAGCTATCAGACTAGCGGTTTAGAAATGATAGCAACCTGAAGTTGGTTGCAATACATATGAGATATATGTATACCTGTAGATATACATACCTGTATATCTAAATCTGAACCGATTTTCCCCGAATTTATCAGTGTTCATTCATGTAATAAGGGGACTCTCTCTACCAAATTTCGTACTGATATGATATAAAATACAGTTTCTACAGCGCTTACATGTCAAATCGGGGGTAACATATATATGGGGGCTATATTTAAATCTGAACCGATTGTGACCAATTTCAATAGGGATCGTCCCTGGGCCAAAAAAGAGCACTATGCTAAATTTCATCATAATCGGACCATAAATAGGACCTGCACTTTGATTACAAGAATACATGGACAGACGGACAGGCAGACGGACAGACAGACAGACGGACATGGCTAAATCGACTCAAAAATTGATTCTATGACGATCGGTATAATAATCTATGGTTCTATTTCTTCTCCTTTTGGGTGTTACAAACAAATGCACAAAGTTATAATACCCTGTACCACAGTGTGGTGTAGGATATAAATAGTCCCAAATTATATGAATAGATAGAGGGTATTGCATTCAGAAAAAATAAGTGTGTAAGATAGAGAAATTACAAAAATGACCATAAAATCTCAATTTTAGTTTTTTTTTTATTTCCAAATTAGTACCATAGATGCGCCTTATTTTACGGAATATTTTAACACAAAAATCTAATTTTTGCAAAAATTGAAGATAGAGGATTTTGAATATAAGCTCTCGATATGTTTTAGTATTTTTTGTATATATTGAGATTTTTGAAGGAAAACATTTTGAACCAATTAAAAGTTCACTTTTAAAATTTTTTAAGTTTTTTTATTTAATACGCCTTTCAACGCTGTGTTTCCCAAAACTGTTTCCTAACTAAAATCTCAAAACTTTAAACTAAAAATTGCCCATGTTTCTCGAGCTGATAGCGACTTATAAACTAATGCTACGTGTGATATTTCAGAAGATTCGAATAAGTAGTATAGCAGTTATTAAAGATTCAATATTGTACAACATTTTAACACTTTGTGGGGGAGGTACTAGATGGAGTGGACCAATATGGCCCATCTTCGAACTTAGCCGGAGATAGAAAAAAATATTACCACGTACCAAATTTTAAGTCAATTGGTTACTCCTTTCGAGAGTTATCATGCGCACCAGCCAGCAGACAGACAGACAGACAGACGGGCGGACATTGCTCATTCGTCTTAAAATGACCCAAACGGAATATCCGCCGAACATACTTAGGGGCTTAACTTCTATTCTTCTATTTTCTGGAAAATATTCCTCCACTTGAAAGGCGTACTATTCTATCTCCCACACTATATTCTTAGTAATTACATAGAGAGATCATTTACTCACTACAATTTCACAATATGAGAAATATTTATTATTCATAGTTGGCATTACACATACTACTCGTGGTCTATGTACTGTCTCTTGTGAAATTTGCCGGGTATATAAGGCAATGCAATTGTCTAACAAAAATCAGTCTACTGCAAACCTAAGTAACGCAACGACAAATCAACCAATGTTCAATTGGAAACAACGGTAACACAAAAGTTAGAAAGAATAACATTCGCCAGAAATCTAAGCAATTGGCTTTGTTATAAAAAAATAATCAACCGTGTTTATCCGAGAGTAAATCGATTTTAAGCGACATCCATACTTTTCAAAATGGCTCAAACGGTGCAAATGACTACCGAACAACTGCAGCAACTCATCGATGCAGTTCGTGTATCGGCGGCCAATGGAGCAGCCAGTGCTGTGGCTACAGCTGAAACCAAATCCAAAGGCAGTTTTAGCAATTGTTCCTCCCGATTCGGTGGACAGCGAGATCATGAAGCCGTTGAAGAATTCATCACCTCTATAGTGACGTACAAAGAAATCGAATGTATCAGTGATGAGGATGCCTTGAAGGGCATCTCTTTACTCTTCTATGGATTGGCCTCCACCTGGTGGCAGGGTGTGCGTAAAGAGGCTAAGACCTGGGATGATGTTCTAGCCTTGATCCGCGATCATTTCTCACCCACTAAACCTGCTTATCAAATCTATATGGAGATTTTCGAGAAGAAACAGGATGAGGCAGCAGCCATTGATACTTTCGTGTGCCAGAAGCGAGCCCTATTGGCTCAATTGCCCGAGGGTAGACATGATGAGGAGACCGAAATCGATTTGATATATGGTTTGCTCAACATTAAATATCGCAAGCATATTGCTCGCCATGAGTTCAAGACGTTCCGTGAATTGTTGGAGAAGGGTCGTATCATCGAACACAATATGAAAGAAGCCGGTCCCATAAGAGGCTCCAAGGGCACCAAACGCTGTACCTACTGCAATTTCCGAGGTCACACCACAGACCAGTGTCGTAAACGCAAAACTGCTGAAGACGAAGAAGAAGACTAATTACAAACCTGAAAAAATTATATTATTCTCCCAAACCCACAACAACTAATCTATAATTAAGTACAGGGTTGCCCATATTCGACGGACCCATCTGGCAACGCCATAACTTTTGACAGAGATGTCAGATCGCTTAATGACATACCGCGTTTGAAGCGTCAGTCCAAGCAGATTTTTACCATGGAACAATACACGCCACGCGAGCGCTCTGAAATAGTTGAAATTTACATTCAACAGAAGAAGTCAATTGTGAAAAACCAAAAAAAAAAATTATCATGTCCGATGAAGCCCATTTCACATTGAATGGGACCGTAAATAAGCAAAATTGCTGTATTTACGCCACTGAAAATCCTCAGGAGATTCAAGAATTGCCTCTTCATGACGAAAAAGTCACAGTTTGGTGCGGCGTTAGTGCGAAAACGGTCATTGGGTCGTTTTTCTTCCAAAACGAAAATGGCCATGCTGTTAGCATCAACCAGGAGCGTTATCGCGACATGATGACCAATTTTGTGATGCCAATTATTCGTCGAAAGCGTATGAGGCAGTTCTGGTTTCAACAAGACGGCGCTCCACCGCACACAAGTCGCATAACAATCGATTTTCTGAAGAATTTGTTTCCGGGCCGTTTGATGTCGAAAAGTGGTGATTTGGACTGGCCACCGCGTTCGCCCGATTTGACGCCGCCTGACTTCTTCTTGTGGGGATATTTGAAGTCAAAGGTTTACGTTAACAAGCCAAGGACCGTAGAAGAGCTCAAGGACAACATTCGTGAAGAAATAGCCGCTATTCCGGCCGAAATGTTGGCGAAAACGATGGAAAATGCTGCAAAAAGGGCACAATACGCCATCAACGCCAGAGGCGGCCATTTGAGAGATATCATATTCAAAAATTGATGTAAACAAATCTACTTGGAACAAATTAAATGATTAAGATTGCCAACCGCCAAATTTTTATTTTTTCTTTGATTTCTTTAAAAAAACATGGGTCCGTCGAATATGGGCAACCCTGTACATAGTAAGTGAAATGTATCTACCTATACTGCTGTGCAGTGATATAATTTTTTTCGAAAAAGCAGATATATTTTTCTGCTTAACAATCTTATTTTATTTAAAAGTTATATATGTTGCTTCCTTTTAGAAAGCTTAAAACGGTATTCTTTAAAAAAATGTCGTATGTTTTAGTAATGTTTGTATATATTGAGATATTTGAAGGAAAACATTTTGAACCAATTAAAAGTTCACTTTTAAAATTTTTTAAGTTTTTTTTTTAACACGCCTTTCAACGCTGTGTTTCCCAAAACTGTTTCCTAACCAAAATCTCAAAACTTTAAACTATGGAATATTTCTTGATTTAAGTTTAAAAAGCAATAATAATGGTAAACTGTTAAGTCCCGGGAAGACCTCAAACCATTGTATTCAGTTGCTACACGCTGAAAAAAAATCGATTCTGTAGTATATTGTCCCAAACATATTCGGCTTGAAACATATATATATTTAGGGTACACTCTAAACATATAATATTGGGTGCACTCAAAAAGTATATATTTGGGAAAATTTATTCTAAAGAAATCTTTGTTTACATCCCAATATGTTTTTATTTGGGACTATTATTTCTGAAACAAATGTTTATTTGCACTTAAGAATTCAGAAAATACGTTAAGTGTTAAATTTTTAACTAAAAAGCAATTTTTTTAGAAATTTTTAATGTTCGTAAAAACAATAAATAATAATAATTGAAATCGTAGAATCTTGGATCAAAATAAATTAATTGGAGGATTGACAAGAAATGTGACTTGGAATACTAACTCAGAAATTTGAAATGATTGATTTAAAACATAAGTTTATGCTGCATATGGTATGGTACAATGGTGGTACAATTCGAAACCAAGGAAAAATTATAACTGAAATTCGAAAATGTCAGCAAAAGTTTTGGTAATCTTTTTAAATAAAATATATTTGGAAAAATTCCTAAATAATAATTTTATTTATATTTAAACACATATTTTATTTGAGAAATATGGTTTGCAAATATAATTTGTTGTAATATATTAATATATGCGTTCCAAATATATTTTATTGATTTTCAAATAAAATTTATTTGCTAAGAAATATATAATATTTAAAAAATTGTGTTCCAAATATATTTTCTTTCGATTCAAACATATCAAAAAAGGCGATTTTGCCCCGTGTATTAATGGAGTTTGATTGGAAATTAAACTTTTCGAAAAAATTTCGTCTCTTTTTCGAAGAACTCATAAATAAGGCTTATTAAAGGGATTTTCTTAAAAAAGTAGTCATAGTTTTTAGTTAATTTTAATTTCTTTCGTCCTGATTATCAGCTGAATGTGACAAACCCCCCCCCCCCCCCCCCGTCACGTTAGGACATTTCGAAAATTTTCTGGCATTTTTACACACAGAATTGCATTTTTCTCTTTTATTAGGATTTTTACTTTTTGAAATTGTCTTCATTTCAAATCCTAGGATTTAAGTGAATTCTATGGAAGAATGTTGAACAAACTTCAAAAGGTTTACCTAACATCTTTGAGGTTTTAAGGCAGTCAATAAAATTTCTTAATGGTTTAAAGGGGCAAAAAACAAAACGTTTTCGCTTTGCGAAGAAACCCAAACTTTTATTAAAACATTTTTTTTGTGAACAAATTGCGCAACGATGGCTGTGCTAACGCCATTCGTACAATAGGTACGCCAATGCAAGGGTTCTCAATGTATATTTGCATGATCTGAGAATAACCTTAACTGTCACGCGTGTCCCCCAAGCTAACAGATTTGTCTTGGCCAATCAAATCAACCTCCAAAAACAGGACTTTCTTAAGCTCATTTAACCAACAACTAGAGTTAGTTTTTAATTAAAGCATTTTTCTAAAAAAAATTTATACTAATTAAAAGCGATTTCCAACAACTTTACAAAATGATGCGTCAACTGGAGGTTTTGAATGACAGATATCAACAACTTTTGAAAAGTTTCTATATTATCTACATTTAAACTATTCTTTGGACGTTTTATAAATTCTTTAATTTATTTTTTGAAATTCTACACGCTGAAAAAAATCGCTTCTGTTGTATATTGTCACAAACATATTCGGCTTGAAACATATATATGTTTTCTAAACATTGTTTAGGGTACACTCTAAACATATAATATTGGGTAGACACACAAAAAGTATATACATATTTGGGAAAATGTTATTCTACACAAACCATTGTTTACATCCCAATATGTTTGTATTTGGAACTATTATTTCCGAAACAAACATTTATTTGCACTTAGGAATTCAGAAAATACGTAATTGTGTAAAATTTCTTTACTAACTCAAAGAAATGTTTAAGATATTTTTATTTTTCGTGAAAATAATAAATAAAATTAAATTAACAAAATAAATTACTTGGAGGATTGACAAGAATTGAAAACTCGGAAATTTGAAATTATTGATTTAAACAGAAGTTAATGCTGCATATGGTATTACAACTGCACTGAAAAAAATTTCATAAAATTAAAGAAATGCTCCAAAGACGTCAATAGTTTTTAAAATAAGTACATTTTGTATGTACTTAAAATATAGATAATTTCAATAATATTAGGTATTAGGTGTAGTGCGCACATATCGAGAGTCGTATTGAACAATTTTAAGCAAACAGAAAAGACTGTTATTCAAATTTTCTTTAAAACAAAAACAAAATAAACGAGGCAAACAAACTACAACAAAAAACAATATCAGTTGATACTCAATATACCTTCTGTTTGACAGAATGGTTAGTTTAAGTGAAACCGATGATAGTGAGAGCCAGGGATGATAATTGAGAGTGACCAAATGGTACAAAAATCAAAAAAAAAGGTACTTTTCTAACCCAAAAAGTACCAACTTTAAATTTGTTGAAATATACATACAACCGACCAAAATAAGCATATTGAAATATAATAGCCGTATTTCTAAGGTATTTATTTATTAAAAAACAAGTAAGAAAGTTTCAGTCGGGAAAACCGACTAAGGTATACCCTCACTTTGTGAGTAATGTAATATATAACATTACACCAATAAATCTGTCAATTTGTGTGGGAGGTACCAGAAGGGGTTTTCCAAATACACATATTTTTCGGTAAACAGTACATTCTTAAATACATTGCATTGTGCTGAACTATAAGCGATTATGTGCACTGGTATATTAAAGTTACGAGCTATGTAATTTTGGTATGATTTTGTCATTTTGTGTGGGAGGTACAAAAGGGGGCGGGGTGATAACGCCCACTTTTTACAGGACTATAGGCACTATAACAGCATTACACTGTACACAATTTCAAGTATTTGTATGCACTGGTATTAAAGTTACAAGCCGTTTACTTTTGGTACGAAACGGTCCATTTGTGTGGGAGGTACCAAAAGGGGCTGTACAATAATGCCCATTTTTTACCGGACTATAGGCGCTACAAAAACATTATACTGTGAAAATTTCAAGCATTTTTATGCACTTGTATTAAAGTTATAAGCAGTTAAATTTTGATGCAAAATGGTCCATTTGTGTGGGAGGTACCAAAACGGGCATGCCAACTTCACCCATTTTTCTCGAGTTAATAGCGACTAATATACTAATATTATGTGCAGAATTTCAAAAGATTCGAATAAGTAGTATATAAGTTATTAAAGAATCAATATTTCACTAAATTTTAACCCTTTGTGTGGGAGGTACCAGAAGGAGTAGACCAATATGGCCCATCTTCGAACTCATCCGGAGATAGATCAAAATATTACCACATACCAAATTTGAAGTCAATCGGTTACTCCTTTCGAGAGTTATCGTGCGCACCAGCCAGCAGACACACAGACAGACAGACAGACAGGCAGACAGACAGACAGACAGACAGACAGACAGACGGACGGACATTGCTCATTCGACTTAAAATGACCCAAAACGGATTTCCTCCGAACATACTTAGGGTCTTAGATCACTCCTTCGATGTGTTACACTTTTTTCCGTAGCAAATGATATATACCCTCGTCACACTAAAGTGAGGGTATAAAAATAAGTAAACAAATTTCATGTAAATGAAAATAAAAGGATATTCGACTACATGATACCCTATACCATATTGTTGGAACAGAATAAGCACATATACTCGTATAATGGTTCAATATTTGAAACGCTTTCATTTAAAATCGAAGCGTTCGAAACTACTATTTTTGCATTTTGATAATTTGCCTTTTTTAACTTCAGATACAAAATTGAGAGACACACATAGTATATGGGTTGATTTATTTACCAAATGAAAATAATGAAATGGAAAATGCGAATAACTGTCCATAAATTCATGTGACTAAAGTGCAGGTCGCAAATATGAGCCGATATTTACGAATATTAATACAGATTCAGTTTTGATGCCTATTGAAAATTGGCCATATCGGTTCATGATTTGATATAGAATCCATATAAATATACCTTCCGATTAGATGCTCTAGAGAACGCATTTTTAACGATTTATGATGAAATTTAGGCATATACATACTCGTATATTTCAAATTGCGTAATATCGGTCCAGGTTTTAATATAAAATCAATTGACTTTACATTTTATTTTGTCCAGTTTCTATCCTTGTTAAAATTGTTTCACATTTCGATATATCCCTCCATATGTTGGTTCCAGACAAATTTGACTTCTTGGCGGCGTAGATGCCAATCGACGTGCCTTTAGTCTTTAGTTACAGGTTTTAATTTCGTTAAAAAAGAAAAATTTGCCAAAATGCAATTTTTACTTCAGAGTTCGGAAAGTTGCGATTTCAAACACAATAAAAGAACGTGAATTTTGTTGTAATACAAAGAACCAAATCTATTCTTGGCGTTGCGTGGCTATGGCGAACCATATCGAAAGAGAATGTGTACGGCTTATGATTTTTTTTTACAAAAGTGCAGATTACATTCGTACAAAAGACCGGTTTGATAAAAAAAAGTATCAAGTGTGTCTCGGGAGCACAACGGTACTTATTTTATTGTTATTGTTTATTGTTATTTATTTGTCTATCATTATGTACATGGATTATTATAAGCAAACTTATGAGATACTATCCTATAGATATTTCAACATATGGAACCGTAAAATTACTTAGAATACGTAAATGGCTAGAATAAAATATTAAAGGAAAAAAGATAGTAAAAACCTTTGTATATTATCAAAAAATGGTTAAGTGGGGGCGTCTGGTGCCCATATCGTAAGAACAACACTAGTTTTGTTTACATGGATATAAACTAAAAAGTGTCTTCGGATAAGCTTCTAATTAGATCGTAGTCAGAGTTTCTGCATTTATTATTAAATGCAATATTCTGAACATCAATGACATCTTTAATTGTCTGCTGAGCGTATCTAATGTGTAGTTCCCGAGTACGATATAAGCGAGGTAAATTAAATATAGTTTTAAGAATCCTGTTTTGAAGCACTTGTAGTTTCTTAGTATGTGAATTGGCAGCTTTTCCCCAGACACAGCAGTCGTAAAGCATTACTGGCCTGATAACAGTTTTGTATACAGCTAATTTGTTATCAACGTTAAGTTTGGACCTTTTGCTTAAAAGGGGATATAGGGCCCTGAAGCACTTCATCGCCTTATCCGTAGCATTCTCAATGTGCTTTTTAAATATTAGCTTTTTATCTAAGTAAACGCCAAGGTATTTTACTGAGTTATCGAACGGGATGTTTTTGTTTTCGTGTCGAAGTGGAATCGATGGAATGCGTTTGCGCGACTTGTTAAACGGGAATAAAATGGCTTGGGTTTTATCAGTGTTGATTCGTATTTTCCATTTCTTATAAAATGTTGCACATTTTCCTAAGCTTTTCTCGAGTTTGTGTACAATCGCATTAGAAAGTTTACCTTTAACCATTATTGCCATATCGTCAGCATATAGAGCAATTTCTGATCCCATCTTAGGAACAAAATCTGCAACATAAAGTGAGTACAGCGTAGGAGATAGAACGGCACCCTGGGGAACTCCTGCTGTTATATTTCGAGGCGATGAAGTCTAGTTGTTGATGACAACTTTAAACGCACGGTCTGTTAAGAACGATTTAATTATTTTGACAATGTGTAACGGAAATCCATATTTTTTAAGCTTATAGATTAAACCATTGTGCCATATGCTATCGAAAGCTTTTTCTATGTCAAGTAAGATTATACCGGTTGATAGCCGTTGTCGTTTGTTCCGTTTAATTAAATTAGTCATTCTTTTAATTTGGTGCACTGTTGAGTGCTGATTTCGAAAGCCAAATTGTTCTTTGTTAATTAAATTATTGTTCTCAATGAAAGCATTCAATCTGGAAAGAATTATTTTTTCATAAAGTTTGTCAATGCTACTCAATAAGCTAATTGGCCTATAGCTACTAGGACTTCTAGGATCTTTTCCTTGCTTATGTATGGCAACAACTTTTGCGCATTTGAAGCAGGCGGGGAAGAAGCCAAATTTAAAGCTGGCATTAAAAATATTTTTTAATAGTTCTATTGCTTTTTCTGGAAGCTTTTTTAAGAAAATATTCAACACACCGTCGAATCCGGGAGCCTTATTATTTTTCAAGCTTTTTATGTGCTGCTTAACATCTTCCGTCGTTACAAAGTCTTCGGGATCGATATCTACAATTTCGCCAGCTTCTAGATCTTTAATTACTTTTGAGACTTTTCTCTCTATGCTGTGTGTCATATTTTCGGTAAGACGGTGTCCTTTCTCGAATTGATCTGCAATAAGTCGAACTTTATCGTCATCCGAATAAAAAATATGTCAATTTTGTTGCAGGGAAGTTATGCGGTTAATTTTCTTGCCATTAAAACTTTTAGAGATACGCCAGAATTGCTTCGATCCCTTTGGGAGCTTTGCAAGGAGTGATTGCCATTGATCATTTCTATCTTTACTTATATTTAATTCAATGAGTTTGTTTAATTGCTTAACAATAGATGAAAATGTTGTTTTTATATTCATATTGGAGGCTCTTTGATATAGCCGTTTATACTTGTTTCTCATTTTAATACACAGCTTAGACTGATTAGACAGTTTGAGTCCAAAAGGTACATAGCTTTTCCTTGGCATTGCAGCTTTGGCCGTTCTCTCAAGTGCACTCTCAATGTGTGAAGTTGACGTAAAGTGGTTTACATTCATGTTACAAAGTAGACGCTCAATGTCTCTTTGGTATAGTTCCCAGTTGATATTTTTGAAATCTAGTTTATAAATGTTATTATCTCCAGTGTGTGCTTCCATTGAAAATGTTACGGGACTGTGGTCAGAAGGAAGGACTGCATCATGAGTAAGTAGAGGTGAGATGTACAGATCTGAATTTGTTATCATAAGATCGATTGTTGTTGGACTTCCTTGGCTACTCTGAGGGAAACGAGTTGGACTACTAGGATAATGTATGAAGAAGTTTGTTCGTAATTGCATATTGTATAGAATATTCCCAGAGGTGTTGGCGCGAGAACAATTCCAGCTGGAGTGTTTAGCATTGAGGTCTCCACAAACTATATATTCCTTGTTAACTGGTGTTAACTTTGCAATATCATGTTTGAAGTTATCGGTATACCGTGGGGAATAAACTGATGTTAGTACAATGGTACGGTTGTGCAAACTAAGTTCCACTGAAACATTTTCAATATCGCACGTTGGATAATTGGGAAGCTGCTTAGTTTTGAGATAATTTCTGACCGCTATAGCTACTCCTCCACCATGAGTAGGTCTGTCACATCTGTATATTTTATACCCTGATAGAGAAAAACGTTGGTCTTCTTTAAGAAATGTTTCACACAAAAATAAAACGTCAATATACTTAGCTTTAATTATTTGTTCCAATTGTATTTTCTTCGAAAAAGAATTGATGCCTTGAGCATTCCAAAACATATATTGCACCACGGTACTTCAAGGGTTTCAAAAGTACCAAAAAAAAAGTACTAAAGTATCAACTTTATCATCCCTGGTGAGAGCGAAGTCGAATGGCAGGTCGTAACAACACGCAAACGCAACAGATCTCCATCAAACGTTATGGAACCACCAAACAAGAATGTCAAACATGATGTTCAAACAAACACACGCAACATGAATGCAGTGTCAACAAATGCACTAACAACCGATCAACCTTCAACAAGCAACTCCAACAGGTATTCTGCGCTGGATACCGAACGGAACACAGCTGACGCCAATTCTAACGTGGATGCATCGAACGCAACCGCAGAACTAAAACCACCACCTATATCCATACCATGTGTTGAGAATGTTAGTAACATGATCGCAGACTTTGTCAAAGTGATTCCAGCAACACAATTTTCATACAAAGCTCTACGAGGTAATCAAGTGAAGGTCAGTATTCAGTCTGTGAAAGACTACAAGAAAATAGTTGAGTATTGTTTGAAGAAAAATGTTAAATTTCACACTAACCAACAGGCTTGCCAGTTTTTTTAGTGCCGAATCCCCACATTTTTATTTTGTATCCCCTAAATCCCCAACAAAAAGATTTCTCATCCCCAAAAAATCCCCAGAAAAAATTTTAACTTATGTGAATGATGTTTGTTTTGTACAAAATGTACGTTGTCAAATTATCAAATATATCTGATTCAAAATCTTGCATCTCATCTACACCATCTAATTTTTTTGTACACGTTTTTGGTATTAAAAGTTTGATCATTTCTGCCAATGGACTAAATAATTGATAACACACTGAATATCTTTTAAAGTACATCAACGGGTTAATTCCAGCGATTCCAGTTCTTTAAAATCGAGTTGGATCAGCAGAATCCTGCTACTAGTAAACTTTACTCCGAAATTAGCTTAAATTGTTCGTAATGTCGTCTCGGAAGAATTTTATAAACCGCATTTGGCTTCAATTAAGACTTATAAATATCTATAGAAAAACGTATTGACAATTACTACAGGTTGTCTATTTAAGCCGTACTCTAATACACTGTGAGTCAAGCTACTTTTTGTAGGAACTTTTGACATAATTTGGACGCATTTTCTAAAAAAAAATAGATTTAACAGAAAATACAAATTTTAAAATAAATAAAGACATGTAATTATAAAAAATAACATAAAGTGCGAAACGTCCTTAATGTTCGCAGCCGGGTAACTAAGATCCCCTTAAGTCTATTATTTCTCGACCTTGAACCAGCCCAAAATAACAAAGAAATTTACAACATTACAAGGCTTAATAGGGCTATTGTGAAAATTGAACCACACCGACAGGTAAAAGAACTTGTCCAATGTCATAGATGTCAACAATTTGGCCATACTAAGTCGTATTGTATGAAGCCATTTCGATGTGTCAAATGTGGAGATGATCATCCTGCATCAGAATGCAGGAAATCCAGAAATACGCCAGCTCACTGCTCGAATTGTGATAAAGATCACCCAGCCAATTACCGTGGATGCATCGTTTATCAAAAAATCATGAAAGATAAATATCATCAAAACATACCAAATAAATTTATAACACCATACACAACAAATAATCCACAAAATTACCATAAAATAATCCAATTCCAAATAATATTGGAGACAATAATAACTTAGATTATGCGCAAGTTCTAAAGGGAACAGTCCAAACAAATCAATTTCAAAAACTTGAACAACTAATAACTAAACAAATAGAGCTCACAAACAACCTTCTTAGTATGATAACTGTTCTAGTTAACAAACTATGCAAATAGATATTCGTTTAGGCATGAAGTTGAACTTTTTTTAATCTCAAATTCAATTGATATGTTGCTCATATCTGAAACACATTTAACCAGTAAATCATTTTTTAATATTGAAGGATATACTCTAATTAATACAAACCACCCAGATGACTCGGCTCATGGAGGATCTGCCATATTAATAAAATCATAAATAAAATTTAAAAATCTGAGTAATATTCAAGAAAAGAGTTTACAATCGACCTTAATTTCAATTAATTATGAACATCAACCTTTAACAGTTGGATCAGTATATTTCCCACCAAGATACTAATCTCAAACAAGAAGATTTCCAACGATTTTCAGCAGGTTAGGCTCGAGATTTCTGATCGGAGGTGACTACAATAGCAAACATCCATGGTGGGGTTCGCGAATCGCCAATCCTAAAGGAAAAGAACTGTATAAGTGTATACAGAACAGTAATTACTCGGGGCTGTCAACAGGAAACCCAACATATTGGCCTTCGGATCCCCAAAAAATTCCTGATCTTCTCGATGTTGTCGTATATTATGGTATATCCAGAAATCATTTAGACGTTTTGGAATGTTATGTCTTAAGTGCGGATCACTCTCCGATTTTGGTGACGTGCAGTTGTTCTATGTGGAAAAATAATCTAGCACACCTTTTTAACAAACAAACCGATGTAGAATCGGATAGGTTTAGGTTAGGTTGGCAGCCGTATTTTTGTACAAGCTCACATAGACCAGTTTAGGTCCCTAGTGTTACCACGGGCTGAAATGTCCCTCATCGAAACCAACCTGTTTGATATATAAATTTATCGATAGTACGAATATCAGTACTGGAAAGATCTGTTAGGCTGCCTAAAAAGGCCGACCCCAGTATGTCCAGTCGTCTTTTACTCAAAGCGGGACAGTCGCAAAGCAAGTGCTCAATGCTCTCCACTTCTTCCTCATCTCCACAGCTTCGGCAGAAGTCATTGGAGTCTATACCCAATCTTTTGGCGTGTTCGCCGATCAAGCAGTGTCCCGTCAGAACCTGTACTAACGTAGACAATCGTTTCCTCTCTAGTGCGAGGTGATATTTTGACCTTCTCAGGTCATACCTTGGCCAGATTTGTCTAGCTACCCTGCAGGTGCCGATTTCTGTCCATCTTTCGTTGGACTGCCTGATTGCCTCTTGCCTAAGCCAAAGCTTGCACGTGGATAGTGGCGCACCAATATATGAAAATTCTTCGAGAATCTGTAATGTCGTTCCTTTCCTAGCAAGTTCATCGGCTTTGCAGTTCCCCGGGATATACCTATGCCCAGGCACCCATATGAGGTGTATATTAAACTGCTCAGCCATCTCGTTAAGAGATCTGCGGCAGTCGAGGGCTGTTTGTGAATTTAGGGATGTTGCCTCCAGAGAATTGATGGCAGCCTGGCTGTCCGAGTAAATGACAACGCCAGTGTTGGTTACTATGTTGCGACTCAGACACTTGGCGACTTCCCATATTGCCATTATTTCGGCTTGATAGACACTGCAGATATCTGGTACTCTGTGAGCTATATCCAGACTAAGTTCTTCACAGTGTACTCCGAAGCCAACCTTTTCATCAAGCTTCGAACCATCCGTGTAAAAGTGGAGATGGTTTCTATTACCTGGTATTCTGCCGACCCATTCATCTCTGGCGGGAATCATAGTGATGTAATTTCTCTCGAAGGTGTACACACTTGGTATATAGTCCACTCGGTCGGTTACCATAGCACTACACTTTGATATCCTCATGTGACCATAGTTCTTGTACCTCCACATTGATAGGCAGTTTAATCTTATTGCCGCTTTGGTTGCAACTTCTCTCGCCACAATATTAATCGGCAGTATATGGAGTAGGGCTTGTAGAGACTCGGTCGCTGTAGTCCTTAAGGCTCCGCTTATGCTCAGGCAGGCAGTTCTCTGAACCTTTGTTAGTAGGTTGGTGATGGTTAGTTTGTCAGTTGCCGTCCACCATACCACAATACCGTATAACAGTATTGGACGAACTACTGCTATATATGTCCAGTGGACGAGAGTCCCCACCGCGACCCTACAGCCTTTTTGCAGGAATATAAGGCGACGTTGGCCTTCCTTACACGTTCCAATACGTTAAGTCTAAATAACATTTTCCTACCTAGAATTATTCCTAAAAATTTTGCACTTTCAGAAAAGACTAGATCTGTTCCATTTATCCGAGGTGGAGGGTCCACATTAGGGACATTATTCAACCTAGTAAAGAGAACCAATTCTGTCTTGTTGGGGTTAACGCCCAAACCGCTGCTTCTGGCCCATCTAGCCAACTTGTTCAGAGCTACCTGTAGGATGTCTCTGAGGACGTTTACGAATTTGCCACTCACTGCGATTACCACGTCGTCCGCATATGCCACGACCTTGCAGCCACAACGTTCTAGATCTAGCAGGATTTCATTCACCGCTAGGTTCCAAATTAGTGGAGATAGTACTCCTCCTTGCGGGATCCCTCTGTTTACAAACCTTGTTAGAGTTGTGGACCCTAGAAATGCTGTTATGCGTCTTCTGGTGAGCAGACTTTGAATTAGTCTAATCAAACTAGTGTTAACTTTTAGATGTGAGAGTGCCGCAATTACCGCATCTGAGTGAATGTTGTTAAAAGCCCCTTCTATGTCAAGAAATGCCACCATGGTGAATTCCTTGAAATGCAGGGACGATTCGATAGTGCTCACAAGTTCGTGCAGGGCTGATTCTGTAGACTTGCTCTTATTGTAAGCATGTTGGTTCCTCGACAGGAGTTTTGTATCCAGGTTTTCCCTAATGAAATGATCTAAAAGTCTTTCCAGACCTTTCAATAGGAAGGAGGATAGGCTAATTGGTCTGAAGTCTTTTGGCCTAGTGTGCGATATCTTTCCCGCTTTAGGTATGAATACCACTTTGGTATCCCTCCATCGATTCGGGACGTATGAAAGCCTGATACAGCCTACATAAATTTTCTCCAGCCAGGGGATAATGTACTTTAACATTTTCTGCATTTCTGCTGGAGTGATGCCATCTGGTCCAGGTGACTTGAGGGGCTCAAAGCTATTAATAGCCCAGCTTATTCTGGATCTCTCAGTCAAGAAGCTAGTGACGCTCTCAGTCCACTCGCACTCTTGTTGGTCCTGCTGATCCTCGGGTTCTGTTACAGAGTTCCCCGGGAAATGTGTGTCGAGCAGTACATTGAGCGACTGCTCGCTGTTTTTGGTCCAGTTATCTGCCTCATCCTGTAAATATCCCACTGTATAGGGTGAAGCAGATAATATCTTCCTCAGCCTAGCGGCGTCGGAGACCTTTTCCACTTCACCACAGAAGGTATACCAAGAGCGCCTTTGCGCCTTTCTAAGCTCCTTCTTATAGATCATGAGTTGCTCTTTATAGGCATCCCAATCATTAGGGACCCCAGTAGATTTAGCCTTATTGAATAGCTTGTTGCAGGTCTTTTTCATAGCCGTTAGCTCAGAAGTCCACCATTGGGGTTTAGTTTTACCCTTGTACCTTGTTTTTGGACAGGCTTCTTCAAGGGATCTATTGAATGATATGGTGATATGATCGACCAGATTATCCAGACCGGCTTTGTCACTCGGTTCGTACAGAAATTTAGAGTTGAGGACTTTCTTGAAATTCTTCTCATAGAGGTGCCACTTTGTCTTCCTTACATTTCTGTGGACGGCGGGTTTAGGCGCTTTTTCCGCGAGTTTGAGCTCAATATAATGGTGATCTGAGAATGAGTGGTCGTCCAGTACATTCCACCCAATAATTTTGTCCGACAGCCGGTCGGTAGCAAACGTTACGTCGAGTACTTCTTGTCTGTCTTTAATTGCAAAGGTCGGTTTATTACCTATGTTACAAATACTTAGGTTGGTAGTTAGAATAAAGTCAAGAAGCGAATAACCCCTATTGTTTATATCCGTACTACCCCAGATAGTATGATGAGCATTCGTGTCTGCGCCAATAATCAGCTCGAGCTCGTCAGACGTTGCTTCCTCTACTACTTCCCTGAATAGAGCAGTCGGTACTACAGATTCATAAGGCAAGTAGCTGGAGACCACCCAATATATGCGATTACCGATCTCCAGGCTAGCAGCTGTTTGGTCTTCACCACTTAAATTAGTCAGGAGAAAGATACTTAGATCTTTCCTGGCTCCCCTATTGTTTATATCCGTACTACCCCAGATAGTATGATGAGCATTCGTGTCTGCGCCAATAATCAGCTCGAGCTCGTCAGACGTTGCTTCCTCTACTACTTCCCTGAATAGAGCAGTCGGTACTACAGATTCATAAGGCAAGTAGCTGGAGACCACCCAATATATGCGATTACCGATCTCCAGGCTAGCAGCTGTTTGGTCTTCACCACTTAAATTAGTCAGGAGAAAGATACTTAGATCTTTCCTGGCCAAAATGCAGGTTCTTGGAGTGCCTTTACAGTTGGCCACAAGCAGTTTAAAGTTGAAATCTGTAGAATTCTTACCATCATTGGTAATTGACAGATTAACATCCACCCCGACAAGGGTGTTATCGAACTCTTCGTCCGTATCGTCGAGAAGCATGTCCCCGCCAGATGCGTCAAAGAGTCCGGAGACTCCCATCAGCCTCTCTGTGTCCGAAGTAGAGCTTTTGTACTCAGAGAAGGACGTTGCAGATCTTCTGTTGGAGTCACCAGAAATAATAGGCGTGGGTACCTCCGCACTTCCAGAAAGTGCCACGGTGGACGACTCACCTTCTGCAGTGGGAGCTATATCCTGTTTGTATATCTTCAAGACTATAGTCTCGAAGCCATATTGTAGGGTTGCACTCGCACTTTGTATGTATATGGGAGGTGGATTCAGCGTTTAGGATAAGATTGACCTGCCGCTTTTTACCATCCGCCTCACCCACCTTGCTGATTCTCCAATTATGGGCCGGAAGACCAGGATTGGAATCTTTTATTATTTCTAAGATGTCAAGATAGAATCGGATAAATATTGGATAGAGAAAAATGTCTATCTGAAAATACCACTAAAATCTGGATCAGATATCGATGCATGTGTGGAATATTTCACGAATTTACTTCACGAAGCAACATTTCTTTTCAAACGATGGAACATTTTCTGTGTCACTGCCCGGCTTTCACACATGCAAGATTGACTTGACTCATCTCAGAGAATATGACTGGAAGATACTGAGAAAATTCGTGTCTAGTACCGATTTTCTGTAACTCGTGAGGTATAAAAAGATCATAAATAAGGAGCGCACAACAGGCCGAACCACTGGCTTAAGTGTATGTCCATGGACATGAGACGTTTAAACGTCTCCTCTCTTCAACCTAACCTAACATTTCTTTTGAATAAAGAAAATTTTAATACACAAAATGGAAATATGATTAAGTTACTAGGGAAATAAAAGCCCTTATTAGTAATAAGAGAAAGCCACGCAAGATATGGCAGCGAACAAAACATACTGAAGACAAACAAATTGGAAAAAGGCCACAAAAGAACTGACGAAACTTATGCTGGATCTTAAGAACAAATCAGTTTCTACTTACTTACAAAACTTAAAACCAAATTGTTCAGATGATTACAGCTTATGGAAAGCCACAAAGTATATCAAACATCCAAAGAAAAGAAATCCTCCATTAAGGGAGGAAAATAAAACTTGGCTTCAATCTGACAAAGCCAATGTATCTGGCTTTGCCAATTTCTTAGAAAAACAATTTAAACCATTCCTATATAATCGTGGAGCTCCTTATGAAAAAGATATACTTGAATTCGTTAATTCGCCTTGTCAAATGGACCTGCCGATTAAATTCGTTTAAACTAATGAAATATTGCAAGAAATTTGTAACCTTAACTCAAAAACAGCTCCAGTATACGACGAAATTACTGCGCCTATGTTGAAGCATATACCAAAGAAAGGCATCATACTTTTAACTTATATATTTAATGCTATTTTGAGATTAAGCCATTTTCCATCGCAATGGAAATATGCGTCGATAATAATGATACCAAAACCCAACAAACCAGAAACGGAAATTTTTTCCTAGAGGCCAATCAGTTTGTTGTCGACCTTTTCAAAAATATTTGAACGAATATTTATTAAAAGAATGATTCCCTTAATTGAGGGAAAGCAGATAATTCCGGAACACCAGTTTGGTTTTCGTCACAAGCACGGTACTCCTGAGCAATGTCATCGGATTGTGAACTATATTACGTCTGGCACTCTGGCCTTTTGTTCAAATTAAAAAGATTTATTCCAACGCCATCTTACTTGCTTTTACAATCGTATTTATCTGACCGGCTCTTTTATGTAAAACATAATAATGATTATTCCAATATACGATCCATTTCCGCTGGTGTACCTCAGGGTAGCGTTCTTGGTCCCATTTTATACACAATATTCACGGCAGATCTGCCAACATCTGAAAATGTCCTGGTAGCAACATACGCGGACGATAAAGCAATTATGGCAGCGAGTACAATCCCAAAACAAGCATCGAATATTATTCAAGATCAACTCAAGAAGTTATATGATTGGCTTCAGAAATGGAATATAAAGATTAACTGCAGTAAATCCAAACATATAACATTTACTAATAACAAAGGTGATTGTCCACCAGTAAAAATGAATGGAAAAATTATACCTCATGCCGAGAGCGTTAAGTATCTAGGATTGATCTTAGATCGTCGGTTCAATTGGAAATCCCACATAAAAGCTAAAAGGAAGGAACTTGATACAAAATGTAAAAAACTATACTGGCTTCTTAGACCAAAATCCCAACTCAGCGTAGAAAACAAATTAATAATATTTAAAACTTTACTGAAACCTATTTGGGTATATGGTATACACCTTTGGGGCACGACCTGACAATCTAATGTAAACATTTACCTGAATTTAAACGAAGTTGCATATTATCCTAGGATAGATTGTAAATAAAAATAAAAGAAAAAAAAAATTTTAAGTACAAAATAAGGACGTCTTTGGAGCATTTCTTTAATTTTTTGAAAAATTTTTTTCACTGTGGGAGTTACAATTCGAAACTAAGGAAAAATTTAAACTGAAATTCTAAAAAGTCAGCAAAAGTCTTGAAAATCTTTTTTAAATAAAATATACTTGGATAGATTCCTAAACAACAATTTTGTTTGTATTTAAACACATTTTTATACCCTACACCACACTGTGGTACAGGGTATTATAACTTTGTGCATTTGTTTGTAACACCCAAAAGGAGAAGAAATAGACCCATCGTTTATTATACCGATCGACTTAGAATCACTTTCTGAGTTGATTTAGCTATGTCCGTCTGTCTGTCTGTCCGTCTGTCCGTCTGTCTGTCTGTGCATGTATTCTTGTAATCAAAGTACAGGTCGCAATTATGGTCCGATCACGACGAAACTTTAAACATTCTTTTTTTTGGCCCAAGGACGATCCCTATTGAATTTGGTTAAAATCGGTTCAGATTTAGATATAGCCCCCATATATATGTTACCCCCGATTTGACATGTAAGCGCTGTAAAAACTGTATTTTATATCCGATCAGTGCGAAATTCGGCAGAAAGAGGTTTCTTATTACATGAAGGAATACTACCAAATTCGGAGAAAATCGGTTCCGATTTAGATATAGCCCCCATATATATGTTACCCCCGATTTCACATGTAAGCGCTGTAAAAACTGTATTTTATATCCGATCAGTATGAAATTCGTCAGAATGAGGTTTCCTATTATATGAATGAACACTTTTAAATTTGGAATAAATCGGTTCAGATTTAGATATAGGCCCCATATATATGTTACCCCCGATTTGACATGTAAGCGCTGTAAAAACTGTATTTTATATCCGATCAGTGCGAAATTCGGCAGAAAGAGGTTTCTTATTACATCAAGGAATACTGCCAAATTCGGAGAAAATCGGTTCAGATTTAGATATAGCTCCCATATATATGTTACCCCCGATTTGGCATGTAAGCGCTGTAGAGACTCTATTTTATATCCGATCAGTGCGAAATTCGACAGAAGGAGGTTTCCTATTATTTAAATGAACACTGTTAAATTTGGAAGAAATCGGTTCAGATTTAGATATAGCCCCCATATATACGTTACCCCCGATTTCACATGTAAGCCCTGTAAAAATGTTATTTTATATCCGATCAGTGCGAACTTCATGTAGGTTTCCTTCTACATGAAGAAATACTGCCAAATTCGGAGAAAATCGGTTCAGATTTAGATATAGCCCCATATATATGTTACCCCCGATTCGACATGTAAGCGCTGTAGAGATTGTATTGTATATCCGATCAGTACGAAATTCGACAGAAAGATGTCTTTTTACTCGTACATGAAGGAGTAATCAGGGAAAATCGGTTCAGATTTATATATAACATCCGTATATATGTTCCTCCTGATTTCGTATCAAAGCGCTATAGAAGTTGTACTTTACTTCCGATCATTAAAATTTTCCAGAAATATGCTTCTCAATTTAGGAACGAATATTGCTTAATTTAGCGATTATCGGGCCAGAATTAGATAATATGTTCCTACCCATTTACCAATTATTCCAAATTATTATCGCAATGACCCTTATCGCATTATTAGGGAGGTGTAGGGTATTATATAGTCGGCCCCGCCCGACTTTCTGCCTTTCTTTACTGGTTTTATTTATTTTATTTATTTTATTTATTTTATTTATTTTATTTATTTTATTTATTTTATTTATTATATTTATTTTATTTATTTTATTTATTTTATTTATTTTATTTATTTTATTTATT
>OZ005735.1:49804128-49806628 GCA_963930755.1 Eudasyphora cyanicolor
AAGGCGCACTTCTCACATTTTTTAATATTTTAAAAGCACGTTGACTTGACTTCTTCTGTTGAATGTAAATTTCAACTATTTCAGAGCGCTCGCGTGGCGTGTATTGTTCCATGCTAAAAATCTGCTTGGACTGACGCTTCAAACGCGGTATGTCATTAAGCGATCTGACATCTCTGTCAAAAGTTAAGGCGTTGCCAGATGGGTCCGTCGAATATGGGAGACCCTGTACATGTGAATATATCTAATTCAGAACCGATAATCGCTTAATTAAGCAATATTCGTTCCTAAATTGAGAAACATCTTTCTGGAAACATCTTTGTAATGATCGGAAGTAAAGTACAACATCTAAAGCGCTTTGATACCAAATCAGGAGGAACATATATATGGAGGTTATATATAAATTTGAACCGATTTTCCCTAAATGAGTATGAATGAGTAAAAAGACCTCTTTCTGTCGAATTTCGTGCTGATCGGATGTAAAATATAGTCTCTACAGCCCTTACATGTCAAATCGGTGGTAACATATATGGGGTCTATATATCTACATCTGAACCGATTTTATCCGAATTTGGCAGTATTCCTTCATGTAATAATAAACCTCTTTCTGCCGAATTTCGCACTGATCGGATGTAAAATGCAGTTTCTACAGCGCTTACATGCCAAATCGGGGGTAACATATATATGGGGGCTATATCTAAATCTAAACCGATTTTCTCCGAATTTGGCAGTATTCCTTAGTGTAGTATGAAACCTCTTTCTGCAGAATTTCGCACTAATCAGATATAAAATACAGTTTCTAAAGCGTTTACATGCCAAATCGGGGGTAACATATATATGGGGGCTATATCTAAATCTGACCCGATTTTCTCCGAATTTAGCAGTATTCCTTCATGTAATAAGGAACCTCTTTCTGCCGAATTTCGCACTGATCGGATGTAAAATACAGTTTCTAAAGCGCTTACATGCCAAATCGGGGTAACATATATATGGGGGCTATATCTAAATCTGAAGCGATTTTCTCCGAATTTGTCAGTATTCCTTAGTGTAATATGAAACGTCTTTCTGCCGAATTTCGCACTAATCAGATATAAAATACGGTTTCTATAGCGCTAACATGTCAAATCGGGTGAAACATATATATGGGGACTATATCTAAATCTGAACCGATAAGGGAACTCTGTCTACCAAATTTCGTACTGATATGATATAAACCAGTAAGGAAAGGCAGAAAGTCGGGCGGGGCCGACTATATAATACCCTACACCTCCCTAATAATGCGATAAGGGTCATTGCGATAATAATTTGGAATAATTGGTAAATGGGTAGGAACATATTATCTAATTCTGGCCCGATAATCGCTAAATTAAGCAATATTCGTTCCTAAATTGAGAAGCATATTTCTGGAAAATTTTAATGGAAAAATTAATGAATGAGTAAAGTACAACTTCTATAGCGCTTTGATACGAAATCAGGATATATATAAATCTGAACCGATTTTCCCTGAATACTCATTCATGTACGAGTAAAAAGACATCTTTCTGTCGAATTTCGTACTGATCGGATATACAATACAATCTCTACAGCGCTTACATGTCGAATCGGGGGTAACATATATATGGGGCTATATCTAAATCTGAACCGATTTTCTCCGAATTTGGCAGTATTTCTTCATGTAGAAGGAAACCTACATGAAGTTCGCACTGATCGGATATAAAATAACATTTTTACAGGGCTTACATGTGAAATCGGGGGTAACGTATATATGGGGGCTATATCTAAATCTGAACCGATTTCTTCCAAATTTAACAGTGTTCATTCAAATAATAGGAAACCTCCTTCTGTCGAATTTCGCACTGATCGGATATAAAATAGAGTCTCTACAGCGCTTACATGTCAAATCGGGGGTAACATAAAGGGTGTCCCAAGAAGAACGCAATTTTTAAATCTCGCAACATTCGAAGTGTCATTGTTTGACATTTGAATAATTGTTATTGTTTGTTAGTAGAAGGTACGAGGTTAGTAAAAATGGAGAAGGACAGCGAAGGGAGTTCGTTAATTGGGTATTGGAGAGACAACATGAAAATGCTGATTTTGCCGATAAAATCATCTTCAGTGACGAGCCCCATTTTCATCTTGATGGCTTCGTCAATAGGCAGAATTGTCGCATTTGGGGTGCGGAAAATCCTCGAGTGATTCACGAGAAGCAAATGCATCCTCAACGTGTCACTGTGTGGTGTGGTTTTTGGGCTGGAGGAATCATTGGACCTTTGAGGCAGGTCAAGCGCAAACAGTCAATGGTGTTCGGTATCGTGAAATGATAACCAGTTTTTTCTTGCCTAGAATTGAAGAAATGAATGTGGAGGGCATGTGGTTCCAACAAGACGGCGCCACATGTCATACAGCCAGAGAAACAATTCAATTGCTGCATCAGTAATTAAAAAATTGCGCTCTTCTTGGGACACCCTTTATATATGGGAGCTATATCTAAATCTGAACCGAT